>ONZH01029897.1:0-237815 GCA_900303285.1 Rhinella marina | reverse complement strand
GCAAATTGTGGCAGATCAAATCTGGATCAGAACTTAAAGTCAGAGAGCTTTGACTCTTCTTAAGGTTGACCAGAGACCCTGAGGCTCCGAGTAGCTTCTGATGGCTGCAGACAACATCTCCACCTCACGAGGCTCAGATATCACCACAGTCACCTCATCCGCGTAGGCGACAACATTCAGGGGCAAGCAGTGGGGACCGGGCACCCCCAAAATCACACTCCTGCAGTGACCTCAAGAACGGGTCTAAGGCAAACACATACAGGAGGGACCAGTGGGCAGCCTTGTCTCACCCCTGCCTCTACCCTGAATGTGTCCCCCCCAACCATTGATCAGAGGAAAGCTCTCAGCCTCTATACAAGGTCTCAGCCAATAATAAATTGTCCGGAATACCGTACTTTGACAAAGTGGCCCATAGATACTCGTGGTCTCTTGTCGAAGCTTTAGCCTGGTCCTGACCTACAACATATCTCCCACACCTCAGAGCTTTACATCTCTCAACATCTCCCTTATCGGATGACTGCTCCAGAGATGTTCCGCCCTTTTATGGCTGACAGCCTGAACAACAGTGCCCGGGACAAACGACTAATCTAGAAAGATTTTTTGCCAAATCTTCCTGTGACATTCAAAAGGGCAATCGGCCTCCCAGTTCTTGATGTCTATGCTCCTTACCTTTAGACAGCAGAATTAACGAGGACACCCTCATGGACGGAGCTCAGGTGATTTTCTAGACAATTTTTGTACCACGTCCACGAGGATTGGAGCTAGTGGTCTCTGAATTTCTTATAAAATTCTGCGGTAATACCGTCTGGACCTGGTGCCTTCTTCAGATGTAACTGGTCAATGGCCACTTTAACCTCCTCCACCGTTAATTCTGCTGTTAAAGGAGAAAAGTCCAGATCATTAGTGTCAGGCCCTGGAGTTGCCTCCAAGAATTGAGCCATCTTCTCTTTATCCAAAACCTTCTTCTGAAACAAGTCAGTATAGTAAGATCTCACCACCCCCAGGATACCCTCCCGAGATTCCTGCAAAACACCCTGGGAGTCAGTGAGACCTGCGATCAGTTTTTTAGCCACACGCTCCCGGCAGTTCTCAAAGGGATCAGGTGACCCTAAGGTGCCATAATCCCGTTCGAGGACCAGGGAGGTGTACCTGCTGTACTGATACTGACTCATCTCAGATTTCAGCCGGTCAATCCTTTGTTGGTCCCTCCCGTCTGCCGAATACAGTGACTCTAATTCTTTCCGCAGCTTGAGATACTGGCTATACTTACTCTTCCCTTTCTTAAATGACAGTCTCCTTAAGAGGGATCTGATCTCCTCCTTGACGTCCTCCCACCAGTCAGCCATGTTGTAATAGAAGTCCACCCTCTCTAGTTGGTGCTGAAAAAGAGAGTGGACACAGCTCTGGATGTAGGGATCCTCCAAGAGACTGGAATTAAGCCTCCATAATCCCCTACCAACATCGGGGCGTTTAGTATCTCCTAAACAAAAACACAGGGCTAGATGATCAGAAAAAGGGACGACCTTCTCACTCCTTCCACTAACAGTTTCTGTAGGACAAACAAAAACCATATCAATCCGATTGCTTCTGTCAGCACAGGTGTACGTAAATTTAGGCTTCCTACCTCCTTGTGTGAACACATCACTAAGGCCTGTCTGCTGAATGATGTTATTCAGGACCTTGGAGTCCCTGGTCACAGCTCGACCGGAGGATCTGTCACCCGATGTTCTTGTGACATTAAAATCTCCAGCCAACACCACAGGAACTGAAGTAAAAAGATATTGTTTGACCTCATCAAACAACTGGATCCTTTCTGCCACTGACTGTGGGCCATAGATATTGATAAGCCGGAGCTTCCTACCATGGATGGTGACTTCCAGGACCAGACACCGACCCATAGCTACCTCTGTCAGTCTATGGACAGTCACATCATTGGTATTAAATAGTATGGCAACCCCGGCATAAGGCTCCACAGCCAGCGACCAGAAAGAAGGACCAGACCTCCATTCCCTCTCAGCCTCACGTAAAAGCCCAGATGTGGTCAAACGGGTCTCCTGCAGAAAGATGACATCTGCATCCAGGTACCTAAGGTGCTCATACACTGCATGTCTTGTTCTCCTGACTTTAACACTGTTCACATTACTGGAAACTATTTTTAAAGAAAACCCGGCCATCAGTGCAAAGCACAAAAAAAGCAGTAAGGTCCTCATCATCATCATTATTCCACAGAGTCCGAGTCATTCTTCCTCCCATTTGTCTCCATGTCAGACTCTAACGGATCTTCTACAGATATAGGCCTCCTTTTTGTTGGAGGATCTCCTGCATCCCTTTCATACTCAGCATCTATTCTTTCAAGCTCCTGCTCAGGGTCACCATTCTGACTCTGTCAGAACCTCATATCTATTAGATACGACCATTACAACCAGCACCAGTGTTGACTTTTTTCTTGGCCCGTTGGTCTGTGTTGTATTCTTCCTTGGCCTTACGGGAGGACTTGTCTTTTTTCCTCCTTTTACTCTGCTTGGTCTTAAACTCCTCAGATGCAGCTGGTGATATGGAGGAGGCCGCCTCTGGCCGCTGCTGGACCTGAGGGACAGTCTCAAAATCACCCTGTGCACTCTCTGGGCCCTGATGTTCTGGTTCTACAGTACCTGACCCATCCTGGACCCCTTGTCTGGTCAGTATCGTCCCTGACACTAGGGCCTCCTCCTCCACAGCCTCTGCCCCTTCCAGCAGCTCCTCATCAGGAAGCTCCTTACACACATTATGCCAGGCATCGGGGCAATCTCTGTGGGGGTGGCCCATTTTTCCACACAGGTTACACCTCACGGTCTCACAGTTAACACTAACATGTCCGATCTCACCACAGAGATTACACTTCACCACTGTGCAGGAACTGGCAAAATGACCTGACTTGCCACATCTGAAGCACTTCCTTGGCTGACTGGGGTAGAAACAAACGCCCTTTTCCCTCCCAATGTAGAAGGAGTTGGGCAGATGACATGTGACATTATTTTGTTGGCGAAGTTTGACCAGGACCTTCCACCCTCCCGTCCAGATACCGTCATCGTCTCTATTCTTGGTCAGGTCAGACATGAGGTCGCAGTGTCTCCTGAGCCACACCACTATATCCTGGGGAGGAACGGCTTCATTCCAGAATATAACATTAACAGTGACGGTGTCCGGCCTAGAGATCGGAATAAATACGAATTTACTCTAGCCCTCTGTAACCCTAAACCTGGGGAAGCTAGCCCAGAACCTATCCAGAGTAGACATGAGCTTAAAACTGACGTCATAGCCTTGTCTATCTGGAAGGTTTATGACCGCCAAGATCTCTGATGGCGAAAACCCCATCTGGCCACAAAGAAGCTCCCGCACCACAAACCTCCTATCGGGGAGGTCTTCTTTGGCACCTCGGTGTTTGAAACGCACCACATTTCTCCTCTTAAAAGCCTGGCCTGAATAACCACCACCGGAGGAGAAGGATGGAGCGCCGCGGTTCCAGGCATTTCTGGGAGGATCCTGCCGGGTCTCATGGCCCTGGTCTACAGGGGGGACATCTGCTCTAGGGGCGTCTATGACACCTGGTGTGGTTGTAAGTAAAGGGGGGAAATCCTGCACATTATCCTGCACAGCCTCTCCCGCCCCATCCACCTCTATGTCACCATCAGATAGTTCCCACACAGATAACATATCCCCTCCAGTCTCAGACCCTGCGGGAATACAACCACCATTATCCACAGTCTGCTGAGTCACCACATCATCCTGACACACAGATGACTGTCCACTTTCCTGCTGCTGCACAGAGCCTGCTGGGACTTGTGGTGTCTCTGCTAGTCTCTGGGCTCCATGCACCTGATCAGGGTTGGCTGTAGATCTCTGTAGCTGCTGCTGTTCAGTGCTGGCTGAGACTTGTGGTGTCAACATCTCAGGTTGCTGCCATGCAGTGCTAGCTGGGACCTGTGGTGCCAATGTCTGTTGCTGCTGCGGTGCTGTTCCGGCTTGAAAATGTGGTACTTGCACAGTGTCTGCTGGGCCTTGTTGTGCAGGTCTCTGTGGCTGCTGCTGTACATTGCTAGCTGGGACCTGTGGTGCCAATGTCTGTGGCTGTTTCTGTGCTGCACCAGCTGAAACTTGTTGTACAGGTCTCTGCACAGTCTCTGCTGGGACCTGTGGTGCATGTCTCTGCGTCTGTACTTTTGGTTTTTGCTGCAGTGTAGTGCTTGCTGGGACCTATGGTGCGGGTCCCTGCAGCAGCTGCTGCACACCGCTGGCTTGGAAGGAGAAGCTTGCTGCCTGCAGTATCGGTCGCATCTTCTGCTGGGACTCATCTGGAGGGACATCTGACCCTGACTCTCCATCGCAGGATCTAGACTCCAGTTTAACGTTTGGCTTGCTTGCCACAAACCGCTCCTGGTTCCTGTAGGTCTCTGCCAGGGGCCCCATCCTCTCCAGGACACAGTCTATCTCCTTCCCCACACCAGCCAGCTCTATGCCCAGTGAGTGCAGCCTGCCATCATACAGAGCTTTACTGTCAGGGTTTGCAGTCTTTAACTTGTACAAACAGTCTATTTGCATGACCAGCATTTGCTTATGGCTTCTCAGCTCCCCCATTCTCCTTACCAGGTTTGGGATCTCCTCAGCAAGCTTCACCTCAGGTGCTCGATCAGCCTCCTTCACCTGTGGTTTTGTCTTAGGCAATGTCTGAGGTGGTTTGTAGTCACCTGAGGCCTGCAGCTTCTCAGCAGGTTTGCTGCTCCCACGACCAACCTGAGACCTTGTGCGGGCTATGGACGCCATACTGGACACCAGATCATGCTGCTGCAAGTTCTGCTGCAAAGTCAGTTTCTCCCAGGAGGTCCTGCGATGTCGCTGAGGGGTGAGCTGAGCACCTGCTGGAGATGAGCTCTGCTCCTGTTCACACTGCTGGATCTTACTCACAGTTTTGGAGGAAGGATTCCTTTTTGGAGTCACTTGACTTCCCTGACTTCTGTAAGACTTTCATAGCTGGCTGTCTCACCTCACTTTCCTTGGATTCAGTTCCTTCTTTCTGTGCTTTCATCATATCCATACTTTCTTTACTCTTTCTTGAGCTGCTGGCAGTCACATTCTGTAAATTTCCTTCCACAGGAATAACATTAGGATTAACATCCACAGATGAAAAAGACTGGGAGTTCTGTCCCAGTGTAGGCCTCGAAGCCTGGGCCTTGCTCAGGAAAGTTCCCTGCCGTGGCTGGCCACACCCCGGACTTTCTCCAGACATCAGGAGAGCTACTGACACACAACCTCACCCTTAGGAGGCAGTATTATAGTAGTTATATTCTTGTACATAGGAGCAGTATTATAGTAGTTATATTCTTGTACATAGGAGGCAGTATTATAGTAGTTATATTCTTGTACATAGGAGCAGTATTATAGTAGTTATATTCTTGTACATAGGAGCACTATTATAGTAGTTATATTCTTGTACATAGGAGCACTATTATAGTAGTTATATTCTTGTACATAGGAGCAGTATTATAGTAGTTATATTCTTGTACATAGGAGGCAGTATTATAGTAGTTATATTCTTGTACATAGGAGCAGTATTATAGTAGTTATATTCTTGTACATAGGAGCAGTATTATAGTAGTTATATTCTTGTACATAGGAGCAGTATTTATAGTAGATATATTCTTGTACATAGGAGCAGTATATAGTAGATATATCTTGTACATAGGAGCGTATTATAGTATTATATTCTTGTACATAGGAGGCAGTATTATAGTAGTTATATTCTTGTACATAGGAGCAGTATTATAGTAGTTATATTCTTGTACATAGGAGCAGTATTATAGTAGTTATATTCTTGTAATAGGAGCAGTATTATGTAGATATTATAGTATTCTTGTACATAGGAGCAGTATTATAGTAGTTATATTCTTGTACACAGGAGCAGTATTATAGTAGTTATATTCTTGTATATTCTTGTACATAGGAGGCAGTATTATAGTAGTTATATTCTTGTACATAGGAGCAGTATTATAGTAGTTATATTCTTGTACATAGGAACAGTATTATAGTAGTTATATTCTTGTACATAGGAGCAGTATTATAGTAGTTATATTCTTGTACATATGAGCAGTATTATAGTAGTTATATTCTTGTACATAGGAACAGTATTATAGTAGTTATATTCTTGTACATAGGAGGCAGTATTATAGTAGTTATATTCTTGTACATAGGAGCAGTATTATAGTAGTTATATTCTTGTACATAGGGACAGTATTATAATAGTTATTTTAGTATTTACCTAAATCTATATTTTATATATTTCTTCTACATTATCTTGATTCTGAGATCTTAACTCTTTATTTTTACATCTGGTACATATGAAAAAGTTATATAATGATTTGCCAAAGTAAAGTGGACGACAAGTCCATCAGTTGATCCTTTCTTTGGAAATTTTGCAAGTGGATGCCCTTTTTTTCTTTACATTGGAAAATAGAGATAAAGAGATCCTCCTTCTTCTGACTGTCCATCTATCAGGTGCTTTATAGGTGGTTGAAATAGGAAAACCCTGTAAGAAACTATTATCTGAATTGCATTATAGTTTTAGAGTTTCAGGTTATTCTTGGGTTCTGGTTGTCAGATGATTCACTCATTTATAACTGACAAGGGCTGGTATAGTAGTCTCATGTGGATAGACGGAGGGATACAACATCAATCAGGTAATAATAAAGGTACGTTTTTTGGTGAAAAATAGCAAAATAAAAGAATAACAAGTCAACAAATCGTATACCTGTCCACCGCTGTCTATAAAGCCAGAGATCTCTATTAATTATATAAAAAGTGTCTTGCGCTTAGAAAGGGCAAAACTGTGAATGGGACATATTCTGTACATCTGGTGGATCTTCTCAACTGAGGTGTGCAGTGTTGTCTAACAGTATCTGTCACATTTCTTCTATAACTGCACAGCCCATAAGGGGCAGATTGGCCATAGACCCTACAGAAAAATTTCCTGGTGGGCCGAAGTCCAGGCGGCCACTCAAGCCCTCTTGATGGCCGCAGGCCAGGTAGATAATGATCTGAAGCTCAATGGCCACAGGTGCCCTCCTGAACTCAACTGTGATACAGTTGAATACTGTGGTTGGAGTGGCAGTATTTTGTGCTGCCCTCTTGTATTTGCTTCTGCAGGGGCGGTATTCTGTGCTGCACTACAGTATTGCAGACCCTGCCTACTTCTGTTGTCACTGCGTACTTGTTTTGTCCCATCTTCTGTCAATTTGGATCCACCTACAACACGGGTCACTTTTAAGTTTTTTCCAGGGCCACTTTAAGTTCCCAATCCACCCCTGAAGCCCATGTAGGTGTAACATTATACAGTGTTTTTTCTTTATGCCCATCATATAAGTACCTTTGTTTGCCTTTAGAGTTTCCCCCAGTGTCTCTCAGTCACTGCATACATATATGAATATATGTGAGATGCTGGGGGGGGAGGGGTACCCGCTCAGGTGCCACAAATGCTAGCCACACTGTGCACCATCAACTACACCTGGAGAGGGAGGTTCCCCTGTGTCAACTGCAGCATGCCACTGCAAGCAAGTGCACGAGGGGGCCCAGTTGGTCAATAGGCCATCTGACATATCAAAGATTTATCAGTGCAGTTTCCCTGGATATGAGGAGTGAAGGACTTGCTGTGGTATTGGGTTCACATGAAGTCAGGTCCTTCTCTTCTGTGAGAATTTCAGGTACGTATAGTCTGGAGGCAG
Organism: Rhinella marina; assembly: GCA_900303285.1. Taxonomy (NCBI): domain Eukaryota; kingdom Metazoa; phylum Chordata; class Amphibia; order Anura; family Bufonidae; genus Rhinella; species Rhinella marina. The sequence continues at coordinate 230,064 of ONZH01029897.1, read as the reverse complement.
AAACAGCACTGCATTGCACTCTCTTTCTCCACATCATCATCACCTGTGCTCCTGCCCTGTCAGCTTTGAAGGAGTGAAAAATGGGATGAATGTTGCTGCCAGTGTAACGGGGTAAGAAGGAACAATGCTGCTCTCTTTGGGGCGCTGCCCCTACAGTGGGCGTTCACAGGTACTCATATAACTGGCCTAAATAAAAAAACACTGTATACTATTAAACCTGCATAGGCTATTCAGTTATAGAGGACATAACAGGAAACTTGGGTGTGGATCCTGGATATGCCCCCAGCTGGGTCTAGACACTGAAGTAAGTTAGAGGTGGAAGTGAGGAAGCAACTCCATGTATTGCATTCCTAAAAAAAAGACTGGGCTACAGAGAGTCGCTGATCTCTGGATGATCTACAGAAGTAGAGAAAGACACAAGAAGAGTTAGAAATCTACTGAGTATTGATGTCAGTAAGGTATCCTGCTACCTAAGCTGTTTAAACTTTACTGCGGTGGGGGGAATACTGTTAAGACACTTCACATTTGGATACAACTTGACTAGTTGTAGCTATAAACAATGGTACGCCTCAGTTCTTTATTAGAGGCACAATTGCAAAATATATATTGCCAACCATAGATTCTGCAGGAAGAGACTGGAGAAGGATAGAGAGGAAATAGTATGATAATTTCCATCCTTGTTCAAATCCATACAAGATCATCTGAGAAGATAGGCACTGTAAATTGTCAGAACTGTATTTTGCTGTTGTTAGATGTAATACAACTCCCATTTTGTACTACAGTAAAGAGAGATATTTATGCTGTAAAATCTGGCCTGGTTACTGAATGCTAAATCATATGCTGGCCAATACACTATACACACCCTGCCTTGCACCTATACTAACACTTAAAGGGAGTCAGATCAGGCTATAGACCCCCTTACACACATTAAAACAGTACTTTTGTAAAAGATGTATCACGCTGTATTTCTGAGAAAAACACTTTTATAAAATATGTAAATGACCCCCCCGCAAGTGTCCGGAAGCCTGGTTATACAGGAAGGTGCCCAAGCCCTCGGGCGATCTGAATCGCAAACCCCTCCCCTTTCCATCCTCCGACCCACCCCCCTGCTTTAGCATAATGTTCTCCTGCTCCTGTTCTGAAATCTCCCGTTGCGCCGCTCTTCGGGTTCCCGCGCCTGCGTACTGCTCTACCCACTGTGGGCAGAGGTGCACGGGAATCTAGTGTGCATGCGCCGGGGACCCGAAGAGTGGCGCAACGGGAGATTTCATAACAGGAGCAGGAGAACATTATGCTAAAGCAGGGCGGGCCGGAGGATGGAAAGGGGAGGGGTTTGCGATTCAGATCGCCCGTGGGCTTGGGCACCTTCCTGTATAACCAAGCTTCCGGGCATTTGCGGGGGGTCATTTACATATCTGATAAAAGTGTTTTCCCCAGAAATACAGCGTGGGACATCTTTTACAAAGGTACTGTTTTAATGTGTGTAAGGGGGTCTATAGCCTGATCTGAGTGGTCTATGACGCTCAGATCAGGTGAAAGACTCCTTTTAACATCACAGGCCCCCTGACTACCATCAGACAGGAGCCCCAGAATCTGGGTGTGTCCTGAGGGAAGAAAGGGCGTCCCCTCCTTTCACTGCACGGCCCTAGGGAGCAACGGTGTCAGGAAAGCCACTGTGAATGACTGTTACAGCCGCTTCCACTTCTATCCTTTGCTCCGGCTCCTCCTGGGCTTGCTACATCGGTCAGGGATTAGTAGCAAAGAGGACAATGCTGCTGCCAGTGGGGGAGAGGTGGTAAGTTTAAACATTCTACGGCTGTGAGCTGTCTAATCACAGCGGACCATGTCACAGACATTAAGAAGGAGACGCCCCCCCCCTGAGAAAAGCGGCCGTCTCCTCCTCCCTGTATCGATGTTATAGATTAGCATACAGGGTGCCAAAACAGAACAGGGGGCACAGCGGGGGAACGGCGCAGCGTATCAGTAAAAAAAATAGCGCAATGATGTGAGATATTGACTTTAGAAAGTACAAACTAATGAAAGGTCCTCTTTAAAGGGTCTTTCCATGATTTTACTACTAATTACCTATACTCAGGATAGGTCATCAGTATCTGATCGGTGGGGGTCCAACACCCGAGACCCCCGCCGATCAGCTGTTTGAGAAGGTACCGGCGCTCCTGTGAGCATTGCCGCCTTGTCGCAGCTTACTAAGCACAGCGCCGTACATTGTATAGCGGCAGTGCTTGGTATCATGCTCAGCCCCATTCACTTGAATGCGGCTGAGCTGCTCCTAGGCCACGTGACCGATAAACGTGACGTCACTGGCCTAGGAAAAGCTAAGAGAAGGTAGTGGCACTCACAGGAGCTCCGGTGCTTTCACAAACTGCTGATCGGCGGGGTCTCGAGTGTCGGACCCTCACCAATCAGATACTGATGAACTATCCTGAGGATAGGTCATCAGTAGTAAAATCCCGGAAAACCCCTTTAACCATTAAAAAGAATAGCTCCCCCAGGGTTTGAAGACATAATAGCACTCTGACTATATGTATGATGGGACCCCCAGTGCAGTGCGAAAGTCTTTATTCTATTTATTCTGGCTTGGGAACCATCTCCTGCAATCACACCTCTCCAGTGATGTGTCATCAAATCTATTACAGTATATGTATGATGAGACTGATATTTAGATAAACTTTATTTTCACTTTCTTTGCCCATTGTTATCATTATTTACTGTATGATTATATTATTCCGTCCATCCCCTCCCCCGCTTAAACTGGATTTACCATTCGAATGTCAGGCCGGCAAATTACACCATATGAACCTCTCTCCAGTGTCCCCTTTTCAGCACTTATAGTCATAAGGGCATAAAACCATCATAATAAAATATGATATTTTTATGGGGGGAATTTTAGTATTTTTAGCCATTTAGACTGCTGCACGGTTCACAGCAGCACAGAGTATTTCCCTACTGTACCATAAAATAATCTGTAGAAGCCACCTTGAATTTCCAGGACCTGAATAATTGCTCTCAGGTTTGTCATTCGCACCTGATAAATTCTTTATATTCCCAGTATGAACCATTGTACGGACCCCAGTAAGAAGAGGGCAAGATTCCATTGACCCCAAGGCCATTCCCTATAGGAAGCCTCTCATTTTAATATAATAAAATATGAACTATTTCTCATTCTTCACGTGACACCATATACAGCTATACATGAGGAGACATACGGGCCCCCGAGCTCAGGCTCCTTGGTCCCCGGACATACCACACAATATATATGTATAAACGCCGGGCAGTGATTTATGTTCTGCTCGTTCGCCTTACACCATTCTCTATGATTTACGGACATTCTGCAGACCTGAGATAGATCAGATAAATTGGACGTGAACAAGGAAATGGAAAATGCAATATTTTAATTATACATCAGTTCCCGTTGCAGCAGATGGGAATAGCTGGGGCCTGCTCAATGTAACCGCCATACGTTACCCATCATACGTCTTAACTATGACATAGCCGGCATGGATTGTGTGCACAGAATGATGGAGGAAAGTGAAAAAGTCTTGATTGCCCACAGTAACCAATCACAGCGCAGTTTTCATTTTTCAAGGGCAGAGTACAAAGTGAAAGCTGCTCTGTGATTGGTTGCAACAAAGGCAGCTCTTCTTTCGGACATTTTTATAAATGTCCGCCGTAGCCATACAATTTTTACTAGTTGGCAATGGACACATGCCTTCTCCCGAGACTCCACACCTTTCTTAGAAGACCTCACCCCTTTTTTTTGACACACCACGCCTTTTTTGTGGTATATTATTTTGTATTATTTTGTATATATGCCCCTGACTTAGGAAATCATAACCATAAAGTGAAAAAACTGCTGCAAAATGCAAATGCAAAGAGTACAGGTGCTGTGCTGTGTACAGTGTTACTCAATGGACGGGTCTGGTCATGTTTCTCTTTAAAAAAAAAAAAAAAGCTTGTGTGATGTCACTGCACCTTACCTGACAGAGACCCTCTAGTGATGTCACAGCACCTTACCTGACAGAGACTCTCTAGTGATGTCACAGCACCTTACCTGATGGAGGCCTTCTACTGATGTCACAGCACCTTACCTGACGGAGGTCCTCTAGTGATGTCACAGCACCTTACCTAACGAAGGCCCTTTGTTGATGTCACAGCACCTTACCTGAAAGAGACCCACTAGTGATGTCAAATCTCCCTACCTGACGGAAGCCCTCTAGTGATGTCACAGCACCTTACCTGATGGAGGCCCTCTAGTGATGTCACAGCACTTTATCTGACAGAGACCCACTTGTGATGTCACAGCACCTTATCTGACGGAGGCCCTCTACTGATATCACAGCACCTTACCTGACAGAGACCCTTTAGTGATGTCAGAGCAGATTACCTGACAGAGACCCACTTGTGATGTCACAGCACCTTACCTGATGGAGGCCCTGTAGTGATGGCACAGATCCCTACCTGATGGAGGCCCTCTAGTGATGTCACAGCACCTTACCTGACGGAGGCCCTCTAGTGATGTCACAGCTCCCTACCTGATGGAGGCCATCTACTGATGTCATAGCACCTTACCTGACGGAGGTCCTCGAGTGATGTCACAGCACCTTACCTGATGAAGGCCCTTCGGTGATGTCACAGAACCTTACCTGAAAGAGACCCACTAGTGATGTCACAGCACCTTACCTGATTAAGGCCCTCTAGTGATGTCACAGCACCTTACCTGACAGATGCCTTCTAGTGATATCACAGCAGCTTACCTTACAAAGACCCACTTGTGATGTCACAGCACCTTACCTTACAAAGACCCACTTGTGATGTCACAGCACCTTACCTGACGGAGGTCCTCTAGTGATGTCACAGCACCTTACCTGATGAAAGCCCTTTGGTGATGTCACAGCACCTTACCTGATGGAGGCCCTCTAGTGATGTCACAGCACCTTACCTGACAGAGACCTACTTGTGACGTCACAGAACCTTAACTGTTGGAGAATCTCTAGTGATGTCACAGCACCTTACCTGACAAACAGCCACTAGTGCTGTCACAGCACCTTACCTGATGGCGTCCCACTAGTGATGTCACATAACTTTACCTAATGAACACCCTCTAGTGTCACAGCACCGTACCTGATGGAGACCCACTAGTGATATCACAGCACCTTACCTGATGGCGACCCACTAGTGATGTCACATAACTTTACCTAATGAACACCCTCTAGTGTCACAGCACCGTACCTGATGGAGACCCACTAGTGATATCACAGCACCTTACCTGATGGCGACCCACTAGTGATGTCACATAACTTTACCTAATGAACACCCTCTAATGATGTCACAGCACCGTACCTGATGGAGACCCACTAGTGATATCACAGCACCTTACCTGACAGAGACACTTTAGTGATGTCACAGCACCTTACCTTACCTACTCTAGTGATATTCGAGTAGCTTAACTGCAGCATTTAACTAGTTAAAGCAGCTGACCATTGGAATCGACGTTGGCTGTAATTTTCCACTGTACCACATTGTAACAGTACAGAGATTCGTGGCCATAATCCAATTACACGTAATGTAGAAGACAGCAGGAGACACTGGAAAGTTCTTTTCATAGAGTGGGTGGACCTCTAATACTATAAGGCACTTGCGCAGCTGCACATATGATGTGTTCACCACTAGGTGGCGCCCAATCATTGATTTGAATGCAGATGTAATTTCACTTTAAACCACAAAGCAATAATACCAGTGTAAACATCCCCTGAAGCTGCGGGATGTGACAGGTGACTCCCAACATCCACTCTGAATTATTCATGAGGAACACACTGACACCTTGAGAAGTTGTACACTCAGCTCAGCCACAGATGGGTCAAAATAATTATGCAATAATTAAGGCCAAATCATTGCCGAGGGGAGACCGGCTGTTCATATAACATGCCAGATTCAGACCTTCAGCAATACATATGGCAAGTCGAGCATCACAATATCCTGCGAATCAGCCGAGATCTCCGAGTAATGATAGACTGTGTTTCGTGTGCTCCAGTATACAGGCTGTGTACACCTTCCATGAGTCAATGGGTCCAGATGATGGTTTCCTTGACCCCTGAGATCTTCTAGAACAGTGTTCTCCAACCTGCGGCTCTCCATTTCCTCTCCACCCGCGGCAAGGGCTGCATGCAACTTTAGTTAGAATGGCGATCATGGGGCTGGAGGTTAAAAAGTCATTGGGGATAACTTACGAACAGATATACGCCACTTTTTGTGACGTTTATCTGGCGCAGATTATGTCTGCAACTTCTCCTCGCTCATGCCTGGTCTAAAAAAAAGGGGTGTGGGTGGGGAAGGGAAGGGGGACGGGATGGCAGGTCTGACTAATTCATCATTCTCTACGCCTGGTTTAGGAGTAGACAATGGTCTAAATGTAAGACAGCAAGAAAGGTGTCTTACATGTAGAACCAGCGGTGGATACGCCGGCGCCTGTACATAACTCCAGCGATCCACCCCCAGCTCAGGGGCTTATTAAGACAGGGGGCTAAAACGCTGGTCTTAATAAATGTGCCCCATGGATCAGATTTCTTGAGATTTCAGGAGAACCCTTCCCCAAGATTGTGCATCCATCATGTGACTATCACCCGCATTGCCCACATTGGAAGCTTCCCTTTATCTACGTATCCATGTGGAATCAATTCCGATTTATGCAAATAAAATAAAATCAATTAAATATTTTAGGTCTTTTTTAAATGGGTCTGTCCTTAAAGGGGTTGTAAAAAGTGTTATGTAGCAGAGGGGCCCCTGAGGCTCCTGGACTACCTATGCACTCCCTATAGCTACATCCCCTGCTGTTCACAATGGTAGCTCACCTTGACCCAGTGATTGGGTGAGCCGACATTTCCAGTGTGTTCATGGCACCAGGAGGCAGAGACCAGCATGGCACTGCAGGAAATGGTTGGGAATGCTGCTCACTGGCTGCAATAATAACCCACCTCAGCCAGTCATTGGATAAGTGATCAATATCAAATTGGTGGGGGTCCGACACCCGGGACCCCCACCGATCAACTGTTAGAAGAGGCTGGTCACTCCAGGAACGCCACGGCCTCTTTCTAATCCAGTGACATCATCGTACATCCTTCACATGGCTTAGTTGTATTGACTTGAATGGGGCTGAGCTGCAATACCAAGCACTGCCACTATACAATATATGGCACTGGAGAGCTGCTGGGAGCCTGCATTACTTACCGGTGAGCACAGCGGCTCCCTGAAACAGGGACACCCGCCGATGTGATAATGATGACCTATCCTGAGGATAGGTTATCATTATCACTTCCCGGATAACCCCTTTAGGCTAGTGATACACAACGACATGTGTCGCGCGACAAAAAAGTGTGCAGTTACGCGGCGACATGTGTTGCGTGACTTCTTGTCGCTAAAAAGAAACGTAACATTTTTTGTAAAGGAAGTAAATGGTGTCACAGTGCGACATGCCATATACTGTGACACAACAGTTGCACAAAAATCCAACTTTGTTTGACTATCTTTACATTAAAGGGGTTAATGCCAGAGTATAAAAAGCCCCCCAATATGCCGGGTGCCCCACACTGAATATACTTACCCCGCTAGGGAGGCTCGTCCCCGTCACTGCCTGCCATTTGCTGAACCTACCCCCCACCCTCCTGACACTTGATGTTTTCATCCGCGCATGGGGAGAAGCAGCAGCGGCGGTGCAGTGACCAGGAGCGGCGCAGGGATAAGTATGGGGGGCCCAGCATATTGGGGGGCTTTTTATACCCTTGGATAACCCCTTTAACTTACAAAAAGTGCTGCGTGACATAATCATTGCAATATATTATGTACGATATAGTTATATTGGGTCATAAAGTTGTATTTTAGTATTATATTACAAATTTTTAATAGTATTATGTTCCTACTATATTATAGTAAATTCTAGGTATTATGTATTGTGTAGGGATGAGCGAACTTTTGAAAAGTTCGGTTCGCTTTGGCGAACTTTCGTGAAGTTCGGATTCGTACGAACCGAACCTAAAACGAACCTTGCTATAACGGCTGAATAATGGGAGTCTGGTAGGGTATGGTTTCGTGTACTTGCAGTTGCTATTACAATGAAAAAAGTGGAAAAAATCCAAGTGACTTCAACAACGGCGACGCAAAATATACGCATATTTGAGAATCTACACTAATGCGTACGCTAATGCGAACATTCCCGCACAAATAACGAACATACAGTCTAGCGTTGTCAAAGGTACGCTACTTAACTGAATGAATATGTACGCATTAGCGTACGGATACACTGCGTCTGCGAACATTCCTACTCAAGTAACGAACTTACAGTCTAGCGTTGTCAAAGGTACGCTACTTAATAATGTACACTAATGCGTACGCTAATGCGTATGAATTCATAAAATGCGTGTACACATTAGTGAACATTCTCAAATATGCGTATATTTAGGGTATGACATATGGCATATTCCATACCCTAAATATACGCATATTTGAGAATGTTCGCTAATGTGTACGCATTTTATGAATTCAAACGCATTAGTGTACGCATTAGCGTACATTCTCAAATATGCGTATATTTTGCGTCGCCGTTATTTTAACCAGATTCGTTACGAACTTTCTCAAAATTCACTTCGGTGACGAACCGAACTTTTGGGAAAGTTCGTAACGAATCTGGTTCGTTACGGTTCGGTTCGCTCATCCCTAGTATTGTGTAATTAGATTGCATCATGTATTTTTATGCTGTTTTATTTCAGTGTATACCATATCAGTTTATACTATATTATAATTATATTATATATTTTTATTGCATTACTACTACACTATATTACATAATAGACCTAATTTATCATGAATATACGGCAGTTTTCTGCCATGAAAAAGTTGCAAATGTCGTATTTACGACTTTTTCAACACCACTTGAGAAAAATTTTTGAGAAAGTGGTGTTTCTCCTCCACCTTCGCCTCTTTCTCCTTGGTGAGGGCACAGGGCCATTGGTGCTACCACATTTATCATCTTTTACGCCAGTTTTCTGGCGTAAAAGAACATTTAAATGTACGTCAGCCAGGGCTAGTGTGTCTAATATGATATCATTCCATTCTATTATGTATATCATGTTCGTTCATGTTGCATAATTATATTATTTTAGATATTATTTTTACTGTAGTTTTGAATTCCTATACTATATTATGGATTTATAATTATGTCGGGTCATGTATTTTTATACTATATGGTGGGATATTACTTTTTATCGCATTACAATGCACTATACATTGGATATCATATCATATTGGATCATGTTTTATCAGATATTATTTTGTATTGTATTTTTTTTATTATTATGCTATATTTATTACAAAGCATCTTATATGACATCATTGCATAGTATAATTATATTGGGTCATGTTGTATTATTAGATATTATTATGTATTGTACTATTTTATGACACTACTGGTATATTTCGGTGGCTATTGCGGTATATGACATCATTGTGCTGTTTTATATTCCATATAGTATAATTTTATTGGGCTATGTTGTATTATTAGATATTATTTTGTATTGGACTATACTAGAGATGAGCGAATCATCCAAAATTTGCTTCGACGAATGTTCGCTGAATTTTTTAAAGGATTCGTACAAATACGAAGCTATTCGGTCGAAGCTGCGTACAAATCATTCGTTATTCTGTGAACATTCGCCTGATCGTACAAAGTGCGTACGAAGCTTTAGCGTATTATCGTCTAAGCTCGCACAAAGAACGAATATACAGTAAAAGTACGCTATTTAACTGAATATGTAAGCATTAGCGTACAAATTCTCAGATGCGTAGCATTAGCGTACAAATGATATGATGCGTATGTAGCGTTAGCGTACAAAGATTTTAGACGAGTTTTCCAAAGCAAATCTGAAAATATTCTTATATATCTATAAGATTCGTATTGAATCTACGAAGCAGCGAATAGATTCGCTCATCTCTATACTATACTATCGTTATGCTCTATTACCTAGGATATTATATGACATCATTGTATTATATGTAGTATTATTATATTGGGTTTTGTTGTATTATTAGATCTTATTTTGTATTGTACCATATTATCATTATGCCATATTACGTACGATTTATGACATTATTGCACTGTATTATATTCTGTATAGTATAATTATATTATACTGAACATATTATATTATTTTATATTATATAATATCATTATTGTACTATTTTCCATAGGATATCATATGACATTATTGTGCTGTATTATATCTTGTATAGTATAATTATATTATATATATTATTGTATTATTTCATTATTGTATTACTTTACATAGGATATCATATGATATGATTTTGCTGTATTATAATTTGTGTGGTATAATTATATTTTATATATTATTGTATTATTTCATTATTGTACTATTTTACATAGGATATCATATGACATGATTGTATATTAGGTCATGCTGTATTACTACACTATATTATTGTACTATATAAATGCTCCCTTTTTCTCATGACTCTGCAGACAACCTATCAGGATTACCCCACAGACTCCGTTCTTTGCCATTGACTTGTTTCCCTGATCAATTAGCAGAATAAAGCAGAGGCCTTTTGGGATTTTGTGTTTTAAACAATATTTGATCAGATTAGCTGAGAGCGGCCTCTGTGCCCCTGTGAATGCCAGTATTAAACACCACACAATAGTAGCACCGTTCTAAGCCTATTTTTTTGCCAATAGAAAAGCAAAGCTGTAATGTTGATGTCATCTTCTGACTCAGTGACAGCGACTGGTCCCTGGTGTCACCCAGTCGTTTTAACCTCATCAGCATCTACTCAACCAATCTGGACCTATGAATGCTCCAGTGTCATCAGATTCTGCATTCTGCCCAAAGGGTCGGGGGAGAAAACAGGGTGACATCAGGGTTTGAGTCAGACGCTGGCAGGGAAAGGTCACCGTAGTGCTGGAGGCAGAGGGCATTGTGCTAACAGCAAATCCTGTGCCCTGTGTAATATATCTGTATAACCTTGTGCATTGTTAATAATGGTGCATGTATCCAGATCCTTGACATGCCAGGATCAGCAGGGGGGTGCCTACTACAAGCCTTCTTAAAAAACATGGCCAACCTTACATCTCACTTGATGTTCTTGCCCAAATTATTATTATTATTTATTTCACAGCGCCAATAATTCCATGGGGCTGTACATCAAGAGGGGGTTACACATGCATAATATAAAAATACAGTAAACAAGAAAGTATTAACAGGCTGGTACCGAAGGGGAGAAGACCCTGCCTGGAAGAGCTTACAATCTACAAGGGAAGAACACAGTAGTGTAGGTGAGGGTGAAGGCTGCTCATCTGGCTGTGTGGTGGCAGCATGCTCTTTGCAGGTGGTAGACTTTCCTGAAGAAGGTGGGTTTTCAGGTTACTCTTGAAGGTTTGGATGTTGGGGGAAAGTCTGATTTCAGGTTTTAGTGCAATTCTCTTCTGCCATCAGCAAGGATATTGAGGCAGGCTGGTTAATGGCAGTTCAGGACAGGGGAGCACCCAGGAATTTTTTCTAGGGGGGGTCCGACAAGCAAAAAATGCGGGGCACATAGCGTGCTGCGCCATTCCCCCTCCCTACCCATTTACCGAAGAGCCTGGTATACATGCAAATGTGGCATGCATAGCGCTCAAAAGAAGTTGGCCCCGCTCATTATTATAAGCCCTTCTTAAATATAATAGGCCACTCCCAACAAACGCTGTACAGCTGAAATGATATTGTTGGGGCCTGGCTCCACACATCATACAGAGAGGGGAGGGCCTGTCCTGGCTGCACTGCCTGCTTCACATTATACAATAAACAAGAGCAGGCTACAACCAGGAAGCTCCTCCTCTCTCCTCAGATCCTGCTCAAGGCCTGTGGTTCCCCCCACCCTCCGCCACCTGCCCGTGACCTGCTGCCCCCCTTGGCCGTCCTCACCCAGCTCTGAATCCTCCTTCTGCAAATGGTAGAGGGAGGAGCCGGAGCATCTCCTCTCCTACATAGCGCCCCCTAACCTCTTACATCCAGTGATGTCACCTTTGTAGACATTCTCTGTACTCATCGTCTCCATTCAGACCAGACCGCCATGATGATTTTTTCAGCCATCTCCCGTCTGTGCAGAGATTGACAAACAGACATTAGTTTCCCACATTTCCATCATCTTCACATCTTCTGAACACCTCATCCTGCCACCCCCAATGCTGTGCTCCCGAACACTATACTGCAGAAGCAGTACCCCTAAAAATACCAGTAGCACACAGATCGTGCCCCCTTCAACAATTATTGGCACTTCATGCTCTAAAAAATAGCTGCGTCCGGACACTAATAGTATAAAGATAATGTCCCCCAAAAATAATTGTGCTAAACTGATACTGTGCCAGGGTGCCCCCCAAAGTAACAGTGCTCCCCAAAATCCCACCAACAGAAATAATTCTCTGTCAGAGCACACTTAGTAATAATGCCCCCATAGTGCCCATAATAGTAATCATGTTCCCCATAGCCCCTCAGTAGTAGTAAAGCATAATACCCCTTAGTAGTAATAATTCTCCTTATAATATGACAGTACAAGAAATACCCCCGCTTATGTCCCCATAATGTATGCCAGTATAAAATACCCCTATATAGTGCCCCAGTAAATGCCACCATAGTGTCCCCCATAATATGCCAGTAAAAAATGCCCCTTCTTGCTGCCCCCAGCAGATGCCCCTATAGTGCTCCTCTCCCCCATAATGTACCAGTAAAAATTCTCCCCTTAGTGCCAGATGCCATAGTGCCCTCTATGTGCCAGTAAAAAATGCCCCTTTAGAGCCACCAGATGCCCCCCATAGTGCCCCAAAATAATGCCCCTATAGTGCAACCAGATGCCCCATAGTGCTCCCTATAATGTGCCAGTAAAAAAATGCCCCTTTAGAGCCCCCAGATGCTCCCATAGTGCTCCACTCCCCCATAGTGCCCCCAAATAATGCCCCTATAGTGCCACCAGATGCCCCATAGTGCCCCCAAATAATGCCCCTATAGTGCCACCAGATGCCCCATAGTGCCCCCAAATAATGCCCCTATAGTGTCCCCCATAAGATTCCAATAAAAAAAGGCCCCTTTAGAGCCCACAGATGCCCCCATAGTGCTTCTCTCCCCCATGGTGAACCCCTCCCTCCATAATGTGCCAGGAAGAAATGCCTCCATTGTGCCCCCCACAAAATGGGCAAGAAATTAATGCCCCATAGTGTCCCGCCAAAAATGGGGCAGTAAGAAATTGCCAGATGCCCCCATAGTGCAAGCCCGCTTCACCCCCCAAAAACAAATGGGCCAGTGAGAAATGAAAGGTGCCCCTCCTCCCCATAATGTGGCATCTATTAAGGGAAAAAAAAATGACTAATACCTTCAGCAGCAATGTGATGCAGGCCTCTTCCGGCCTGTGTCCCTGCTTGCTGTTTGTTGCCCAGCTCAGGCAGCGCTATGATAATGACGTCATCACGCCGCCTAAGCCGGCCTCTGATAGGCTACAGGCACTAATGCCTTCGGCCTATCAGAAGAACAGGGAAGGGCTTCCACAATGGAAGCGCTCATCTCCTACTGCCCATTGCCACCACTGCCCGCATTTAGAACCAGGGCCGCGCCGCCTGTGGCGATCGGTGGTGAGGCCCTGAAGAATTAAAAAAAAAAAAAAAAAAGAGTGACTGGTTCTAAGAGGGGGTCCAGACCCATTGGACCACCCCTGTCAGTGCGCCCCGGGTTCAGGACATAGTTGGTACTGGCCTAGTGGTTGTTTGGTGATGAGGATGGCTTTGGCCCGTTTTCCTTCACATCACAGCATTGTCTGTAGAAGCTGAATATAGCAGCTCACTCTGTTGTCTTTATCCTCTCAAGGCTTTACTTGAGACAATTTAATAATGGTTCTCTCTAGAGAAATCTGTGTGGGAGAAGAAGCATAGGAGGCTGCATCCTTCTCCCTCCGTCTCTAGATGGGAACACCCACTCATGGCAGGAAGCAGTAATGACCACTCCTCCCCAAGAGGGGGGAAACAGGGTGATTAACTCCATTCCTACCAACCTTTGCCATACCTTCCTTGCTGGTACTGACAGTGTAATACAATATATTACTATAAACAATTTGGATTACTCCTGGTCTGGGGTACTACACAAGTCTTTTTTTTTCTCTCCAACCCTTATGGTAACTGTGGAAAATCGCCAGCTTCTCATTATTAGCTAGAAAGTCCCAAAAGTCTCTCAGTGTTCATTAACCCTTTCCACAGTGCCATGCAAATACAGTGCAAATGAACAGGATGTATACAGTATCACAGCAAACATATAAAATGCACTTACACCACATTAAACAGCGTATGTCAGTGCAAGATAACTCTTTAAAGTGCAACAAACTTGATTACTTTGCATAGGGGCAAATGCGCACAAACGTCCAGACTTCAAAGTACCCCTGCTCCAGGGCACTACACATTCCCCATGCAATACCAATTCTGGAGCATGTATTCTTATGACTCAATGCTGTACTGTTCCGGTATTATTCCTGCTAGAAGTTATTGCAGTGTCCGGGTTTGGGGTGGTCCCAACGCTATGCTGGGTCCCCTGGACACCGTTGAGGTGTCACCACGTGTTGCTGCTCTCCGGAAAGGATGGTAAGGCATGGTGCACCCTAATGGGAAATAAGTCCAGAGAGTCAGGGTCTGCAGTAAACCAGGGTGCTTCTTTATTGGAGGAATTCAGGTACCAAACAATACAGGCAAGGCATTGGGCTGGTTTCTCCAGTCTCCTCCCGGGCAGAAGAAGGGTTTGATGCTGAGGAAAGGCCTGAATTAGCTGTCCCTCTCTCTCTTCAGAAGGCTTGCATCCTGGTCACAGACCCACGGTCTGTAGCTCAGTAGTCCGGGTAGCTCCTTGGTCACAGGGCTAGTGACCCATGGTCTGTGGCTCAGCGTCCCCATCTCAGCATCTTCTTCTGGTCCCTCAGTAGTCCGGCAGAGTCTCCTCTCCAAGCACTAGTCCCTAACTGCAGAATACTAGGGGCTCTAACTGCACTCCTTATATACAGTTTTTGCTAGACTAGAACCTTCTAGTGGGAGAAGCTCAGCACAAACAGATACAATGTTTCAGTTCAATAGCATTCAATTCAATGACACAGCAGGTGTTCCTGACAAAAACAAGTTTTCAGATACAACAACATAGCTAAAACCAGACATTTCAAAGGTCAGGCTGTCTGCTTTTTGGTGGTAAACAAGTCTGGGGTTTTCCCTCCAAAACATGGTGGTAAACAAGTCTAGGTTTTTCCCTCCAAAACATGGTCTTCTTTAAACCTTATGGCAGCTGTGGAAAATTACCAGCTTCATAGTCCAAGCCCTAACAGTTTCTCAGTATTCATTTATCCCTTTCCATAGAGCCATTTAAGTACAGTGATAATGAACAGAATATATATCAAAACATATATAAAATGCGGTTACACAGTATTAAAGAGTGCATGTTAACCCTTCTAGGTGAAATAAAGTAAGAAGTTTTAACTTTGCATAGGGAAAATAGACAAATGTCCAAATTTCAAAATGCTCCTGGTTCCAGGGCACTACACTCTCCCCTACTTTAACTGTGGCATCCCCGACACAGTCACAACTACTTAAGAAAGAAGATTCATGCAACAGGCACCAACTATGTACATTGTGTTTGAGATAGTCCAGCTCTAGGGGGGCCTTCAATCTTCCCCTAGGGTTCAGGCATGGAAATATTACGAACTGGATTTAGCATGGGATACAGGATACAGTCTTGTTATCATAGTCACTTGCTTGTGGCAGACCCCACATGGGTAACACTTACAGTCCCAGATGCCTTCATGGGGCTAGTTCCCTCAGATACCAACTGGGGTGTTCCTTGAGATGCCATTGGCTGCCTTGATCCACTGGGTCTGGATCCATGATGACTGCTGGTACTGGACCGAATCCTGTTCGTGACACCAAATTGCAGTGTCCGGGTTTGGAGTGGTCCCAACGCTATGCTGGGTCCCCTGGACACCGTTGAAGTGTCACCACGTGTTGCTGCTCTCCAGAAAGGATGGTAAGGTGTGGTTCACCCCAATGGGAAATAAGTCCAGAGAGTCAGGGTCTGCAGTAAACCAGGGTGCTTCTTTATTGGAGGAATTCAGGTACCAAACAATACAGGCAAGGCATTGGGCTGGCTTCTCCAGTCTCCTCCCGGGCAGGAGAAGGGTTTGATGCTGAGGAAAGGCCTAAGCTAGCTGTCCCTCTCTCTCTTCAGAAGGCTTGCATCCTGGTCAAGGGCCCACGGTCTGTAGCTCAGTAGTCCGGGTAGCTCCTTGGTCACAGGGCTAGTGACCCATGGTCTGTGGCTCAGCGTCCCCATCTCAGCGTCTTCTTCTGGTCCCTCAGTAGTCCGGCAGAGTCTCCTCTCCAAGCACTAGTCCCTAACTGCAGAACACTAGGGGCTCTAACTGCACTCCTTATATACAGTTTTTGCTAGACTAGAACCTTCTAGTGGGAGAAGCTCAGCACAAACAGATACAATGTTTCAGTTCAATAGCAATGACACAGCAGGTGTTCCTGACAAAAACAAGTTTTCAGATACAACAACATAGCTAAAACCAGACATTTCAAAGGTCAGGCTGTGTGCTTTTTGGTGGTAAACAAGTCTGTTTTTTTCCCTCCAAAACATGGTGGTAAACAAGTCTGGGGTATTCCCTCCAAAACATGGCGGTAAACAAGTCTGGGGTCATCCCTCCAAAACATGGTGGTAAACAAGTGTAGGTTTTTTCCTCTTCTTTAAACCTTATGGCAGCTGTGGAAAATTACCAGCTTCATAGTCCAAGGCCTAACAGTTTCTTAGTATTCATTTAACCCTTTCCACAGAGCCATTTAAGTACAGTGGTAATGAACAGAATATATATCAAAACATATATAAAATGCAGTTACACAGTATTAAAGAGTGCACGTTAACCCTTCTAGGTGAAATAAAGTAAGACGTTTTAACTTTGCATAGGGGAAATAGACAAATGTCCAGATTTCAAAATGCTCCTGGTTCCAGGACACTACATTATGAATGAACTGTTAGCAGTTGGCAATGAAGGTCCGAGAGGTTTTTACCAGTTGTGGGTGTGTCCCTGCACAGTCCGACCTTGGAAGCACTGATTGGATAATGTCAGACCATGCAGGAACACACCCCCAACCAGTAACACCCTTCTGGACCTTCATCACAAACTGCCTATAATTCATTCATAAACTTTTAGCAGGAATGATAGAGGAATGGTACATCATAAAGTCATATGAATGAGTCAGATGATTGAGAATTGTTATTTTAAGGGGGGTTGTAGGTTACTGAAATAGACAGGAGAGGGACATGTCCTCTAGAGAGTTCTTAGTCATATTGTTTGTCTAGCTGTTGAAAGTGTCTAGAAATCACTTGAAGGAACTAGAAAGGAGGAATCTTTTGGTGGAAGGGGCTCCTGGGCAATTTCCACATTTGCCATCCCTATAATTTGACCCTGATATTTATCATATCATTAATATGGAAATCCTCTAAGGATCCTTATGGGTAAATGCTCCTTATAAAAAATCCCTTATCCCAAGATAAGATGAAAACCAAACATTGCTTGTTAATACGTTGGCAGTAAGCCGGTCTCTCCTGGGAACGAGTGCATTTATCATCATTAATGTATGATTATTTGTTTGACCTGAGTCAGATATTTGTAATAACACTCAAGGTTAGCGAATTCAGTAGAGTCATTGACTGCTGTGGATAAAAGTATTAACAGGGGGTGAATTATTAACCTGTGGAAGACAGGAGTCCTCAGGGCTTGAACAGTCTCTAAGCGTCAAAGGCAATTCCAGTCATGGTGCAAAAAAATCATGTATTCCTAAATAAGAATATTCCTGCAATTACGGATATTTTAGATATTATTTCCAATCTTTCTTCATTGTTACTCCAGACAAATATCAACAAAATATGACAATGCAGTAATTGTATTGACCCAAAGAATAAGGTTATCATGTGATTATTACCACATAGTGAAGGCTAATGAAACCCAAAAACAATAGCATAATTGAATGATTCTCCTTCTCACCAGACAAATAATATTAAATATGCATAACATTAAATGAAGTCATGACAGAAATACAGTGTGTTGTCCTACTAAACATCATATGGCTATGTTCACTGAACAATTTAAAACAATTATGAGAATTGTGGGAAGGATAAAAATAAAATGTTGCTGCCACTATTGGCTTGGTCCTGAAAGGATTAACTACTATAATACTGCCCCTATGTACACGAATATAACTGCTATAATACTGCCCCTATGTACAGGGATATAACTACTATAATACTGCTCCTATGTACCAGAATATAACTACTATAATACTGCCTACTATGTACAAGAATATAACTGCTATAATACTGCTCCTATGTACAATAATATAACTACTATAATACTGCTCCTATGTACAAGCATATAACTACTATAATACTGCTCCTATGTACAAGAATATAACTACTATAATACTGTATCCTATGTACAAGAATATAACTACTATAATACTGCTCCTATGTACAAGAATATAACTACTATAATACTGCTCCTATGTACAAGAATATAACTACTATAATGCTGCCTCCTATGTACAAGAATATAATTACTATAATACTGCTCCTGTATACAAAAATATAACTACTATAATACTGCTCCTATGTACAAGAATATAACTACTATAATACTGCCCCTATGTGCATGAATATAACTGCTATAATACTGCTCCTATGTACAAGAATATAACTACTATAATACTGCTCCTGTGTACAAGAATATAACTACTATAATACTGCCTCCTATGTACAAGAATATAAGTACTATAATACTGCCCCTATGTGCATGAATATAACTGCTATAATACTGCCCCTATGTACAGGGATATAACTACTATAATACTGCCTACTATGTATAAGAATATAACTACTATTATACCGCCCATATGTACACGAATATAACTACTATAATACTGCCCCCTTTGTATAAGAATATAACTCCAGCAGGGGCGTAGCTAAAGGCTCATGGGCCCTGGTGCAAGAGTTCAGCTTGGGCCCCCCTTCCCTTAGTGCTCTGTGTGTCTTCTTATGTGGCACAAGGCACAAGGGTCTTTGGGCCCCCTCAGGCTCCTGGGTCCGGTAGCGACTGCTATCTCTGCACCCCCTATAGCTACGCCCCTGAACTCCATATATTTTTGCTGTAATGCTATATATAGGTTTAGTGTTGGGTTGCATCCTGCGTGGTAATTGCTATGATTTTTGTCTTCACAAGAAGCTGCTGGTCTTTGAGCTCTTGGCAGGCATAGCAGGGATTAGTGTATCATCTATAAACCAGGTGTCATTGAGGTGTACCTTTCTGAGGCTGCCTCCTCACAATTAACCTCCAAACTAATTTCTAGGATAGTTAAAAGAATACTCAATATAATAAAATAGAAACTATCCAGCACTTCCTCCCTTTAGCTCATCTTTCCTTTGATCCTATTTTGTCTAAGATTCCAATTAAATACTGTAGATAAAGAAATCTTCTATGCGGTGGTGTAACTAAAGTTCTATGGGCCTCAGGGCAAAACTTTGGATCGCGCCCCCCCTGCCAGGCCAGGCTTGGTCGCACCCTCTGCGACCATAATTGTTACACCCCTGGTCTCTGGCAATAATAATATCCCCCCACTAATGTACCTATAGCACCCACAGTAATATCCCTATAGTGCCCCTAGTAGCGTCCTTCCACTGAACCTCGTAATGTCCTCCACTGTCCCCATTTTTCACTCACATGTAACAGGCTCGACACTGTCACTGTACTTCATGCTGGGCTCCGTCAGTGTGCTCATCTCAGCTGCATCACATGTAGTCGGTCCAGCATCTCTCAGGCCCCAGCGCTGCCCCACTAGTACTATTCATAAATGAAGCGGGTGGGTGGAGCCTGACCGATGTTAGTCAGGATCCGCCCACCCACTTCATTTGTGAAAAGTACTAGTAGGACAGCGCCGGGGCATGATATATTCTGGACCAATCGTATGTGATGCAGCTTAGATGAGTGCTCTTACAGGGCCCAGCATGAAGTACAGGTATAGTACCCCCAGAGGAGGTACTACCATTACTACACCTAGTTACTGTCTCTAATGGCTAGCAAACAATGTCACTTGTACATTTCATTCCAGGTCCTCTGATACTATGCCTTAATAATATTGTTATACAGCTGTTATTACATGTAATGTGCCTGGTTTCGCAGAAGTTGGTTATTCAGGCTTCCTACCAAGGGAGGGGTTGTATTAAGCTGTAGTGAAGCTGAGAGCTGGAGCGAGAGAGTGAAGCAGCATGGTGAGGGGAGGGAGCATTGCTGCATTGCTACAAGAGATTTAGGAAAGTAGCTCAGAGAGCAGCACACTCCTGATATATAAAAGGTCTTGGTACCTCTGATAGGCAAAATGGAGCTAAAGACCCCTACTCAGCAAAAAGGGGTCACAGTATACCCCACTCTCATAAAAAGAGTGCAGCAGAGAGGGAAAGCAAGTTTGCCTGCCAATTTACCCTTAGCCTGCTGGAGCCAAGAGACAGATCAAGTATTGTTTGGATGACAAAAGTTTATTGCAAGTTTATTCAAGTAAAAACCATTGAATTTTACCGAGTCTGGACTCTACTTACTCCACCAACTACAACTTCTTTATTGCTACGGAGCCTGATTACAAGGTGTCCTTCTGCTTGCACCCTAGTAGTCATCTGTTGAGGAGCAGTACGTATTCAATTCTTCTGGAGCACCACCACAGGAGAAGTATTACATAGTTACCATTGACTTCCATAGGCTATCCATGCAGTGCTGGACACTTGGATCTCCAGAGATAGAGACAAACATTTCTCCACTGACCAATAATGAGAACCTCCTGTTTGCCAGGCCCTGCAATCCAATGATGCCTACTACTGGACTAAAACTGATAACGCATTGGAAGCTGGCAGAATTTTAAATGCTGCTTTGGATGTGAATGGAGCATATGACAGTGTCTACTGGAGTTTTGTTTTTCCATAGATAATTATTAGTGTTGATCGAGCACCAAAGTGCTCTGGTGCTCGGTAGAACACTTGGTGATTCTCGAGTGCTCTACATACCTGTGACATTACACGGAATGTCACAGGTATTTAGGAAGCGGAAACGTTATACAGCAGACGTAGTGCAGGTAATGTCGCCTTGATTAGCGGCAGAAAAAAATTACGCTGAATGTCACAGGTATTTAGGATGTGCAAACGTTATACAGCAGACGCAGTGCAGGTTGTGTTATTGTCAGCCAAACAATTGTGCGCAAATTTTGCAAAAAACAAAACTAGATATTGCAGCCAGATAAAATAATAGTCCTTAAAAGGACTTTTGGGTCTTTTGAAAACTAAAACTAAACCTGCCTAGCCAATTCCTATCCCTACACTATCTGTCCCTCCTTGCAGCAGCTCTCCCTGACTAAGACTAAGACTGAGCCGAACCACGTGTCATAGCACCCAATTACGTGTTCCCGGCCAGCCAATCACTGTAATGCCAGTAGCCAACATGGCTACGGCACTACAGTGAATGCCAGTACTTCCCTGCACGCTTATTGGCTGTGTAGCAGCCAAGAAACGTGCGGGGAGGAGACTCGAGCATGGCGCTCCAGTGCACGCGTTCGGCCGAACACCGCGATGTGCCAAGCGTCACCATGCTCGAGCGAATATAGTTTTCAGGCGAGCATGCTCGCCCAAAACTAATAATTATATATACAGTAGTTTTATTTGACTTTAGGTAGTGGTCAGTGCTCTGTAGTAGACTGATCAGCTGTATTAGACATCAGCTGCAGTCCTCTGTGATAAAGGAAATCTCTCATTGTTTTATAATTAGATTTTCTGGCTCTGATTATCCCATAAGTTATTGGCCACAGCAGCAAACATCATCTATATATCCCCTTATTTACTTATATAAGCTATTACTGTGTGTTCATTAGGGGCACGATAAGCTAATAGAGGAGGTAGACATATTTTAAAGAACCTGCACCCTATTTAGGTAAGTTCACATCTCCACTATAGGTAATCCTGTAGTGTGTTCTGGCAGAGTATAGACATAGCTGGATACCGCTGCACACCGCCGGATCCCCTTTGACTATAATGGGATCTGATTGGGGTCTGGTGGCTTTCTGGCATGAATGCCAGCTTTTGGCTGGATAAATATCGCTGAGCTGGCATTTATGAGGTCCCCTCCTGCATCTCATTTTCTTCCTCATCTTCCCTTTTCCACTTCCTTCCTTCCTCCCTCCTTGCCTCCCACGTCTTTCCTTCTTTTCTCCCTCCCTCACACTTCTTTCCTTCCTTTCTCCCACACTCCTTGTCTTCCACTTCCTTCTTTCCTTCCTCCCTTTTTCTCTTTCCTCCCTTTCTCCCTCCCTGCCTCTCCTTTCTTTCTTCTTCTCTTTCCCCTTTCTTTCTTCCTCCCTTCCTGATTCCCAACGTTCTTCCTCCCTCTTTGTCTCCCACGTCTTTCCTTCTTTTCTCCCTCCCTCACACTTCTTTCCTTCCTTCCTTTCTCCCACACTCCTTGTCTTCCACTTCCTTCCTCCCTTTTTCTCTTTCCTCCCTTTCTCCCTCCCTGCCTCTCCTTTCTATCTTCTTCTTCCCTTTCCCCTTTCTTTCTTCCTCCCTTCCTGATTCCCAACGTCCTTCCTCCCTCATTGTCTCCCATGTCTTTTCTTCTTTCCTCTCTCCCTCCCACTTCTTTCCTTCCTTCCTTTCACACTCTTCCCTTTCTCCTTCCCTGCCTCTCATTTCCTTTCTTCCTCTTCTTTCCTTTTCCACTTCCTTCCTCCCTCCCTGCCTCCCACAGTCCTTTCTCCCTCCCACTTCTTTTCTTCCTTGCTTTTTCCACCACTCTTTTACTCCCATTTCCTTCATTTCTCCCTTTTTCTCTCTTTTCCCTTTCTCCCTCCCTGCCTCTCATTTCCTTTCTTCCTCTTCTTCCCCTTTCTGCTTCCTCCCTCCATCCTTGACTCCCACGTCTTTCCTTCTTTTCTCCTTCCCTCCCACTTCTTTCCTTTCTCCCACACTCTTTTACTCCCATTTCCTTCATTTCTCTCTTTTCCCTTTCTCCCTCCCTGCCTCTCATTTATTCCTTCCTCTTCTTCTCCTTTCTGCTTCCTCCCTCCCTCCTTGCCTCCCACGTCTTTCCTTCTTTCCTCTCTCCCTCCCACTTCTTTCCTTTCTCCCACACTCCTTACCTCCCATTTCCTTCCTTTCGCCAAACAAATGCAGAGGAAGCTAGTTCTGTATTAATGGAGTACATTGCTTAATAAAAGAGTAATTTTGACATTTTGGTTCCCGATCCCAGTTCAGGTCTGCAGGGTCAGTGTATAATACCTACAGATCCCCACATGAGTATAACAGTGGCCCTGGCTCTACAGATTATCACAAACCACATAAAAAGAGAAAAGAGTGAGACAAAAAATAAAAATATCACATAATTTTATTAATAAAAAATCAGTGTGACAGCCTCGTAGAAAATCAGGGTCAGTGTGAGAGCCTCATCCTGCCGATAGCACTGTGTGAAAGTGTCCAGTGCCCAGCAACATCAAAGTGAGAAGCACATAAATTAGTGGGGGAATGACAAGGCGACTGTTAATTTACATGTCCGGGTCAAGATGGGTTTAAAAGGGTTATCCCATTAATAATGCTGTAAAAGGAGCTATTAATTATTAATATATCAATATTTCTATTAAATATTAAGAATTAATATTGATAAATAGGCGTAACCGTCTCTCGCTAGCTCCGCCTATTTATTTCCTTTACTGAAGTCCGTTCCCTGCACTATGTGTACTGAACTGTACTATAGCGGCTACACAAAAAGACAATGTATACAGTATTTTGAATAATAAAAAGATTTATTACAAAATACTAAAAGTCTACAGTCTATTTATTTAGACTATATCTATATATATTTATATTGACGTATATAAATATATATACATATAGCCGCACAACAATACAATAACACAACCTCAGTATAAAAACTCAACTACACTGCACAATCCCACATACGGATTCCACCCATAATACTAACTAAACATACATACTCACACAGAATTACAGCAATTACAGCAGTACCCTCCCAAGCCTACTACTAGCTGTCCCTAAAAGTGGTTACTTATAATACAGGGGTTATAGGGGAATGCAAGGGGTTATCTGCAGTGATAAAGGCACTGCAGGGGTCAGGAGTTTGGGGATAATTAGGGGTAACAGGGAGTTCCAGGGGTACTTAGCCAGTCTCTGTTTCTGGAGGGGTTGTTTGGCTTCCTTCCTCTGTGGTGATGAGTCCCCTCTGCATGTCGTGGTGAAAGCTTCCCTCTCCTTCTGGTGGTCAGAAGCTCCTCCTCTTGTGGTGGTCAAAGCTCTTCCCTAGTCCCCCAAATGCTGGGCTATTTATCCCTCATGAGTAGTGGGGGGAAGGTGGCTTTCCATATGGCAGAGGTGTGGATGGCCCATGCTATAAAAACAGGTTTAGCAAGTCACCAACTGCTTGATTGGGGTCTCCACACAAAGGGTCTAGATACCGATCAGGTGTGATAAACCTTCACAATGCAAGCAATGGAGGCCAACACCCCTGTTCATAGCAAGCCTTAGGCCACTTTCACACTAGCGTTAGCACAGATCCGGCACCTAAAGGGTGCCAACGGATCCGTGCTAACGCTGATACATGTGTGGAGCCGGAGCAGCGCTCCAGCCCCACACATGTTAACATGGAACAAGACACAGACATACAGACATACACACATACAGACATACATACTCACATACTCCAGGGACGCCAGCAGAACGTCTTCACGCGCCTCCTGCGCGCAGTGATGACGATTCCCCACAGCGCCCTCTGCTGGGCGCAGTGGGGAAACGTCATAGCTGCGCGCAGGAGGCGCGTGAAGACATGCTGCTGGCGTTCCTGGAGTATGTGAGTATGTCTGTGTGTATGCCTGTATGTATGTATGTCTGTATGTGTCTAGCTCTGTAGCCGGATCCGGAATGATCCCCCATTGCAAATCAATGGAGGACAGATCCGGATTACTGGTGTGTCCACACCAAACGGATCCGTCCCCAGGGTCGGACTGGAGTACCTAGGGCCCACCAGAGGAAATAATTCTTGGGGCCCACCATAAAGAAATATCTGTGTTTGTTATCCCTGTACTGTGACATCACTGTGTTTATTATCCCTGTACAGTGACATCACTGTGTTTATTATCCCTGTACAGTGACATCACTGTGTGTATTATCCCTGTACTGTGACATCACTGTGTTTATTATCCCTGTACAGTGACATCACTGTGTTTATTATCCCTGTACAGTGACATCGCTGTGTTTATTATCTCTGTTCGGTGACATCGCTGTGTTTATTATCCCTGGACTTTGACATCACTGTGTTTATTATCCCTGTACTGTGACATCACTGTGTTTATTATCTCTGTACAGTGACATCACTGTGTTTATTATCCCTGTACAGTCACATCGCTGTGTGTATTATCCCAGTGCAGGAAGAGGTAAGTGGTCTGTGTTTGTTTTCTATTTTTCAGGGTCGTGAATGCAGAGGACTACGTCGGATTCGGTGGACTACGTCGGACCAGCTTTTTTTTTTTTTTTTTTTTAATAAAATGGTCAAACAGGGGTCTGGGGGAGTGTTTATTTCAATAAAATGTTTTATACTTGTGTGTGTGTATTTTTTTTTTTTACAATACTGCAGTTTTAGTAATTATGGCTATCTACAGACGGCCCTGATTACTAATACTGGGCTTAGTGTTGCCGGTATGGCAGGCCAGCACTAACCCCAACATCTATTACCTCGGCACCCACCACCACCAGGGGTGCCGGGAAGAGCCGGGTACCCGCAGGACCGGACCTTCTAAATTGAGGGTCTGGCTCTGGGGCGGCTGCAGGCTGGTACCATTAGGCTGGGAAGGGCCAATAACCGTGTCCCTTCCCACCCTGGTAGTGCCAGGCTGCCGCTGCTGGTTGTATCTGGCTGGGGAAGGAAAAAAGGGGGTCCCCCCCTTTTTTCCTTCGCCAGCCAGATACAACCAGCAGCGGCAGCCTGGCACTACCAGGGTGGGAAGGGACACGGTTATTGGCCCTTCCCAGCCTAATGGTACCAGCCGCCCCAGAGCCAGACCCTCAATTTAGAAGGTCCGGTCCTGTGGGTACCCGGCTCTTCCCGGCACCCCTGGTGGCGGTGGGTGCCGAGGTAATAGATGTTGGGGTTAGTGCTGGCCTGCCATACCGGCAAGCACTAAGCCCAGTATTAGTAATCAGGGCCGTCTGTAGATAGCCGTAATTACTAAAACTGTAGTATTGTAAAAAAAAAATACACACACACAAGTATAAAACATTTTATTGAAATAAACACTCCCCCAGACCCCTGTTTGACCATTTTATTAAAAAAAAAAAAGCTGGTCCGACGTAGTCCACCGAATCCGACGTAGTCCTCTGCATTCACGACCCTGAAAAATAGAAAACAAACACACAAACACAGACCACTTACCTCTTTCTGCACTGGGATAATACACACAGCGATGTCACTGTACAGGGATAATAAACACAGTGATGTCACTGTACAGAGATAATACACACAGCGATGTCACTGTACAGGGATAATAAACACAGTGATGTCACAGTACAGAGATAATAAACACAGTGATGTCACAGTACAGAGATAATAAACACAGTGATGTCACAGTACAGGGATAATAAACAGTGATGTCACAGTCTAGGAATAATAAACACAGTGATGTCACAGTCCAGGGATAATAAACACAGTGATGTCACAGTACAGAGATAATAAACACAGTGATGTCACAGTACAGGGATAATAAACAGTGATGTCACAGTCTAGGAATATAAAGCACAGTGATGTCACAGTCCAGCGGATAATAAACACAGTGATGTCACAGTCCAGGGATAATAAAACACAGTGATGTCACAGTCCAGGATAATAAACACAGTGATGTCACAGTCCAGGGATAATAAACACAGTGATGTCACAGTCCAGGGATAATAAACACAGTGATGTCACAGTACAGGGATAATAAACAGTGATGTCACAGTCCAGGAATAATAAACACAGTGATATCACAGTCAAGGGATAATAAACACAGTGATGTCACAGTCAAGGGATAATAAACACAGTGTACAGAAAGTTAAAAAAAAAATTATACTTACCTTTTTCTTAGCAGCAGGGCCAGCATCATCAGAGCAGATCTTCTTCTCATGTCTGAAGGGGGCGGAGCCTATGCTGCCGGCCGGCTCCGCCCCCCGCCGAGACCTGAGGCATGCCTGGGAGGTACGGAGAGCTGCAGGGGGGACAGGAGGGAGGATGGAAGAAGCAGACAGCCGATCTCGGCTGTCTGCTCCTTCCTGCAACAGGCAACTGTCTCTACGTCCTATGGACGCAGAGAAAGCTGCCAGAGGCTGGATCCGGGACGGTTGGGAGCAGGGGCGTAGCTAAAGGCTCATGGGCCCTGGTGCAAGAGTTCAGCTTGGGCCCCCCCCGCCTAATATAGCGCCCCATACCTCTTACATCCAGTATAATACAGCGCCTCATACCTCTTACATCCAGTATAATACAGCGCCCCATACCTCTTACATCCAGTATAATACAGCACCTCATACCTCTTACATCCAGTATAATACAGCACCCCATACCTCTTACATCCAGTATAATACAGCGCCCCATACCTCTTACATCCAGTATAATACAGCGCCCCATACCTCTTACATCCAGTGACGTCTCCTCGGATGTAGATCTTCTCTTTCCTCATCTTCTCCTTTCAGACCAGACGCCATTTTTCAGCCATTTCTTATCTCTGCAGTTTGACAGAAAAAAAATCTTAGTTTACTACTTTTCCATCATCCTCCCATCTTCTGGACAAATCATCCTACACCCCCAGTACTGTGCCACTAGTACCACACAGATAGTGCCCTTCAATAATTATTGGCACAGTGTCCTATAATAACTGCGCCCAGCAAATACTGTCCCGTAATAGTGTGAACATAACGTGCCCCAGAAATAACTGCGCTGATACTGTGCCAGGGTGCCCCCCACAGTAATAGTGCCCCCCACAGTACTAATGTCCCCACTGTGCCCCAGAAGTAATAATGCTTCCAATGTGCCAGTAAGAAGTGCCCCAATAATGCGCCAGAAGTTCCCCCCATTGATTCCCCCCAAAATCATGTGCCAGTAAGAAATGCCCCCAGTGCCCCCATGTGCCAGTAAGAAATGCCCCCAGTGCCCCCATGTGCCAGTAAGAAATGCCCCAGTGCCCCCATGTGCCAGAAAAATGCCCCTAGTGCTCCCATGCCATAAAGAAATGCCCCCATGTGCCAGTAAGAAATGCCCCAGTGCCAGTAAAAATGCCCCAGTGCCCCCTTGTGCCAGTAAAAATGCCCCCAGTGCCCCATGTGCCAGTAAAAATGCCCCCATGTGCCAGTAAAAATGCCAGTAAAAATGCCCCGTGCCAGTAAAATGCCCCCAGTGCCCCCATGTGCCAGTAAAAATGCCCCCAGTGCCCCCATGTGCCAGTAAAAATGCCCCGTGCCAGTAAAATGCCCCCAGTGCCCCCATATGCCAGTAAAAATGCCCCCAGTGCCCCCATGTGCCAGTAAAAATGCCCCCATGTGCCAGTAAAAATGCCCCCAGTGCCCCCATGTGCCAGTAAAAATGCCCCCAGTGCCCCCATGTGCCAGTAAAAATGCCCCCATGTGCCAGTAAAAATGCCCCCAGTGCCCCCATGTGCCAGTAAAAATGCCCCCAGTGCCCCCATGTGCCAGCAAAAATGCCCCGTGCCAGTAAAATGCCCCCAGTGCCCCCATGTGCCAGTAAAAATGCCCCCAGTACCAGTAAAAATGCCCCCAGTGCCCCCATGTGCCAGTAAAAATGCCCAGTGCCCCCATGTGCCAGTAAAAATGCCCACAGTGCCCCCATGTGCCAGTAAAATGCCCACAGTGCCCCCATGTGCCAGTAAAATGCCCACAGTGCCCCCATGTGCCAGTAAAAATGCCCCCATGTGCCAGTAAAATGCCCCCAGTGCCCCCATGTGCCAGTAAAAATGCCCCCAGTGCCCCCATGTGCCAGCAAAAATGCCCCGTGCCAGTAAAATGCCCCCAGTGCCCCCATGTGCCAGTAAAAATGCCCCCAGTGCCCCCATGTGCCAGTAAAAATGCCCACAGTGCCCCCATGTGCCAGTAAAAATGCCCACAGTGCCCCCATGTGCCAGTAAAATGCCCCCAGTGCCCCCATGTGCCAGTAAAATGCCCCCAGTGCCCCCATGTGCCAGTAAAAATGCCCCCAGTGCCCCCAATTGAGCTCCGGTCGGTGACTGCTACAATAAAAAAAAAAAAAAAATTAACACTTATACTTACCTCCATGGTGCTGGCAGCGATGCGATGCAGGCCTCTTCCGGCCCTGTGTCCCGCGCTGTACAGCTCAGGCGGCGCGATGACGTCATTGCGCCGCCTGAGCCGGCCTCTGATAGGCTGCAGGCCCAGTGCCTGCAGCCTATCAGAGGAACGGGCAGGGGAGACGCCTCTCCCTCCCCTGCCCCAGTACAATACAGGCATCTGTATCGCCGTCCTGAGGACGGCGATACAGATGACTATTGAGATGAGCGCTTCCACAATGGAAGCGCTCATCTCCCTCTGCCCCTATCTGTGCGCAGGGCCGCGCCGCACCTGGCTAATTGGCGGTGCGGCCCTGGAAGTGGCAAGGGGGGCCCTCGGGGCCCCCCTGGCTTAGGGGCCCGGTCGCAACTGGTTGGGAGGTATGCGGCAGCAGGGGGCTTGGGGCCTACCGGAGGATCCTCCGGTCCTCTGGTGGGCCAGTCCGAGCCTGTCCGTCCCCATTGACTTGCATTGGGGGTCATTCCGGATCAGTCTTGGTGCGGATGCCCGGACCGGAGAGCAAACCGCAGCATGTTGCAGTTTGTTCTCCGTTCTGAAGACGGAACGGAATGCTTTCAGGAGCATTCCGTTGTCTTCAGTTCAGTTTTGTCCCCATTGACAATGAATGGGGACAAAACTGAAGCGTTTTATTCCGGTATTGAGCCCCTATGACGGAACTCAATACCGGAATTTTAAAACGCTAGTGTGAAAGTAGCCTTAAAATGAACAGTTGATAACAACAAAGGGTAGATGATCTTATCAATCCTCTGTCCTTTGATGTGCCCGAGACTGTCATCAGGGCGGCGTCTCCCTCCTGCAAGCGCACTGGTATGTGCCTCCAGGAGGATGCAGGGTGGAGGGTCAGTTTATATGTATATAGATAAATGCATATAAAACTGGGGCATATATACATGTATCTATATACATTAGGAGCAACTGGGGGCACAATATAATATATATAGGGGGCATCATATGCATCAGAGGGCACCACATATTGGGGTATATCTGGAGACCCACAGATACATATATAGAAGGCCCATATATAGATATAAATGTATATGCATGCCTCATTAAGGGGGCATGCATGCATATACATATACACACATACATACCAGCACTTCCTTCTACAAATGCAAACAAATGAAAATCAGACATCATATAGGACATGACAACCTCTTTCTAACACAGCTAGAACCAGCCCTGTACCTCACATGGATCCAGAGATCTCCACATTCATTGCTCCATTTGCTCTGCTTGATTTATTTCAAGCCGGCATCTCAGGGAGGAGTGTCCTTTCTCAGGGGGGTGTCCTACCTGTTGCAGTTCATGGCAGTTGAAGAATGGAACTAAGCATGTACGTCCACCTCAGTGAGTTGGACAGAGAAATTAGAAAAAGCAAACAGCAGGTGGCGCTATACAGGTACATTTTATTGAATTATTCACTATACTAAATGTTAATGACATGCAATTACAAAAGTATTGGTTTGAAAACTGTTGGGACAACCCCTTTAAGCCGTGGAATTAAGGTATGAGTACTTTATTTTTAATGGTTGAGTAATAGTGAACATGCCGGAAGGTAAAACACAATTATACTTCTGACTTTGCTCCTGGATTGATTCATTTATGCAATTATTTTATGCCCTAATTATTGTTTTATGCTACTTTTAATTGTTTTTTTTAGCCCCAAAGGAAATGCTCCATCACTAATGGAATTGGGTTATATAAGTTTTTACACTGTAACTGGACGTCACAGAATAAAATGCTAGGGGAAGAGCATAAAAATATCCATTCACAGAAGCAAACAGAATATCGCAGTATGCAAAGCTGCCTATTAACAGACATGGTAAAAACAAATGTCCAGTCATTTACACAGATCCATAATAATAAGCATACAACAAGCAAAAATGACACATTTCTACTGGTCTGCCAGTGTGTCAGTCTTCACTGCAATTCTGGCATTTGATTCAAGGTTGTTAATCCTTAAAGGGGTATTCCAGTTACCATAAATATAACTTATGTTTTAGACTAATTCATCATCAATCATTACCTAATATAGTGTCTATTTCACATACTTACCATTCAGTAGTTATAAAGTACTTTTCTTCCCCTGCTACCTACTGTGTTCCTCATAACTTACCATGGCACCGACCTGTAGTTCTGAGCCTTTGTCAGGTCAGGCATGCTCAGTGTGTTGCTATCAGTTCTCTAGCTAAATGTCAGTGTGCTGCTGATTACTGAGTAGAGGGGGCGTGTCTGCACTGTGATATCAGGCAGCCAATCAGTGAACAGCAACACTCATGAACAAGCAGAAACTCACAGCAGGAAAGCTAGGCATAGTGGGGACTGTAGTTTTGTGAGGGAAGATCAGGAGCCATGATACTCTCAGTGTGTTGCAGGCTCACACAGGAGCTAGGCAATGGATTGCAAGGTAAAATGAAGCTCTGGTTATATGTATTATATGGGTTCTGGTTGAGTCACAGCTTGTAGCCTTAAAGAAGAACTCCCGAAAAAATTTTTATTCTCTGACCTGTTAGAAAAGTGCATGATATAATCTGTAGTGAATGTAATCTTCTTATCAGAGACTGCATTTCTGAGTTATCCCCTCTCTTCTAATTGTAGCTGGGTCATGTGACCAACTCCCTGACCACCAACTGACCCAGGACAGGAAGCCAGTCACTTTTCTATTCATTCCTATGAGACTGAAAGTTAGGCTCCCATAGGAATACATAGAGAATTAGACTTCCTGTCCACACATAAGATGCTATGTGAGTTGGTGAGTCTGATTGCTGGTCACATGACACAGATGAGAAACATCAGGGAGATATAACTCACAAATCTAGCCACTATAGATTACATCATGCACCTTTCTAACAGGTCAGAGAATAAACATTTTTGTGGGAGTTCTTCTTTAATGCAGTTTATCAAAAATTGTTACGTTACCGGAATACCCCTTTAAAGGGGACCTGAATATTTGATCCTCTGATTGCTCCTCTAATGCACCGAATTCATTCTGTATTGCAGTTTATGATGACTATCTGTGTAAACCGAACAGGCTGCCTATTAAGCCCTGCCCCTGTCAGGGCCTAAGAGGCATCACTACATGACAGACCTGGTGGCCATTGTTTTTTTACTTATTACGACACGATTATTCACATGACTGAGTAAAACTAAACCATTTTTATCCCATTTTAAAGTATTTTAATTTTTACTTGTACTATTGGTGTTTTTGCTTGTTTTGCTTATTATTATCGATACATGTAAATTATTGGGCTCTCGTTTTACTCTGTTTGTGACTTAGGCAATGGACACCTTTGGGTCATTAATTTTACTTACAGGGGTTCTCCGAGTTATATATATTGATGAGCTATCCTCAGGATAGGTCATCCATATCAGATCGGCGGGGGTCCGACACCCGGCACCCCCGCCGATCAGCTGTTTGAAGAGGAGGCGCTCGCCGTACCAGCGCTGCCTCCTCTTCACTGTTTACATGCTGGCCGACACGGGGGTAGTGGTGAGTAGGTGTAATTACACCTCACCGCCCCATTCATTTCTATGGAAAGAATCGCTTCCATAGACTTGTATGGGAGCGATTCTTCCCATTGAAATAAATGGGGCGGTGAGGTGTAATTAAACCTACTCACCACTACCCCCGTCTCGGCCAGCATGTAAACATTGAAGAGGAGGCAGAGCTGATACGTCCCGCACCTCCTCTTCAAACAGCTGATCGGTGGGGGTTCCAGGTGTCGGACCCCCGCCGATTTGATATTGATGATCTATCCTGAGGATAGCTCATCAATATATATATAACTCGGAGAACCCCTTTAAATATATGTATTTTTGGCTGAAAAGTATTTTTGTATTAGAGTTTTATTAAAAATGACTTTGCACCATTTGGCTCCTGCAGCTTCAGTGTATCACAGTATATAGCAAGCTGCAGAATGCTCTTTACTGTCAAATATGTTACCGAGCCTTTCTGAGCATCAGTCTTCAGCCTCTCCCTTTCCTGTGTTGATCTTTGATTTGGTCACAAATCTGCTTAGATGATCGTTCAGGAGAGGACTGAGAGGGACTGAAGACCAAGCCGTCAGGTGAGCTCTTTGATGGATTTCACTGTGAAAGGCATTTTGCAGCTTGCTAGGTACAGAGATACATAAAAGATGCAGAAGCCAAATGGTGTAAAATGTTTACTAAAACCCTATTGCAAAAATGTGTTTCATCCTAAAATACATGGCAAAGGAAAAGTATCCAGCTCATCACTGCTCCCTCGAACCCACGTTGGTGCATGGAAAGATTTAAAGGAATATTGAGCAACCAGAAGGAGTCCATGTAACCTTTATTCCAATTAATATAAAAACAAATGCTGCTTTTTTATTCATTGGAGTAAAGGTTACGTGGACTCCATTAGGTTGCAAGATATTCCTTTTTAATCCTAAAATACATGCATTTAAAGAGGACCTGTCACTGGTTTAAAAAATTGGAAATTTGAAAGATATCCTATTAGGATACCAGGTGGCAGAACTGATGGGGGCCATATGTCAGGAATGAGGAGTCGCATGTAAGGCACTGTTGTCATTTTTTACCTTCTTACCCTCCTAAATGTTCTACCTCATGCCTGCTGACAAGAATTAATGAAGGACTCTATTAGGGAAAGAAGTTGATTTCTTTTACTTGAAATTTTTAAAATATTTTCTAAAACCTTTTTTAAACTTTTAGTCACTTTTTTGCTAGTCCTCAAAGGGGACCCGGATATTTGATCCTCTGATTGCTCCTATAATGCGCTGCAATTCTTCTGCATTGCAGTGTATGATGCGATCAATGTAAAGCTATCAGGCAGCCTATTAAGCCCTGCCCCTGTCAGGACCTAATAGGCTTCAGTACATGATAGAAATGGGTGCCATTGTAAAGCCCTTAGCTACCTTACAGCACCCTACATCACATTCTGAAGAGCCCGGTGCATTGATGGGATGTGTAAGGGTTTAAACAACCAAGTTCTGATCCTGGCCATTGGAGAGTTGTGTCACATGATATAGTCTTCCCGTCCTGTGCCCGTGCCATCATTGTGACACACAATTACAGTATGCATATCTGCTGCAATATAATAGTACATCACAGGGTACAAAGGTGTTAATATGATTCTTACTGTCCAAGAAAAAGTCGTATAATTTCAGTTTTTTTATTCTTTTCAGTCATGTAATACTGGACTAGTTCCTTCAAACTAGATTTGGTTACTAGTGAAGGGACACTAGAGGAACCTTTCTGAAAACCATGTGACCTATCAGGTCGTATGGACAGGGGTTGTCTTCATGGGACTTGACATGTTATCTACTTCCTGATTCTTGTGACCGCTTAGCCAATCACTAATTAGGGTGGGTCACTGCTGTGGATGGTGATTGGTTTAGAGGTCACATTTCCTGTGGGACCAAGAAGTAGAGACTGGCGGGAGACCTGGTCCCCATTGGGCCTGTTTCGCACTCTAGTGTTTGATCAGTGATTTCCATTGCTGATTATGACCCAAAACCAGGAAGGGAGGCTACACAGAGATAAGGTATAATGGAAAAATTCACATGATGGAAATCGCTGATGAAGCACTGACTGTGTAAACCAAGCCTTTTAAAGATAGGGAAGAGACTTGGGAAGCATTGGAACCAGTTTGGTGAGGAGGGTATGACTTCTTTTTAATTTTTTTTTTTTAAACGTTCTGAGCTTGTTTTAAATAAAACTTTTTTGCTGGTCGAACCACCCCTTTAATACTGCCATAAAATGCCTCCAAATAATGCAACCGCACAGTACCTACATAACACTACTAGAACTTAGGGTAGGTTCAAACCTCAGTTCCGGCATGAGTGTTGGGTTTTAGCTGGACAAAAACTGGTGCATGCAGAGGTTTTAGTCTGACCAAAACCCTGACAGAAAGCGGATCTCATTATAGTCAGTGGAATATGGCGGTGAAGGACAGTATTCAGCTATTCCTGGAGTTCACTGGACCTGGCGTAGCTGGATACTGCCGAATTCCATTGACTATAATGTGATCCCGCCAGTTTCTGGCATGAGTGTTGGTTCTTGGTCAGACAAAAACAGCTGCATGCACCAGTTTTTGTCCGGCTGAAACTCGACACTCATGCCGGAAAGCGTCCGGATCCCATTATAGTCAGGTCACCAGTAGCAGTATCCAGCTAGACTGGATCCGGTGAACTCCGGCAGGTTTATTGACTATAATGGGTTTCAGAAGGGATCCATCCGCGGGATCCGTGTTGGGTTTCAACTGGACAAAAACTGGTACATGCTGCTGTTTTTGTCTGACCAAAATCCATCACTCATGTCGGAACTGGCTGGTTCCCCACCAGATCCCATTATAGTCAATGGAACATGGCAGTGATGGACAGTATCCAGCTATTCCTGGAGTTCACTGAGCCTGGCATAGCTGGATATTGCCGAATTCCATTCGCTATAATGCCATCCGTCCGGTTTCTGCCATGAGTGTTGGGTTTTGGTCAGACAAAAACCGATGCATGCACCAATTTTTTTCCGGCTGAAACTCAAAAGGGCCCAGATCCCATTATAGTCAGGTCAGGCAGTGAACAGCAGTATCCGGCTCAACCGATTCTGGTGAACTCCGGCAGGTTGATTGATTATAATGGGATTCAGAAGGCATCTGTCTGCTTTCCGGCCTGAGTGTTGGATTTCAACTGGACAAAAACTGGTGCATGCAGCTGTTTTTGTCTGACCAAAATCCATCACTCATATCAGAAACTGTCTGGTTTCTCACCGGATCCCATTATAGTCAAAGGAACATGGCAGTGAAGGACAGTATGCAGGTATTCCTGGGGTTCACAGGACCTGGCCTAGCTGGATACTGCCAAATTCCATTGACTATGATGAGATCCAGCCGGTTTCCAGCATGAGTGCCGGGTTTCAGTCAGACAAAAAAACGCTGCATGCACCAGTTTTAGTCCGGCTGAATCTCGACGCTCATGCCAGAAAGCAGCTGGATCCCATTATAGTCATTCAGGTCAGGCAGTGAACAGCAGTATCCAGCTAGACCGGAACCGGTGAACTCTGGCAGACTGCTCTCTGCCGGAACAGCCTGCCGACTCTGACAGTGGAGAGAAATGTTTTCTCCAAGTCTCCCCTAGAAAACGTAGGCTCTGGGCAATTTTCTAATTGGTCATCCCTCTTAGGGCTCATTCAGACGGGCGTATGTTGTCCGCAAAAATGTGGATCCGTTTTTTTGCGGATTACATATTAACCCATTCACTTCTATGGGCCCTTTCCTTCAATTCCATGGCTCCGCAAAAACACTGAAACATGTCCTATACTTGTCAGTGAAAATCAGGATGTGGCCCCATTGAAGTCTATGGGTCCGCAAAAATACGGAAAGCAATCCGTTTTTTTGCAGACAGCATACGGCCGTCTGAATAAGCCCTTAATCCGGCCCTGGTCTCCGTCATGTCATCCATTTGTGCTGTAATCAGTAGATGTGACTGTTCTGAAGAGCGGACTATTCTTGGGCAATGTGCACAGAAGGCCAAGCGAGCTCCGAGGCAGGCTTGACTCTAACTTGACTCTAACATCTGCGGCCCGAGACACATTGAAGACGAAGACAAGAAAATTTGAATGTAATCAGCGATAAATATAAAGATTGTGGAAGATGTAACTGTAACGTCCCATTACGAGTTGATTCTGTCCAACCGAAATACCAGATGGATACGTTTTCCACGTCAGCCTGAATTATGTCAGCCCCGTAAATGGCAGCGCTAAGCATCTGGACTCGTTCATGTGTCTTAAATCACTGACTGTTTCCTGTTTCTGAATACTATAACAATGGAACCCAGGTTACTCGCACTGCAGTAAATCTTACCGAGGATGTCAGCTGCCGAGAGTGGAACTAATGCGGCCTATCTCTGCAGGCTTCCAAATAACCGAGTTCTGCAAACCAGAAACATGTACAAATGCACCCGTGGGACCCATCGTGGCCTCTTCTGTTCAGAAAACAAAATATATCATATAAAGGGAATTTATATTGTATTATACTCCAGAGCTGCATTCACAATTCTGCTGATTGTTATTGGAAACAATC
Source organism: Rhinella marina (assembly GCA_900303285.1). NCBI lineage: Eukaryota > Metazoa > Chordata > Amphibia > Anura > Bufonidae > Rhinella > Rhinella marina. The sequence continues at coordinate 192,495 of ONZH01029897.1, read as the reverse complement.
AGAAAGCTTGTTGAAAGACGCTATAATGTAGGGTGAGGGCAGTCAGCTCTTCCTCCATACGATGAATGTACCATATCTGTACAATACTAAAGACTGGGAATTGAGCTAAGCTGAAAACCAAGCCCATATGCCAAGTGCTGCCTTCAGAGTATTTACATTGCTCTTCTTCTTTGCCGGGATCTATAATCTCTTCTACCTTTTAACATCAGGTCATTTTAAGTGCAATATTGAGTTAGATTATAAGATCTGTCACCACTAGAGGGAGCTTACTGCATACTGAGTTATTATTGAGTTCTATGTATAAACTGTTTGCATTAAGGAGGCCCTGTCAGCATGATCAACCCTATTAAACCAGGCATACTGCCTGGTAGAGTTAAAGGGAGTCTTTCACCTGTTTTTCACCAATATAACTAACAGCAGTGCCCCACAGAAGATTGCAGACACATCCCAGACATACCTGTGTATTCTATGTGTCTTTATTCCATGTCCAGGAAAAGCACTTTTATTCTGCAGGAAAACAGCTCCCAAGTGCCCAACTCTGCTGCTGCAAGTGCCCAAAGCAAACCAGACTGAAAAGGGGAGGGCTGCTCTAGCTGCTCATATCTTGGGATTGGTAGCAGATAGGAAAATGGTTCAAATAATACCAAAGCATTATATCCAGGATGTCAGAAGTCGGGAGAGAAAGCTGTTTTTACTTTCACTTTCAGCTGGGCACTTGGGAGTTGTTTTCCTGCAGAATAAAAGTGCTTTTCCTGGACATGGAATACAGACACACAATGCACAATCTTCTGTGGGCCACTGCTGTTAGTTATAGTTCTGTGGGGCACTGCTGTTAGTTATATAGGTGAAAGACTCCCTTAATCATGCTGATTAAAATGATATATTTCTTTACTCTGTACCTGTTAGTGTTGGTGAGTTAAGTCGACTTTTATGCATATGCAAATTAGCATTTGGAGCACCGAGGGGTGGGCTGTAGTGCTTTAAGCTCCCCGAGGGGCGGGCTGTAGTGCAACGACTCCTCAATGCACAGAACACTTCCTTCTGACAGTTCATTGACAGGGCAAGACATCTTTTTCAGTGCCTGCATTGTGGCTTACCAACTTGGTGCCTAGCAGTGCAGATCCGTAGTGCGCAGGCGCAGATGATGTCAATGAACCTGGAAGTAAAGGCATTTATGTCTCTGAAACCACCGATGCCTCCACTTCCAGGTTGAATGATGTCATCAGCACGAGTTGGCGAGCCACAGCGCGGGCGCAGAAGATGTCTTGCCCTGTTCAATCAACTGTCAGGGGGGAGTGTTCTGCGCTCCGGAGCATTGCTGTAGTGGTGCTTGAAGCTATAGCTCACCCCTCGGTGCTCCAAATGATAATTTGCATACGGATAAAAGTCCACTTATCTCTCAGCACAATTATATAGTTTTAATTAGCATGATCAACCCCACCATGCAGTATGCCTGGTTTAATAAAATTGATCATGCTGACATGGCCCCTTTAAGCTCCTGAGCTCCCCCTAGTGGTGACAGAATTTTATCATTTAATGTAATCTAACTTATTCCTGGGATTTACAGCTTTAAAGTGAAAAAAAAAAAAGATTCATTAAGAATTTTAGACCAATTTAGATAAAAAATACAAGGGCAGGCATTCCCTTTGAGGATACTGTCAGCATAGCAGAGAGTTAATGAGATTTATGGAAGGAAGAAGCTGGCACCGGGATGTAATGGATGTGTGATACTTTGTTCTGCAGACAATTTGATTAAATACTTTGGGTCTAAGGTGAATCTAACATCAGTAGAGGAGATCTTCTGGCGGGATATTGATCAAGAGTCCTGACTGGAGCTGGATCTGCATCTTCTACAAGGTTTCAGACTATTGACAGCCACTCTACCTCAACTCTTAAAGAGGACCTTTCACGACTTTGAAAAAATGAAACTGCACTATGTACCCGATAGTGCGTCCGACACTGATGCGAGCAGCATTGTTTTTTTTCCAAATGGTCCCCCGGTGGCTTCACACGGGCCCCCCGTTCTTCTGCCGGGCTTTATGCTAATTAGCAAGCATCGGAACAGGGAGGAGGAGACTCCCTGTTCCTCAATGGGCGTTGCTTCTGCCCTGCTGTGAGCGCTGTCCAATCAGAGCGGACCGCTCACAGCAGGGCCGAAGGAGTTCAACCCTGCTGTGAGCGGTCCGCTCTGATTGGACAGCGCTCACAGCAGGGCAGAAGCAACGCCCATTGAGGAACAGGGAGTCTCCTCCTCCCTGTTCCGATGCTTGCTAATTAGCATAAAGCCCGGCAGAAGAACAGGGGGCCCGTGTGAAGCCACCGGGGGACCATTTGGAAAAAAAACAACGCTGCTCGCATCAGTGTCGGACGCACTATCAGGTACAGTACATAGTGCAGTTTCATTTTTTCAAAGTCGTGAAAGGTCCTCTTTAAGAACTCAGTATTATTTCCAGGGAGTTGGAAAAAACTTTAAAAGGGATGGCCTTACATTTTAATATATGGAGCATGATAGGTTAAAATATTAATCACTGCCCCAATCCTCACCGCTGGTGTTCTGATGCATACCTTGTTCCTGTCAGTCTCCCATCGCAACATACCCAAAAGTCCTGGAGATGTCCACTCAATCAATCACTGGCCTCATCGGAGACCCACCTCCGTCAGTGATTGGTTGAGCAGGCCAGAAAGTAGTGACCAGTAAGGACCTGGGGTCTGGTGATGGGAGTATTGTTTCTTCACTTCTTAACTCACTCTGAGCTCCATGCCACCAATTTTTTCCCGCTGGAAAAACTTTTTAAATGGGTTGTCTCACAAATAATATTCTACAGTTTTCAAACCTACACCTTTTGAAATGGCATGTAATTAAAAATGTATTATAGCTACTGAGTTACTCAATTGAAATCTATCTGTATAGCACCACCTGCTGTTTGTTCTTTTTCTAATTTCTTTGTCCAGCTCACGGAGATGGAAGCACATGCTCGGTTCCGTCCTCAGTTCCGGCCACCAGCTGCATCAGACAGGACACATCTCCAGCTTGAGATAAATCTAGAAGAACAATTGGAGCAATGAATGGGGAGAGCTCTAGATCCATGTGAGGTACAGGGCTGGTTCAAGCCTTGTTAGAAGGAGGTTGTCACAGAGGTCACTATTGCATGTACTCGAAGAAGGTTGCCGCTAGGCAAAGCCATTGCCAGTAAGGCTGCCCATACACATTAGATGTGTATCAGCAGGTTCTGACGACCATCAAATATGTATGGAGGCCTCCTGACTCTCTCCCTTTGAGTGATGTCATAGAGATAAGGAACCGGTTGATTTCAGTTGCCTGATCCTTCAGTTAGTGCCAAGATAAGCCAGGTGTTTTTGGCAAGCAGTGCTTGGTTGAACCACATAAATATGGAAGGGTCAGGAGAGACCTGTCAGCTGAACGAGCACTTGGCCAACAGCAAGCTCAAGTGTGTGGCTAGCTTAAAGGGATTAACCCATGGTTGATGTAAAAAAATAGAAATTGGAGATCATATAGTATATAACAATCTCTTTCTAACAAAGCTAGAACCAGTCCTGCACCTCACATAGGTCCAGAGATCTCCCCATTTATTGCCTCAATTGTTCTTCGGAGGCGGAGTGTGCCCTTTCTCAGGGGACGTTTCTTTTCTGCTGTAAATATTATCTTGAAACTGATGCAGCTTCTAAGAGAAGATCTGGCTGGGGGAGGTTGACGACTTAAACTGAGCATGTGTGACCACCTCAGTGATGTAATGAAATAAGGATAAAAACAAACAGCAGGTGGTGCTATACAGATTCATTTTATTTAGTAGCTCAGTGGCTAGTCTAAATTTTTACTGACATGCAATTACAAAAGTATTCAGATCCAGGTGGTGGTTTGGAAAATGTAGAATATGTTTCATGGGACAACCCCTTTAAAGATAATTGAAGGATCTACAATTACTGGTACTGCATGCTGTGGATCTGGCAATTCTGGGGCCCCAAGCAAAGCCATGTCTGGGAGCCTCTGTCACATTGCTAATTACCGCTCTGTCTGCCTGCTAATCTCTGCCCCATAAATCGGCTCAGCCACCTCACGGTGAGCCTGCTAAGCCCATCTCTTATCTTAAAGGGGTATTCCAGTAACGTAACTTAATATTTGATAAACAGCATTAAGGCTGCAAGCTGTGACCCAACCAGCACCCATACCTATACATATAACCAGAACCCATACCTATACATATAACCAGAACCCATACCTATACATATGATCAGAGCTTCAATTTACCTTACAACCCATTTGTCTAGCTCCTGTGTGAGCCTGCAACACACTGAGAGTATCATGGCTCCTGATCTTCCCTCACAAAACTACAATCTCCACAATCCCTAGCTTTCCTGCTGTGAGTTTCTGTTTGTTCATGAGTGTTGCTGTTTATTGATTGTCTGCTTGATATTCCAACCCAGGCATGCCCCCTCTACTCATTAATCAGCAGCACACTAACATTTAGCTAGAGATCTGATAGCAACACACTGAGCATGCCTGACCTGACAAAGGCTCAGAACTACAGGTCGGTGCCATGGTAACTTATGAGGAAACACAGTGGTTAGCAGGGGAAGAAAAGTACTTTATAACTACTGAACGGTAAATATGTGAAATAGACATTATATTAGGTAATGATTGATGATGAATTAGTCTAAAACATAAGTTATATTTATGGTAACCGGAATACCCCTTTAACAGTGCAGCTTGGGCACTTCTACTACTATTCTAGAGCTGGGAATGGCCTCCCCTCCCCTGGGCCCGTGTGCAGCTGATCCGGCTGCACAGGTAGTATTTTGGCCCCTTTAGTCATTTTTTTCAGCCAAACCACATATGGCCAGCAGGGGGCCCCTGTTCTTTCTGATCCCCGAGCATTTGATTGGATTGTGTGGTGGTTAAAGAAGCTGGGTTCCTGTGCAGTCTGACACTTGCAGCAATGATTGGATAGTGTCAGACTGTGCAGGGACCCCCATCTGATAACACCCAAAAGGACCTTTATTGCAGACTGCTGGCAATTCGTTCATAAACTTCTAGTGGGAATAGCTAAGGCACGGTTCACATCTGCGCTTTTAACTCCGGCAGTCTGTTCCGGCGGAGGAACAGACTGCTGGAGTTCACTGTATCCGGAATAGCTGGATACCACTGTGCACCGCCAGATTTCCATTCACTGTAATGGGATCTGGTGGAGATCCGTCCGCTTTCCAGTATATATGCCGGTTTTTGGCCAGACAAAAAATGCTTTGTGTAGTATTTCTTGTCCACCGAATATAGTGAAATCCGGCAGTCTGTTCCTCTGCTGGAACACACTGCCAGAGTTAAAAGCGCAGATGTGAACCCGGCCTAAGGAGTTATATGAAAAGATGCTCCAGAATTCTTATTACATGGGGAATGCAAGTAGTCACTAAAACAGATATCTTAGTATGGGGTGAGAGGTCCTCTTTAAGTGGTATTTTTAATTTATTTAATTTTACTTTCATTCATTAGGTCTTGGGATAGAAACCTCCAGCACTCAAGCTTTTGTGAGACTACAACTCCCAGCATTCTTCATTTACTTCTTTGGGGGTTTTGACAACAACCAAGCAAGGAGGCATGATGGGATTTGATGTTTTACAATGGTTGCAGTGTCCAAGATTACTGACCACCTGCATTAGATGTAAGTAGTCAGCTCAGCCACCTCACGGTCAGCCTGCTAAGCCCAAATGAACAGTGCAGAAGGAGGTGCATGCTTAATGCCAGCTGCAATGACGGGGAGTCATAGAAATGTCATAGGTTTTTACAGTCTCCAGGAAGTGATAGAGTACAGCCCCTCCTCCAGACAGCAGCAATTGGCAGGGGAGCCTTCATACAGAGCCTTATCTGTGTGTATAGTGCTACTATCCTGCCTTACCTAGGTCTCCTGCAGTATAACAGAGCTGTCATGAACTCATCATCTCTCTAATGATGAGACTACTCTTCTCATTGTGTCCCAGTCTAAACAGAACAGAAATTAGGATGTGTCAGTCTATTATGTGTGCTCTAGTGGCCAGTGTAAAAAAGGTGAATATTTGAAGAGGTATTTGTTTTATGGATACTCACATTAAAAAAACATAAACTGTCATGAACTCTCAATCTCTCTAATGATAATGAGACTACTCTGTTCTTTGTGTCCCAGTCTATACAGCAAAGCTGACAAGTGAAATGCAGAATTCAGGAAGTATCAGTCTATTATGTGTGCTTTAGTGGCCAGTTTGAAAATATGTATATTTTAAGAGGTATTCTTTTATATGGATAATCAAATGAAAAAAGCACAAACTGTCATGAACTCATCATCTCTCTAATACTAATGAGATGACTCTGCTCCTGTGTCCCAGTCTATACAGCAAAGTGAACTGCAGAAATTAGGAAGTGTCAGTCTATTATGTGTGCTCTATTAGCCATTGTGAAGAGGTATTTTTATATGGATAATCACAGAAAAACAGAATAAAAAGTACAGACAATTAAAAAATATATGTTTATGAGAAGTGTGTTTTAAAAAACATATTTTCGGAACTGAGTAGGTCCTTATGGGGTTAAATGGTAAAATCCTAGCATTTATAGTTTACCTCTAAATATTTGAAACGTCTTGGAGTTGAGATAAAGGACAGCGGGCTGCATTTATCTGCGGTAGCAGAGAGGCGGACGGCCTGGGCTGTGTGCTACGCTTTAAATTGTGAATGAACGCTTAAATGGAAATGTTCTGTAGAGCGGGAACGCTCTGTGAATGAGGCTGAATTATTAATGTTAGAATAATGATTATATAACACAAGTCTTCACCTTGAGAGCAGGAAGGTAATTATCCAAACCTCAAAAGAGCAACGGGCGAAAATCTGCCAAACAGCATCTCCACATATCACCCCGAGACAGTGACGACGTTCCGGAACATTCTACAAATCCTGCCGACCTCGGCACATTACATGTATCATTTCCATTTACAGAGGAACAACTGTGTGCTCAGCTGTGGAGAGCTTTATGGAAATTGGACGAGAGGAAGAGATAAATTAAAACATAAATGAACTGGAAAGCTGTGATGGGACGATGATTGTCTCTGAAGAACCAGGGCAACCCAGGACAATTAACCGAGCACTATGAGTTGAGAAATTCTACCCTCCCCCCAAAAAAACAAAAATAGCGCCTTTCTTTCCAACTGGCTGGTATTGCGCCACATTTAAGTTCACCAGAATGCAATCCCAGACACAGACCATGGACAAGAGGCAGGGTTGCCGGAAGGAAGTAACCATGTTTTTCTAGATACATTTCAAGTTTGTTCATGTATCTCTCACTCCCAATCCCTTTGATGTATCTATATCTAAAAAACAAAGTTAGTACTAGTTCACACTTCAGTTATTTGGTCAGTTTTTTCTATCAGTTATTGTGAACCAAAGCCAGGAGCGGGTCAAAGACACAGAAGAGGTACAAATCTTTCCATTATATCTTAAGTCTGAGTAGGCTTCACTCCTGGTTTTGGCTCACAATAAGGCCGCAATCAGACGGGCGTAGTATTGCGGGTCCGCAAAAATACGGACCTGCAATACTATGGGTGCCGCCTGGCGTGTGTTCCGCAACGCCCGGAACACACGGCCGGGCGCCCCATTGAAAATGCCTATACTTGTCCGGTATTGCAGACAAGAATAGGACATGTTCTATATTTTCTTGCGGGGCCGCAGCTCGGCAAGATCGCTAGCCGACCATAGAAGTGAACGTGCCCGAACCTATTCCGCAATTTTGCGGAATAGGTGCGAACCCATTCAGACGGTCGTGTGAATGGGCCCTAATTGATAAAAAAAAAACTGACCAAATAACTGAAGTGTGAACTTGGCCTTATTCAGCACCTCCTAAGAAAGTGAATTAAATGCATACATCTGCTGCACAAACATATACAATAATATGCAGTAACATTATCTATCTATCTATCTATCTATCTATCTATCTATCTATCTATCTATCTATCTATTCAGACCCCCAATCCTCATCAGACCCCAGATCAGACCCCCAAATCTGATATGCCATTCTTCATCAAACCCCAGATCAGACATAAAATAAATAAATGAACTTACCTCTCCTACACTCTGGAGATCCAGCACATGCTTCCTGAACTCACTGCTCCCTGGTCTCTGTCAGCGCCATGCTGCACTGTGACCTGATGTCACACAGTGCCAGGTCATAGTGCGATATGAGCTCACACTGTATGCAGTTAGGACACAGTACACAGAGAAGACCAGGGAGCAGTGAGTACAGCCAGCGCCATGAGTGCTCCCCGATTCTATTGTGTACTAATAAGCTGTTCCATAATTTAAGCACTTATTAGTATTCACTTCAGAAGACACACAGCCATTCCTCCCCTCCACACTTTTTTTTTTTTTTTTACAAAGGAGTGATGGTCTCCCTTAAGTGGCACCCACAGACTGATGCTCCTTATCGCCTTCAGTTTGAATGCTCACCTACTCATCCATGTTCTCCTGACTAACAAAACGGAGCAGATCTGATCTGGTCTGTGTTATGACTGTCTGTGGTTCGGCACAGCAGTTGCAATGACATTACTGCATGAAGTCTGCATGTGCTGAACCAGTGATGGAAGGGGAATGGTGAAATCAGGACATGCAGGGGTCCGGACAGCTGGCATCTGCTGTCTGAATTCAGACCGTATATTACCAGTTGAGTATTGGTCTAGAAATAAAAGCAAATATTAATATGATATCATCACAGAAAAACCCAGCACAGCGGTAAAGACACATAAATTCAGCATAAAACATGACTTAAATGGCCACTAACTTTTCAAATAACTTAAAACTGCAATATTCAAATGACCACAAGAAACTTTGGCAAAAGTTTTATCAGTGAGAAATGTCTGGTTGTTCTGTTATCAGCTGTTTACCAGTCCCTCGCCCTTTGAAAAATACTTTTTTTTCAGTCCATTCAGGACTGATCATCTCTGTAGGAGGATCATATTATACATGTCAACGCAAGTCTATGGAGAGGGGAGGGGGAGAAGTGAGCAGGAGCTGGGGAGACAGGTACACACAAAAAGAGACTGCACAGCTACATAGCTCAACACAATTACTTCATTCACAAAAATATGGATCAGTACTTCTCTGAAATGTCTGACATGATCCTGGGACTGCTTCTGAGTGGGTAAGAGAAGGTTAGGAACTGGATTCTTCTCTACTTTCTATGTGTGCAGTGGATGGCAGCTAGTCTTCTCCCACCATGGCTGAGAGAACTACAAACTAGACATTCACTATGTGCAGAAAACTGCTAAAAAAATGTCAGATACAGTACAAGTGATGTAATGGCAAGAAAAATATTTCCCATGTACACATACTGTACTATTGATTAATGCAAAGTTTGTTAAAACTTAAGCGACGCTTTAAAGGGGTTCTCCAGGAATTATTTAAAATGGACTCCAGCAACCTGTCCTACAATGTGAACAGGACTGGTTGCCTCCATTTGCAGAGCTGTCTAGGAAGATGAGGAGGCAGGGCCTCACTTCACACTACACTGCTCCACAATGGATGGTAATGGTACGATCCTGCCTATGATATGTCATCATGGCTGAGCAGCCTGACAGGAAAACTCAGCAATATGTAGTATATGTAGTGAGCCCCCACCCAGGCAGCTCTACAAGTAGTAGCAACCAGTCCTACTCACATACTAGGAAAGGTTCCTGGTGGCATTTTAAATCCCTCCCAGAGAACCCTTAAACCACCCAACAGTCCTGCATGATGTGCTGTAGCTGCTCATATCTCTGGATTGGTAGCAGCTAGAGGTATGGGCCTGGTCATGTTTGAAAGCTGGTATTTGAAGACCAGAACAGCATTATGTCCACTACATCATAAGATATGTATATAAATTTGGTATTATCATATTGTACTGACCCACAGGGTAATGTTATCATGTCATACCACACAGTGAATGCTGTAAATAAATTCCAGAACATAATGTTAAAATTGCAGTTTTTTTTAAATCTTTCTCCCTAAAACTAAAATAATAAAATAAATTATATGTATCCCAAGATGGTTCTTAAAAAACTATAACTCATCCTTCAAAATCAAGAACATTTTTTAGAAGAAAATATTAAAGAGGTTGAAAATGTAACTGGTCCTTAATGGTCCTTAAGGCTTAAATTAGATATATCACTAAAGGGGTAAAATGCAATTGTGTCCCCAGAGTTGTGTTCAGACATACAGTACAGACCACAAGTTTGGACACACCTTCTCATTCAAAGAGTTTTCTGTATTTTCATGACTATGAAAATTGTAGATTCACACTGAAGGCATCAAGACTATGAATTAACACATGTGGAATTATATACTTAAAGGGAACCTGTCATCTCCAAAACACCTCCTGAACTACAGTAAGCGTTGTATAGTGTAAGTAATGCTGAATCCAAATATGTAATTTTTATCTTCATAATCGCTTCCATTCCGACGCTGTGCTCCCACAAACCTGCAGTAAAATGCACTCACTGGACTCCAGTGCTCACTCACATAATGGAGAGGACTCAAAGAAGAGTCCTCTCAAAGTATTTTAGTGCTGGTTTGTAGGAGCACAGCGTCAGAATGGAAGTGAGTATGAAGATAAAACTTACATATTCGGATTCAGCACCACTTACACTATATACCGCTTACTCTAGTTCAGGGGGTGTTTCGGAGATGACAGGTTCCCTTTAAGTGTCCCCAAGTGCAGTCGCAAAAACCTTCAAGCGCTGCAAAGAAACTGGCTGACATGAGGACCGCCCCAGGAAAGGAAGACCAAGAGTCACCTCTGCTGCGGAGGATAAGTTCATCCGAGTCACCAGCCTCAGAAATCGCAGGTTAACAGCAGCTCAGATTAGAGACCAGATCAATGCCACACAGAGTTCTAGCAGCAGACACATCTCTACAACAACTGTTAAGAGGAGACTGTGTGCAGCAGGCCTTCATGGTGGAAACCACTGCTAAGGACAGGCAACAAGCAGAAGAGACTTGTTTGGGCTAAAGAACACAAGGAATGGACATTAGACCAGTGGAAATCTGTGCTTTGGTCTGATGAGTCCAAATTTGAGATCTTTGGTTCCAACCACCGTGTCTTTGTGTGACGCAGAAAAGGTGAACGGATGGACTCTACATGCCTGGTTCCCACCGTGAAGCATGGAGGAGGAGGTGTGATGGTGTGGGGGTGCTTTGCTGGTGACACTGTTGGGGATTTATTCAAAATTGAAGGCATACTGAACCAGCATGGCTACCACAGCATCTTGCAGCGGCATGCTATTCCATCCGGTTTGCGTTTAGTTGGACCATCATTTATTTATCAACAGGACAATGACCCCAAACACATCTCCAGGCTGTGTAAGGGCTATTTGACCAAGAAGGAGAGTGATGGGGTGCTACACCAGATGACCTGGCCTCCAGTCACCAGACCCGAACCCAATCGAGATGGTTTGGGGTGAGCTGGACCGCAGAGTGAAGGCAAAAGGGCCAACAAGTGCTAAGCATCTCTGGGAACTCCTTCAAGACTGTTGGAATACCATTTCAGGTGACTACCTCTTGAAGCTCATCAAGAGTGTGCAAAGCAGTAATCAAAGCAAAAGGTGGCTACTTTGAAGAACCTAGAATATAAGACATATTTTCAGTTGTTTCACACTTTTTTGTCATTATATAATTCCACATGTGTTAATTCATAGTTTTGATGCCTTCAGTGTGAATCTACAATTTTCATAGTCATGAAAATACAGAAAACTCTGAATGAGAAGATGTGTCCAAACTTTTGGTCTGTACTGTACATTAAAAATCTACAATAAAATAGTTACATTTTTTGGAAAAAATGTTTTCATTTTATTGTGACTGTTAGGGGTGGCAATGAGCGAAATTTGTAAAATTCAATTTGGTTGCGAAAAAATTTGTTTTGTGACTAATTACTTTGTCACACTCCCCGTCATTGTACCCTTAGATGCCACGTTCATAGCTCATAGCGGCATCTAGTTGGAATAATACAGCGTAAAATAAAACAACACAAAAAATAATACTTACACCATCCATTTGCTCATGACAGGGCGCCCACAGCCATCTTGCTTCATGATATTCTAGCAAGATGTCGGTGGCCGCCCCATCGCGAGCAAATAGATCGGGTAAGTATTATTTTATTTTATTTTTTTACAGGTTAAATCAATTCTCTACTGGAAAGTACAATCTTTGCTACAAATGGAATTTATCCTGAAATTCAGATCGATGTCCAGATTCGCTCATCACTAGTTAGGAGGTTAAAGCCCCCAGAGCTTTAAAGTATTTGAATTTTTTTAAAAACATTTTTTTACACTTTCTTATAGTTCCCATAGGGAACTATAGCAAGCTTCTATGATGATTTTACTGTGTTTCCATGGACCCCTGCCACAGGCCCTCTGTCAGTCTGAATGACAGGGGCTGCCGCATACACTCTCTGACTTCTCCGATCACCACATGGGGGAGCTGGGGCATACCCAGAAGCACGCGCTTCCAGTATTTTCCCCGCTCAGATGGCATGTCAGGTTTTACTACTTTCACACTAACTTATTTGCTGGATCTGTCATGGATCAGCAAAAATGCTTCCGTTATAATAATACAACTGTCTGCATCCGTTCTGAACAGATCTGGTTGTATTATTGGTTCCGTTTTCCTTTTGGTCCTAGAAAATGGATCCACCACCAATGACTTACATCGTGTCAGGACGGATCCGTCTTGCTCCACACCACATCGCGGACAGAAAAACGCTGCTTGTAGCATTATTCTGTCCATGATGGAGAACGCAACCAAAGGAATGGAATGCATTCTGGTGCACTCCGCTCCCTTCAGTTCAGTTTTGTCCCCATTGACAATGAATGGGAAAAAACTGAAGCGTTTCCCCCCCTTGCTATTGAGATCCTAAGACAGATCTCAATAGTGGAGAGGGAAAGCACAGATGTGAAAGTAGCCTTAGCTGCGGGTGCCTGCTGTGTGAAACAGCAGGCACCCGGAATGGAGCAGGCGCAATCTTTAAAGAGCCATGACACGGACCAGCGGGTGTGGACCCATTGTGCCTTGTGTCCTACCTCCTCTAAGGGCGTTGTCTAAGTGAACCCCTCGATCTTCACAATACCCCTGATGGTGTGGATAGACTTTCCAAGGGGAACACCAGGTCGCTACCTCCTGAGGAAGATAGGCACACAAGGCAGCTGGTCCAGGCAGACCAGGAGGTACCTGCGAAGGTAGCAGAGGTACAGTGGTGGTCAGAGGGCTGAGTCATCGCCAGGAGCAACAATGCAGGACCAAAGGATGAGGCAGAGGTGAAGTCAGAAAGGCAAGGGTCAGGGCAGGCGACACAGGTACTGGTCAGGCAATCCGGGTCGGTAACAAGGAGGTCTAAGCAGGCAGGCAGGCATGAAGCAGATAGTGGAATCCAAGAACACTAGCATGAGTCAGCAACACAGGAATTCAGGCAGGAACAATGGTAACCAAAATGGTACCATGATAACTTGTGCTAAATGTGCAGGAGGACCAGGATCGGTCAACCACGTCACATGATCCTTTAGGCGCCGGCCCTAAGGAAGAGATGCAGGTTACAAGCATGTTACAGCCAGGGCTAAATGGAAACTGTGGAGCGGGTCCAGAAACATCACTACACAGACAGAGCCCAGGACTGCAGCAGTGAATGGGAAGCTTAGGCAGCAGATCACCACTGAACACGGTGCCCAGGACCGCGGCAGTAAGCAGGGGAACAGTGGCACACAGCAGCCGCTGTTACAACCTGACATGTGACACTCTATTATGTCACAAATCGGGAAGGGGTTAAAGACAGATGTAAAACAACAGTCTTTGATAAATCACCCCCAAAGTATCCAGTTACAGAGACTTCCAGAGATCAGATGTAATAATGGTGAAAACCTGAAAGAAAGTATTGTTTCTCTGGTGAACATATCTAGTAGACAATGCCCCAAATTACCTCCCAGGTCCACCACTGCCACTGACATAACCTCCTCCATGTCGTAGAGAAAGTACTACAAATCCAACATGACAAGGAAAAGTATCGATAGAAACCAAAGTGAACAACGTACAACCAGTAATACAACTCTACAGGACCTAGATAATACCACCATACATTGAACTTACACCATGTTTGAAAGCTCTACTGTGGACAAGGACTGGTTAAATGATCAGATTGTTACTGAATCACAGAGGAATGTGTTTTTACCTGAATGTAGATAAAGTACAGTTCACCATGGTTTTTCCACGAGAATGGTGCATTATTGAGTTCTTCAGAAAATTTAGGTAATTGGTTGACAACTTCCTTAGAGGGGTTCTCCGGGAATTAAAAAAAATGAAATTTCATAAATATTACTTTATTATAAATATGTTCCCAAATACCTTTCATTAGTTATAATGGTGCGTTTTGTCTAGGCAGCAATGATTAGGAGAAACAAAATGGCTGCCATCCTATTAGTACACACAAAACCTGCCCTAATCACACAGGAGGACAAGTTACTTCACAACACTGAGGTAAAGAGCTGCCTTATCCTCTTCTCCTACTTGTCAGGGATTATGATCCTGAATACAGTTTAATATGATATTTATCTGAATCTTTGTGGGAATGGAGTTCATGAGGAGACAAGAAGTACAGAGAGGACGGACTGTGGTAATGGAGACTGCATAAAAGTGATGCTCCTTATTAGTCACATCTGCTCATGAACTCCATTCCTACATTGATTCAGCTGTATTCAGGATCATAATCCCTGACAAGAAGAGCAGAGAGGAAGATGAGGCAGCTCCATAGCTCAGTGTTGTGAAGTAACTTGTTCTCATGTATGACTAGGACAGGTTCTGTGTGTACTACTTGGACAGCGGCCATTTTGTTTCTCCTAGTGATTGCTCCCTAGACAAAATGAGTCATTATAACTGATAAAAGGTATTTGGGAATATATTTATAATGAGGTAATATTTAAGTATTTTTATTTTCTTAATTCCCAGAGAACCCCTTTAATTATTTCTGCGATTTCTTGATTGTATTGGGGCAGGAGGCTGTGATTCCTTTTCTCTTTGGTTTTGATAGATGGAAATCAAGTATATTTGGACAAGGTTATAATTTCTCCGATCTGTCTGAATTTAAAAAATAAGAAATACAAGCGTGGGCCCAGATTTATTCTGTCTAAGAAAAGTCGAGATTTGTTTGGGAAATTAATTCACTTTTACTGATGCCAAACTTGCTATTGAAGTGTTTTGTAATGTATATGAGCTAAGCATTTCTGATAGGAGCCAGCCTCCCAAACATTTTTGTAAATTAAAGGCTTGCGAATTCACTATCATTTGCGTTTTTGTGCTTTACAAGAGCATTTTACCCTCTTAAAATAATAGATCTGATTACACCTTCCATCTGCCAGGCAAGACTGCCGCTGAGTGAGACAATCAGCAAAATTATAGAGGACCCAAAGTCACTTTCCACTCTCAGAATTAAACATAAATCTTCAGCATTAGACACTGGCGTTCATGAAGTGGTGTTTTATGCCTTCATTAACATAGAAGGGAATGAAAATGGAGCGTTACCGAGTGGAGGCTAAAAATACAGGCGAAATAAGCAGCAGCATTTAATATTATAGGATATTGTATACAGGTCAGGCAAATTTTTGGGAAATAAGTAGATTTTCTCAGAAGTGAAATACAGTATATCGTCAAATTACGAGTAAAAACAAATGCTGGCTGGGTCAAATGGAAGCTTTAATTGGGGATGAAAGTTGGACAAATAGGGAACAGGGCAGATATTGATGCTTTGTATTCCCCAAAACGTGGCCTAGGTTGCCAACCATCCAAAAACTTAAAAAGTCTGTAAAAATTGGGGACTTGTCGAAAGTAAAAAATAGATGTGTCTCTGTGACTTCTTCTTAAAATGGAGAGGCTTGTGCAGTATATCCTGAGCTATAGAAATAAACTGTTTTGGTTTACTAGTTTGTTCCTCAAAGATTTGGCTGTCTACAATTTTATGTCAATGTACAGAAAAAATAATATTAGGAATCATGCCAGATGGCTTAGAGCAGTATATGACTTTTGAGCCTCCTACATATGGCTCTTTGGTCCATATATAAAGCTTGTGGGTCCCCTACATGTAGCTCTTGAACCTCATACACATTGCTCTTGGGTTACCTATAGAGGGCTCCTGAGCCCTTACATATGGTTCCGTAATCTCCTACCCTTGACTCTTGAGTTCCATATGTGCAGCTCCTGGACCCCCTGCATGTTGCCCTTGAACCTCCTAAATGAGGCTCTTAGGTTCCCTAAATGTGGCTCCTGGACCTCCTACATGTAACTCTTCAACCTCATACTGTACATGTGGCTCTTGGGGGCCTCATATATAGCTTCTGGCCACCCTACATGTGGTTTATGAATATTCTACATGTGTCTCTTTTCGGTTCCCTAGACATGACTCTTGAATCCACTACATTTGCCTCTTAGGTCCACATATGCAGCTCCTGGCCCCCTACATGTGGCTCTTGGATGTGCTACATGTGGATCTTGGGTGCCCTAAATGTAGCTCTTGAACCTTCCCCACGTGGCTCTTAGTTGCTCTGCATTTGGCTTTCCATTTGCACCAATCATACATACCATTGCTAAAATTTATGGCCAAAACTATTTCAGTGGCACATGACACTGAAATCTCTTGTTCATATCATTAAAATACTTATTCCTATTTAATTCTAATATTACTGTGTTGTATTTGAAATTAGCAAATTAGCAGAAAAGCTAGAAGGGGTACGGCCAAGCATTCAGGTTTCCTGATGCAGTTCTGGACACCAAAACCAACCAAATTCAAAAAAGAAGAGAAACACTATCTATCCTTCATATTTCTCTCTTTTTATAATCCAATCCCGATTTTGCCTTCCAAAACTACATCCAGAAGCCTGAACATGTGGTTGTACCCAAAAAGTTTGAGTCTTCTGTTATAGACTTTTGTGAAGGCTGTGAAAACATACCAAGAAACCAAAAAAGTCAACGATCAACCGAATAGGTCATAATATTAAAGGGCTCTCTCATCTCAACAACCCATGTCCATATTCAGAAGGGAATATGGATGTCATCGATGGGGTTCTTCTGCTTAAGGCTCTAGTGAACTGTCCTGGTTACGTGTCTTGGTTGGCCATTTATTGACTGGCTGATGTTCAATAATACTTTTGCCCTAGAACTTCTACTGTTTGCAAGGAGGCTTAGAAAAGTGTTCAAGATAAGACATCCCCTTTAATTCCTTAAGAAGTAAAAATTGGTTGAGGAAGAATGTAACAAGATAGATGGAGACAATCATAAGAATATAATTAAAAAGGTCAAAAACCCAAAGAAAAGACATTCTGGAAAAACACCACTCATATGGTCAGAACTAAGTCTACGGAGTACAGTTGTGGTTTGGCTACTCTTCACTTGGGGCAAGGATTCAGTTTGCTGCCTTTCTCCATGGTTACTATACAAAATATGGACATTATATATAAGGGAAAAATTATGTTGAAAGGTGAACTTGTATTTAAACATAAAGGATTGATCTTTTAGTTCTACTAAATCTCAGTAAGATTACGGCACCTGTGTTTGATGTGTAAGTGCGCCTTACATCAATGTAATCTTCAATGATTTCATTCTATTTAGAAGTTCTGTCTCTCAGATGTTTTGGACCCAAGAGAGGATCGAGAGAGCCTCTCCAACTGATCCCATAACCTCCACTGGAAGTACGAAGAACGGAGATGAACAGGAAGATACAGACTGAATCCTCTTTAAGTCCTTCAAGACTGAAGTTTACAGTTCAATCGAATTGGAAGATTTGTTCTTTCTTTGAAAGTAGAGGAAGGAAAGTAAATAAAGATTTGCTTAAAAGTTTAGAAGGAGAATTCATAGAGGTTAGAAAACGCTCTGGTTCTATAAAGTTGACTGACTGCAGGGGTCGTGTAGCATATAAAGGACATGGATTTTAACATTTTCCCTGGAAATGATTCTCAATGGAGAAGTAGATCCTTAGGCCTAAGTTGGTTTAATGTTGAAGCACCAAGTCTAAGGAATCCCTTATAACCCCTACAAAAAGGTATGTTTCCTGGTGATATTTCCATGTGGTAGTTCCCAGAGTAATTAGCATTTGATGGCAGGTGCACAGTATTAATTTATTTAACAGTGCAGAATGCCAGGGGGGTCAGTACTAGGAGAGCGGTCAAATGCAACAAACCAGAAGAGGAGATGAAGGTGCATAAGGAGACACTCCAGTAGTAGAAACCAAAGAGTACAAGATGATAAACCAGAAGGAGCAAGATGAAGGTGATATCCAGTGTCACACTTATCACAGTACAACTGAGTTAGGCAATTGAGAATCCTGGTAGAAATGAGTCTATGCCAGACTTAAATGGTCACTAACTTTTCACACAACTTTGCATAAATCAATAATACACGCGAACACAAGAAACATTTTAATATACTTTGTCAGTGAGAAATGTTTAGTTCTCCTGTTATCAGCTGTTAACCAGCTCTCTTCCCCTTGCTAATTGCTTTTCACTTTGAAAAATGCCCTTTTCCCTCATTCAGGATGGTTTCATCTCTGCAGGAGGATCATATTACACATGACAATGTAATGTCATGTGATGGGAAGGGGGAGATTTGAAAAAATACAACAAATACAGGTCAGTACTTCTCTGTAATGTCCTCCATTATCCTGGAGCTGCTTCTTAGTGACTGTGATACAGTTATGAAAGAGATTCCCCTCTACTTTCTGTGTGCAGTGGATGGCAGCTAGTCTCCCCCCACCATGTCTAGATGCTCAGCAAGCACAGAGGAAAACTGCTAAAAAAAAAACTAAATACAAGTAATATAATAGCCAATAGTGTTATTCCTCATGTACACTCTCTGTAGTACTGATTAATGCAAAGTTTGTTAAACGCTCAGTGCCACTTTGAGCACTATCATAGAAGGCACCGAAGCTAAAAGATATGTAAAATTAAATAGGGGAGCCAAAAAAACAAAAACCAAACCAAAAATATGTGTAAAATCAAGGGGTACAGACAGGGTACCACGGTGAGAATGGAGAAGAAGATTACTTAGATAAATACAAAGCCATTCCTTGACTCCCTTTCTTCCTCTCTGTATCTAAATCAGCCTAATGATGTCTGACATTCTTTTTCTTGGTCTATATTTTGGACTTCCTAGGTTACAAATTACAGAGGGGCTCTCCTTTAGAAGCTGTGTTTCTGTGCAGGCTTCATAATACAGACCAATATGGCTTTGTCACAAGGTCAATGTCCTCAAGGCTGCCTGTAGTCATGGTTCTATGTAGTTTCATGATGAAGCCTGGAAAAATCCATTGATATATATAAATATATATACAGTGTCTTACAAAAGTGAGTACACTCCTCACATTTGTGTAAATATTTTATTATATCTTTTCATAGGACAACACTGAAGAGATGACACTTTAATACAATATAAAGTAGTCAGTGTACAGCTTGTATGAATTTGCTGTGCCCTCAAAGTAACTCAACCCACAGCCATTAATGTCTAAACCGCTGGCAAAAAAGTGAGCACATCCCTAAGTAAAATGGCCAAAATGTGCCCAAAGCGTCAATATTTTGTGTGGCCACCATAATTTTCCAGCACTGCCTTAACTCTCTTGGGCATGGAGTTCACCAGAGCTTCACAGGTTGCCTGTGGAATCCTCTTCCACTCATCTGCGATGACATCACGGAGCTGGTGGATGTTAGAGACCTTGTGCTCCTCCACCTTCCGTTTGAGGATGCCCCATAGATGTTCAATAGGGTTTAGGTCTGGAGACATGCTTGGCCAGTCCAGCGCCTTTACCCTCTGTTTCTTTAGTGAGGCAGTGGTCATCTTGGAGGTGTGTTTGGGGTCGTTATCATGTTGGAATACTGCCCTGCGGCCCAGTTCCCGATGAGAGGTGATCATGCTGTGCTTCAGTATGTCACAGTACATGTTAGCTTTCATGGTTCCTTCAATGAACTGTAGCTCCCCACAGCCGGCAGCACTCATACAACCCCAAACCATGACACTCCCATCACCATGCTCGACTGTAGGCAAGACACACTTGTACTCCTCACCTGCTTGCCGCCACACACACTTGAATCCATCTTAACCAAATAAGTTCATCTTGGTCTCATCAGACCACAGGTAACGGTTCCAGTACTCCATGTCCTTAGTCTGCTTGTCTTCAGCAAACTGTTTGCTGGCTTTCTTGTGCATCATCTTCAGAAGAGGCCACCGTGCTGCAGCTCAGTTTCAGGATGTTGGCAATCTTCTTATAGCCTAGGACATCTTTAGGTAGAGCAATAGTTCTTTTTTTCAGATCCTCAGAGAGTTGTTTGCCATGAGGTGCCATGTCGAACTTCCAGTGACCAGTGTGAGAGAGTGTGAGAGCGATTACACCAAATGTAACACACCTGCTCCCCATTCACACCTGAGACCTTGTAACACTAACAAGTCACATGACACCGGGGAGGAAAAATAGCCAATTGGGCACAATTTGGCCATTTTCAGCAGTTTAGACATTAATGTGTGTTGATTTATTTTGAGGGCACACCAAATTTACACTGTTATACAAGCTGTACACTGACTACTTTAAATGGTTTTAAAGTGTCAGATCTTCAGTGTTGTCCCATGAAAAGATACAGTAAAATATTTACAAAAATGTGAGGGGTGTACTCACTTTTGTGAGATACTGTACAGTATATACATATGCTATAGTAGAGAAAAACCACAGTCATGAGTCACAAACTGAAATTTTCAGGAAATGACTCCTCCAAACTCCCCGGGCAAAACTGAAAGAAGAAACTGAGAAGTTAACAATGTTTTATTAAACAGAATTCCCCAACAAAAACAGTTGAAAATAAATTATGAGAACTGTGTAGGTATTGGAGTTACAGGTATTTGTTTTCCTGTTTTGGTTCATATTGGTTTGCTGTTCGATATTGAACCTGACTAGACCCAGTTTTCCTGATCCTACATGGCCACCTGCATGTTACACCTGGAAACATTTACCAGACCGACTTGGGGCAACTCAGTGGTGGCCAACTGGGTACCTCAATTCTAACCAAAGTTGGGTAAAGGGAGGTCTGATAAGTGAACATCCAACTTTTTGATTCTTTCTTTGGGACATCTGCATTTTACACCTGGAAACATTTACCAGACTGACTTGGGGCATCTAGGTGGTGGCCAACCGGTTACCTCAAATCTAACCAAAGTTGGGGAAAGGAAGGTCTGATAAGTGAAAATTCAACTGATTGACTCTTTCTTTGGGCCACCTGCATGTTACACCTGGAAATGTTTACCAGACTGACTTGGGCAACTAAGTGGTGCCCAACTGGGTACCTCAAATCTAACCAAGGTTGGGGAAAGGAAGGTCTGCATGTTACACCTGCATGTTACACCTGTAAACATTTACCAGACTGACTTGGGGCAATTAAGTGGTGCTAGGTGTAACATGCAGTTGGCCCAAAGAAAGAATCAAACAGTTGGATGTTCACTTTCCAGACCTTTCTTTCCTCAACTTTGGTTAGAATTGAGGTACCCAGTTGGCTACCACTTAGTTGCCCCAAGTCAGTCTGGGTACCTCAATTCTAACCAAGGTTGGGGAAAGGAAGTGAACATCCAACTGTTTGATTCTTACTTTGGGCCACCTGCATGTTACACCTACAAACATTTACCAGACTGACTTGGGGCAACTAAGTGGTGCCCAACTGGGTACCTCAATTCTAATCAAAGTTGGGGAAAGGAAGGTCTGGAAAGTGAAATTCCAACTTTTGATTCTTTATTTGGGTACTGCATGGACTGGACCATTACACCCCCTAACTACGCCCACTATCTAGTATACCATTGGTTGAATTATGCTGATTTCCTGGCTCTACTTAGGGGATGTCTGGTATCCATGGCCTCTCAATGTGCCCTGAACAATTCATCCCCCTCCTCTCCCCTTTTCCGTGTGTCTTACTTACTAAATTCCACATTTTTTGAATAATTTAGTCGTTTTCTGAGTGTTTACTACCGATTTATAATAACAAGGATCGGCACACTTTAATTTCATTAAAATTTCATCAACCTTCAAGCTCCCATTTAACAAAGTTTAGCAGAAGACATGTTTTTATCAGGGCTAAAGAAACATCCAGACGTCTTTGTCAAACTCTTATCTCAGCAAGAAACGTCCCAAGCTCTTATGTCTCACTGATCCCACCAAGACGTCTAACAAGCTGCTAATTACTGATAGACATAGCCGGGCTGAACGTTAATTATAATTCAATTTGCGGATATAATTCAGTATTTCCGTTCGTGATACAGAATGTGGTATTTAAGACAATAAAAAAACATTCTTACTTGGAGGATTTTAACATAAATAATTGAAAATTAGATAAATTCTCCAGTAAAAATATTATTGGCTTAACCCCTTCACCGCCACTGTACCTGAGTTTTTAAGGGGGTTCTGCAGGATTGACATTAATGACCGATCTGATCCTATTTATGACCTGTCACCTCCACATGGGATTGTCTTCTGCTGAGGCTCATTTTTGGATCACAGCTTTGCCGACCACCACCTCTGATATTCTGGGCAGTCAGCCTCACCCTATTTAGGGGTCTTCCTGTGACCCCATGAGTCAGCAAATACAGGGGCTTGGGTGCTTAACCTCCCCCCTTCCCCCAGACAGGACCCATCGACAGGTGCGTCTCTGTGTCAGCGGTGAAAAACATGGGCTGCAATGCTCGGAATGATGTTTTGCAAACTGTCCAATCCCTCTAGGGTCAGACCCTCAAGGATCATTATTGATGACTTGTACAAACTGCAGCAGGGGGCGCCACTAAGTATAGGAGATCATGGATAGCTATATTTAACTATCTCCCTCAGTGCCATAGAGAATGAATGGATTAACAGCCTGCATCCTGGACACAGGGTCCCTATTCTCATGATTAGTAGGGGTCCCAGTGACTAGCCATCCTGTATCATGTTCTTTATTCAATGCTCTGTAAGTAGATCAGTGTATTGCATCCTGTTCACATGGGCTAGGACAGGCAGTGGTCAACATTACATCTGCAATCTGCCAGCAGCTGCAGGGAGCAGTATGTCCACTTATGAGCACCATCCAGGCTATAGATGCCTATAACCTACATAGGAGAAGTGAAAAGTTGCAACTTATGGTGCTAATAAAGAATTTTATTAACGTAATGCTTTGTGTTTCTTATCTGGTACTGATCCTGAGTTACATCCTGTATTATACTCCAGAGCTGTACTCACTATTCTGCTGGTGCAGTCACTGTGTACATACATTACTTATCCTGTACTGATCCTGAGTTACATCCTGTATTATACTCCAGAGCTGCACTCACTATTCTGCTGGTGGAGTGACTGTCTACATACATCACCTAACTTATCCTGTACTGATCTTGAGTTACATCCTGTATTATACTCCAGAGCTGTACTCACTATTCTGCTGGTGCAGTCACTGTGTACATACATTACATTACTTATCCTGTACTGATCCTGATTAATATCTTGTATTATACTCCAGAGCTGCACTCACTATTCTGCTGGTGCAGTCACTGTGTACATACATTACTTATCCTGTACTGATCCTGAGTTACATCCTGTATTATACTCCAGAGCTGCACTCACTATTCTGCTGGTGGAGTGACTGTCTACATACATCACCTAACTTATCCTGTACTGATCTTGAGTTACATCCTGTATTATACTCCAGAGCTGCACTCACTATTCTGCTGGTGCAGTCACTGTGTACATACATTACATTACTTATCCTGTACTGATCCTGATTAATATCTTGTATTATACTCCAGAGCTGCACTCACTATTCTGCTGGTGCAGTCACTGTGTACATACATTACATTACTTATCCTGTACTGATCCTGAGTTACATCCTGTATTAGGATGTTCCTAATATAGGCGTCCCATATATGAAATATGATTTGTTAATAAAAAATTAAAAAAATATTAAAACTTATTAATATACAGTGTTGTATTATTTTATTTTTCTCATAAGAGAGAACCCAGTTTGTATAAACCCCGATGCAGCGATCAGGTGCGACTTCCGAGTGCTTTGATTCTCATTTCCACTGCAGCGGCCACTAGAGGTGAAATGAGGTATTACATGCAGCTATTCAAATTGATGCCTGTCCATGTAATACATAGACCGGGTCCACCAGAGCCAAAGCTGCTGCCTGTTAGTAGTGGCTGTTTACTAGGAGGTCTCAGGTAGGGCCCCCTCCTCTATGACGTCCATATCGTCTGATGAGGCATTCAGAAAACAGATGAGACAACCCTAATAACTGATGTCCTTAAGATGTATAATGTAAGCGGAATCCTTTCCTGTGACCTGACAGACGGCTACATCAGCGCCAGCAGCATTTTCAGGTCACGCTCCATCCACGGCTTGTCCTGCACTGCAGAGGAATGTCAGATTTTGATGCCTCATTGGTTTTATTACTTAGTTTAACATCATTCATCTGACATTTGTCATTTTGTTAACAGCCAGAAAAGCAAAATTAACATTTAATTAATTAGTAGTCACAAATACCATGAAAAGCTGGACCACTGTCATTAATATTGTGATCTGCAAGCCAAAAAAAATTAATTTCAGCAAAAATACAGTGAATAATGTCTGCATAGTACTAGGCCCTGGTCTCCATTATAATTACACCAGAGGTGGCATCAGTGTGGTTGGAACTTGGACCTACTGAGCTATAGGAACCCCGATACACCGTGTAAGTCTGGACCCACTGAGCTATGGGAACCCTCTATATACACTGTAAGCCTGGACCCACTGAGCTATGGGAACCCCGATACACCGTGTAAACGTGGACCCACTGATCTATGGGAACCCTGATGCACTGTTTAAGCCTGGACCCACTGAGCTATGGGAACCCCGATACACTGTGTAAGCCTGGACCCACTGAGCTATGGGAACCTCAATACACCATATAAGCCTGGACCCACTGAGCTATGGGAACCCTGAT
Organism: Rhinella marina; assembly: GCA_900303285.1. NCBI lineage: Eukaryota > Metazoa > Chordata > Amphibia > Anura > Bufonidae > Rhinella > Rhinella marina. Next base: position 167,496 of record ONZH01029897.1, on the reverse strand, counting down.
ACACTGTGTAAGCTTGGACCCACTGAGCTATGGGAACCCCGATACACTGTGTAAACCTGGACCCACTGAGCTATGGGAACCCCGATACACTGTGTAAACCTGGACCCACTGAGCTATGAAAACCCAAATACTCTGTGTAAGCCTGGACCCACTGAGCTATGGGAACCTCAATACACCGTGTAAGCCTGGACCCACTGAGCTATGGGAACCCCGATACACTGTGTAAACCTGGACCCACTGAGCTATGGGAACCCCGATACACTGTGTAAACCTGGACCCACTGAGCTATGAAAACCCAAATACTCTGTGTAAGCCTGGACCCACTGAGCTATGGGAACCTCAATACACCGTGTAAGTCTGGATCCACTGAGCTATGGGAATCCCAAACACTGTGTAAGCCTGGACCCACTGAGCTATGGGAACCCTAATACACTATGTAAGCCTGGACCCATTGAGCTATGGGAACTCTGATACACCGTGTAAGCCTGGACCCACTTAGCTATGGGAACCCTGATACACCATGTAAGCCTGGAACTACTGAGCTATGGGGACCCCGATACACCGTGAAAGCCTAGACCCACTGAGCTATGGGAATCCAAATACAACGTGTAAGCTTGGACCCCCTGAGCCTTGGGAAACCAGATACACCATGTAAGCCTGGACCCACTGTAACATAGTTTATATAAGGCCAAAAAAAAGACATCTGTCCATCCAGTTCGGCCTGTTTTCCTACAAGTTGATCCAGAGGAAGGCAAAAAAACCCTGTGAGGTAGAAGCCAGTTTTCCCCACTTTAGGGAAAAAAATTCCTTCCCGACTCCAAACAGGCAATCAGAATTACTCCCTGGATCAACAACCCCTCTCTAGTAACTATAACCTGTAATATTATTACCCTCCAAAAATACATCCAGGCCCCTCTTGAACTCTTTTAGTGAACTTACCATCACCACCTCCTGAGGCAGAGAGTTCCATAGTCTCACTGATCTTACCGTAAAGAATCCTCTTCTATGTTTGTGTACAAACCTTCTTTCCTCCAGACGCAGAGGATGTCCCCTCGTCACAGTCACAGTCCTGGGGATAAATAGATCGTGGGAGAGATCTCTGTACTGACCTCTGATATATTTATACATAGTTATTAGATCTCCCCTCAGTCGTCTTTTTTCTAAAGTGAATAAGCCTAATTTTGATAATCTTTCTGGGTACTGTAGTCCACCCATTCCAGTTATTACTTTAGTTGCCCTCCTCTGAACCCTCTCCAGCTCTGCTATGTCTGCCTTGTTCACAGGAGCCCAGAACTGTACACAGTACTCCATGTGTGGTCTGACTAGTGATTTGTAAAGTGGCAGGACTATGTTCTCATCACGGGCATCTATGCCTCTTTTGATGCAGCCCATTATCTTATTGGCCTTGGCAGCAGCTGTCTGACACTGGTTTCTGCAGCTTAGATTTCTGTTCACTAAAATTCCTAGGTCCTTTTCTATGTCAGAGTTACCCAATATTTTACCATTTAGTATGTACTGGTGACTTGCATTATTTCTTCCCATATGCATAACTTTACATTTGTCAGTGTTAAACCTCATCTGCCACTTCTCTGCCCAAGCCTCCAGTCTATCCAGATCCATCTGTAGCAGTGTACTGTCCTCTTCTGTGTTAATTACTTTACACAGTTTAGTGTCATCTGCAAAAATTGATATTTTACTGTGCAAGCCTTCTACAAGATCATTAATAAATATATTGAAGAGAATAGGGCCCAATACTGACCCCTGTGGTACCCCACTAGTGACAGTGACCCAATCTGAGTATGTACCGTTAATAACCACCCTCTGTTTTCTATCACTGAGCCAGTTACTTACCCACATACAGACATTTTCTCCCAGGCCAAGCATTCTCATCTTATATACTAACCTTTTATGTGGTACAGTGTCAAATGCTTTGGAGAAGTCCAGATATACGACATCCATTGATTCGCTGCGGTCTAGTCTAGAACTTACCTCCTCATAGAAACTGATTAAATTGGTTTGACCGATCCCTCATGAAGCCATGCTGATATGGAGTAATTTGCTTATTTTCATTGAGGTACTCCAAGATAGCATCTCTTAGAAAACCCTCAAACAGTTTACCCACGACAGATGTTAAACTTACCGGCCTATAGTTCCCGGGCTCTGTTTTTGGACCCTTTTTGAATATTGGAACCACATTTGCTATGCGCCAATCCTGTGGAACACTCCCTGTCAGTATAGAGTCCTTAAATATCAGAAATAAGGGTCTGGCGATGACATTACTTAATTCTCTTAGGATACGGGGGTGTATGCCATCCGGTCCTGGCGATTTGTCTATTTTAATCTTTTTAAGACGCAGCTCTACTTCTTCCTGGGTCAGACAGGGCACTTTTAATGGGGAATTTACTTTTATATTCTGCATTTCATCTGACAGTTTATTTTCCTCAGTGAATACAGTGGAGAAAAAATATTTAGTAGCTTTGCTTTCTCCTCATCGCTCTCTGCAACTCCCCCCTCATTACTCTGTAAGGGGCCGACACCTTCAGGTTTATACTTTTTACCATTTATATAATTAAAGAACATTTTAGGGTTAGTTTTACTTTCTTTGGCGATTAATCTCTCGGTCTCTAGTTTGGCTGTTTTTATTTGTCTTTACATATTCTATTTTTTCCTTATAGTTTTTCAATGCTTTCTCGCTCCCCTCCTGTTTTAGTGATTTAAATGCTTTCTGTTTGTCATTTATTGCTTTCTTTACAGTTCTATTTATCCACATTGGCTTTTTCTTGTTTCTTATTATTTTATTCCTATATGGTATGTACCTCTCACAATTAGATATTAGGATGTTTTTAAAAATATCCCATTTTGTGGCTGTATTTTTATTTTTGAGGACTTTGTCCCAGTTAGTTAGGCCTATGGCCTCTCTTAGTTGGCTAAATTTAGCTTTTTTGAAGTTAGGTATTTTTGTTCCTCCCTGAAGAAACGCTCTTTTGAATGACAATTGGAAGGTTATTATGTTATGGTCACTATTTCCCAGGAGTCCCCCGACCTGCACATCTGTTGTTCTGTCAGGTCTATTGGTTAATACTAAGTCCAGTATGGCCGTCCCTCTAGTCGGGTCCTGAACCAGTTGGGAAAGGTAATTGTCTTTGGTTATTTCCAAGAACCTGTTTCCTTTATGAGATATACAGGTTTCAGTTTCCCAGTCTATATCTGGGTAGTTGAAATCCCCCATAATAACGACCTCATTATGATTTGCCACCTCGTCTATTTCATTTAGAAGTAGATTTTCTGAGGACTCTGGTATACTAGGGGGTTTATAATAAACTCCTATTAGTATTTTATTATTGTTTTTGGCTCCATTTATTTCTACCCACAGTGACTCCACATCTTCATGTCCCTCACTTATATCTTCCCGCAGTGTGGGCTTTAGACAGGACTTTACATAAAGGCAGACCCCTCCCCCTCTCCGGTTTTGGCGATCCTTTCTAAAAAGACTGTAACCCTGTACGTTAACTGCCCAGTCATAGCTATCATCCAGCCATGTCTCAGTTATTCCCACTATGTCATAGTCCTCCTCACACATCACTAATTCCAGTTCACCAATTTTATTAGTCAGGCTTCTGGCATTAGTGTACATACACTTAAGAGGTCTATGTATATTTTTTACCCCCCTTTTAAAATTACTATTACCTGTGAAGTGAATATCCGGGGTTTTTGGGTTACTTTGGTTGATGTTTTGCCCAATATTCTCCCTACATTCCTCACTAATCCCAACCCCCACTAACCCCCCACTCTCCCCGACTATGACCCACTCTCTATCTACACTATCTACCCCCTTATTAGTATTATCCCCCACCCTCCCCCCAGATCCTAGTTTAAAAGCTCCTCCAGCCGTCTAACCATTTTTTCCCCCAGGGCAGTTGCACCCTCCCCATTAAGGTGCAGCCCACTGAGCTATGAAAACCCAAATACTCTGTGTAAGCCTGGACTCAATGAGCTATGGGAACCCTAAATACACCGTGTAAGCCTGGACCCACTGAGTTATGGGAACCATGATATACCGTGTAAGCCTGGACCCACAGAGCTATGGGAACCCTGATACACCGTGTAAGCCTGGACCCACTGAGCTATAGAAACCCAGATACACCATGTAAGCCTGGACCCACTGAGCTATGGGAACCATGAGACAGTGTGTAAACCTGAACCCACTGAGCTATGGGAACCCCAATACACTGTGTAGACCTGGACCCACTGAGCTATGGGAACCATGATACACCGTGTAAGCTTGGACCCACTGAGCTATGGGAATCCTGATACACCATGTAAACCTGGACCCACTGAGCTATAGAAACCCAGATACACCATGTAAGCCTGGACCCTCTGAGCTATGAAAACCCAAATACTCCGTGTAAGCCTGGACCCACTGAACTATGGAAACCCCAATACACCGTGTAAGCCTGGACCCACTGAACTATGGAAACCCCAATACTCGAGTCCCCTCCCCGCACCAAGACGAATCCATCATTACCCCAATGCAAGTCAATTGGGACGGATCCGTTTGGTGTGACACAATAGTAAACGGATCCGTCGCCATTGACTTGCATTGGGGTCATGACGGATCCGTCACCTATCACGTTTTTTTTCATTGAAGAATTCAAGGTGTAATGTTTTTCATTCACCAGCAGAGGGCGCAATGTAATGAAGAGGCTCCACTGCTGAGGAGCAGAAGCCTGAGGAGGAGCAGGTAAGTGGTTTGTGTTTGTTTGTTTTCTATTTTTCAGGATCGTGAATGCAGAGGACTACATCGGATTTGGTGGATTACGTCGGACCAGCTTTTTTATTTTTTAAATAAAATGGTCAAACAGGGGTCTGGGGGAGTATTTATTTCAATAAAATATGTTATAAGTGTGTGTGTGTTTTTTTTTTACAACATTGCAGTTTTAGTAATCATGGCTATCTACAGACGGCCCTGATTACTAATACTGGGCTTAATGCTTGCTGGTATGGCCAGCACTAACCTCAACATCTATTACCTCGGCACCCACCGCCACCAGGGGTGTCGTGAAGAGCCGGGCACCCGTAGGACTGGACCTTCTAAATTGAGGGTCTGGTTTGGGGCAGCGGAAGGCTTTTACTCTTAGGCTGGGAAGGGCCAATAACCGTGTCCCTTCCGACCCTGGTAGTGCCTGGTTTACTCCCATAGACTTCAATTATGCTCAGGTGTGCTTGGCCAGAGCACCCGAGCATACGAGCACCGGGGTGCTCGATCATCACTAATGGGAACCTCAATACACCATATAAGCCTGGACCCACTGAGCTTTGGGAACCCTGATACACCGTGTAAGCCTGGAACCACTGAGCTATGGGAACCCAGATACACCATGTAAGCCTGGACCCACTGAGCTATGGGAACCCCAATAAATCATGTAAGCCTGGACCCACTGAGCTATGGGAAGCTGACAGACTGTGTAAGCCTGGACCCACTGAGCTATGGGAATACTGATACACTATGTAAACCTGGATCCACTGACCTATGGGCACCACTATACACCATGTAAGCCTGGACCCACTAATCTATGGGAACCCTGACACACTGTTTAAACCTGGAACCAATGAGCTATGGGAATCCTGATACACCATGTAAACCTGGACCCACTGAGCTATAGAAACCCATATACACCATGTAAGCTTGGACCCAATGAGTTATGGGAACCCCAATACACATGTAAGTCTGGACCCACTTAGCTATGGGAACCATGATACACTGTTTAAGCCTGGACCCACTGAGCTATGGGAACCATGATACACCATGTAAACCTGGACCCACTGATCTATGGGTACCCGATACACTGTGTAAGCTTGGACCCACTGAGCTATAGGAACCCCGATACACTGTGTAAGCCTGGACCCACTGAGCTATGAAAACCCAAATACTCAGTGTAAGCCTGGACCCACTGAGCTATGGGAACCTCAATACACCGTGTAAGCCTGGACCCACTGAGCTATGGGAACCCTGATACACCATGTAAAACTGGACCCACTGAGCTATGGGAACCCCAATACACTATGTAAATCTGGACCCACTGCGCTATGAAAACCACAATCTGAGTAAACCTGGACCCACTGAGCTATAGAATCCCCAATATACTGTGTAGAACTGGACCCTCTGAACTATGGGAACCCTCAATACACTGCATAGACCTGGATCCACTGACCTATGGGAACCCAAATACACTATGTAAACCTTTACCCACTGAGCTATGGGAACCCCTATACACCATGTAAGCCTGGACTCACTGAGCTATGGGAACCCCAAAACACTATGTAAACCTTTACCCACTGAGCTATGGGAACCCCTATACACCATGTAAGCCTGGACTCACTGAGCTATGGGAACCCCAAAACACTATGTAAACCTAGACCACTGAGCTATGGGAACCCTCAATACACTGTGTAGACCTGGATTCACTGAGCTATGGGAACCCCAATATACTGTGTTAACCTGGACCCATCGAGCTATGGAAACCCTTCCTGAACTAGGTAAACCTCGATCCACTGAGGTATGGTAACCCCAGTAAGGGTAAAGCTAGACCCACCGAGCTATGGAAAACCCCAATACTTTGTGTAAACCTGGACCCACTGAGCTATGGAAACCCCCAATACTTTGTGTAAACCTGGACCCACTGAGCTATGGAAACCCCCAGTACTTTGTGTAAACCTAGACCCACCGAGCTATGGAAAGCCCCAATACTTTGTGTAAACCTGGACCCACTGAGCTAGGGGAACTCTCAATACACTGTGTAGACTTGGACACACTGAGCTATGGAAACCCCAGTACACTGTGTAGACCCGAACCCACTGTGCTATGGGAACCCCAATATACTGTGTTAACCTGGACCCACTGAGCTATGGGAACCCCGATTTGGGTAAACCTGGACCCAATGAGCTGTGGAAACCCTGAACTAGGTAAAACTTGATCCACTGAGGTATGGAAACCCCAGTAGGGGTAAACCTAGATCCACTGAGCTATGGGAACCTCAATCTGGGTATATCTGCACCCATTAGTTTATGAGAAGCCCAATACACTGGGTACACCTGGACCCACTGAGCTATGGAAAACTCAATCTGGCAAAACTGGACACACTGTTTTATGGGAACCCCAATACACAGTGTAAGCACAATCTGGGTAAACATGCTTGTCAGACTGCTGTAGGACCCACCTACACAAAGGGGTGTTAGTTCTTAAATGCTGTTTTTGTTCACTATGCCTCCAACATAAACAATAAAAAATACAACATTTCATGAGTGGTTGGGCTCTGTTTGTAGTCTATAGTCAGAATAGAAGCAGAAGAGACAAAGGGGATAAAGCAAAACAGAAATGTATAACCTTGGAGACACATGTCTGCATAGGAGCTGCATACACAAAACGGGAGAAGATTTTTCAGCTTCACTGGGCCAATACAAAACTCTACACACCCTTTAACAGTGCACTTTCTTTGAATGTTCACTTCAAGTCTCATGTCTTTTATGAGCGAGCGGCTTATAATTTGGCACTGAGCCGCCAATTACCTATTCTTTACCCTCATGACTTAGATCAACATGATGTGTTCATTCTTCTATATATAGGACTTGGTGTTCCGCCAGGTTTTGTCAGGATCCTGTCAGGTAGTCGTTGAACATCGGTTTTCTTGGCACCAGTTGCATCATATCAGGAATGTTTGCTTTCAACATCAGGTCAATGAAGACCTAAGTCTTGCTTATAATACACTCTCCCTTTTAATAAAACGATAGGAGATCTTGAGTCTCGGCCAATGTACATCAAGGAGGGAGAAGAAGAATGAGCGATTACACAATGACATCATACAGCTCTACAGCCAACTCATCCACGAGACATATGCCTTGGCCGTCCACATGAACACCATATACACTTCTGTAATTAAGAAATGATGCAGCTTAAACGTACAGACTTGATCATCTTATGTGGTTGAAGGTAAGAATGCTCAAAAACCATAATTATCCCCAAATTCACCAAGATTAACTTAACTTGAATATTAAAAATTATGTCCATATATCCAAAAATATTCCACTTTTTACAATGGTCTCTAGAGAGCACACAATAGGCTGGCATTTCCTTTTTTAACTACAGCTTTTTTTTCAGCTTTGCTGTGTAGCTTGAGGTAGAGTCAGCAGAGTCATCTCATTTACATTAGAGGATGGGAATTTTATGACTGACAACAGTTCTACTGTACTGTCTACATAAAGCAGGGTGGTCACACTATACACAAAGATGAGGCTCTGAATGCAGGTCCCATAGTGAATGGCAATCTATATTAATACAGTTGCTGCAGTAATAGAGACATATCTAGGGAGGTTTTTCTGTGCCAGTTTTCGGCTTTTAAATGGGCTGCTCACATGGAGCTCTGCCTATGCCACCGTCAGTGCTCATTACCTTTTAGGCACTCTCCTACCCCCTGACATGTGTTCTTTATCTCTTCTAGTCCCCTACCTATTGTCGATTCTCTAGTCCCGCCACATCCTATCTGGGGGTGTAAATGCAGGATTACTTATTTGTTTTTTTTTCTGTTCTTGACATATTGGGGGAAGCACCATTTTAGTGCAATATTCAGGGTACCATGAGGGACACATTTTTGCTCCACTGAGCTAGACATGGTGTTCCCGATTCTTTTTGCAACCCCTCTCGTTCTGTGGGGGATATCTGCCTCAAAGTGGGCAATGCATCACATTTTTTAAAGAAGTTTTCAATAAAGTTATTTATTTAGTATTTTAATGTCTCGTCCAGGCAGTGAATACATCAGGTTAGTATTATAGTAGTTATATTCTTGTACATAGGAGCAGTATTATAGTAGTTATATTCTTGTACATGGGAGCAGTATTATAGTAGTTATATTCTTGTACATAGGAGCAGTATTATAGTAGTTATATTCTTGTATATAGGAGCAGTATTATAGTAGTTATATTCTTGTACATAGGAGGCAATATTATAGTAGTTATATTCTTGTACATAGGAGCAGTAGTATAGTAGTAATATTCTTGTACATAGGAGGCAGTATTATAGTAGTTATATTCTTGTACATAGGAGCAGTATTATAGTAGTTATATTCTTGTACATAGGAATAGTATTATAGTAGTTATATTCTTGTACATAGTAGCAGTATTATAGTAGTTATATTCTAGCTTATAGGAGCAGTATTATAGTAGTTATATTCTTGTACATAGAATTAATATTATAGGAGTTATATTCTTGTACATAGGAGTAGTATTATAGTAGTTATATTCTTGTACATAGGAGCAGTATTATAGTAGTTATATTCTTCTACATAGGAGGCAGTATTATAGCAGTTATATTCTTGTACATAGGAAGTATATAGCAGTTATTCTTGTACATAGGACAGTATTATAGTAGTATTTTGTACATAGGAGGGTCAAGTAGTTATTTTAGGTCAGTTATAATTCTTGTACATAGGAGCAGTATTAATAGTAGTTATATTCTTGTACTTAGGAGGCAGTATTATAGTAGTTATATACTTGTACATATGAGCAGTATTATAGTAGTTATATTCTTGTACATAGGAGCAGTATTATAGTAGTTATATACTTGTACATATGAGCAGTATTATAGTAGTTATATTCTTGTACATAGGAGCAGTATTATAGTAGTTATATTCTTGTACATAGGAGGCAATATTATAGTAGTTATATTCTTGTACATAGGAGCAGTAGTATAGTAGTAATATTCTTGTACATAGGAGGCAGTATTATAGTAGTTATATTCTTGTGCATAGGAGCAGTATTATAGTAGTTATATTCTTGTACATAGGAATAGTATTATAGTAGTTATATTCTTGTACATAGTAGCAGTATTATAGTAGTTATATTCTAGCTTATAGGAGCAGTATTATAGTAGTTATATTCTTGTACATAGGAGTAGTATTATAGTAGTTATATTCTTGTACATAGGAGCAGTATTATAGTAGTTATATTCTTCTACATAGGAGCAGTATTATAGCAGTTATATTCTTGTACATAGGAGTAGTATTATAGCAGTTATATTCTTGTACATAGGAGCAGTATTATAGTAGTTATATTCTTGTACATAGGAGGCAGTATTATAGTAGTTATATTCTTGTACATAGGAGTAGTATTATAGTAGTTATATTCTTGTACATAGGAGCAGTATTATAGTAGTTATATTTTCTGTAGCATAGGAGCAGTATTATAGTAAGTTATATTCTTGTACATAGGAGCAGTATTATAGTAGTTATATTCTTGTACATAGGAGCAGTATTATAAGTAGTTATATTCTAGCTGTACATAGGAGGCAGTATTATAGTAGTTATATTCTTGTACATAGGAGCAGTATTATAGTAGTTATATTCTTGTACATAGGAGCAGTATTATAGTAGTTATATTCTTGTACATAGGAGCAGTATTATAGTAGTTATATTCTTGTACATAGGAGCAGTATTATAGTAGTAGTTATATTCTTGTACATAGGAGCAGTATTATAGTAGTTATATTATTTATCTTGTACATAGGAGGCAGTATTATAGTAGTTATAGTATTATTGTATTCTGTACATAGGAGCAGTATTATATAGTAGTTATATTCTTGTACATAGGAGGCAGTATTATAGTAGTTATATTCTTGTACATAGGAGGCAGTATTATAGTAGTTATATATTCTTGTACATAGCATATGAGCATAGCATAGTATTATAGTAGTTATATTCTTGTACATAGGAGCAGTATTATAGTAGTTATATTCTTGTACATAGGAGCAGTATTATAGTAGTTATATTCTTGTACATAGGAGGCAGTATTATAGTAGTTTATATTCTTGTACATAGGAGCAGTATTATAGTAGTTATATTCTTAGTACATAGGAGCAGTATTATAGTAGTTATATTCTTGTACATAGGATAGTAAGTATTATAGTAGTTATATTCTTGTACATAGGAGCAGTATTATAGTAGTTATATTCTTGTACATAGGAGCAGTATTATAGCAGTTATATTCTTCTACATAGGAGTAGTATTATAGCAGTTATATTCTTGTACATAGGAGCAGTATTATAGTAGTTATATTCTTGTATATAGGAGGCAGTATTATAGTAGTTATATTCTTGTACATAGGAGCAGTATTATAGTAGTTATAGTTATATAGGAAGCAGTATTATAGTAGTTATATTCCTGTTACATAGGAGCAGTATTTTATAGTAGTTTATATTTCTTGTACATATGAGCAGTATTATAGTAGTTATATTCTTGTACATAGGAGGCAGTATTATAGTAGTTATATTCTTTACATAGGAGGCAGTATCATAGTAGTTATATTCTTGTACATAGGAGCAGTATTATAGTAGTTATATTCTTGTACTTAGGAGGCAGTATTATAGTAGTTATATTCTTGTACATAGGAGGCAGTATTATAGTAGTTATATAGCTTGTACATAGGAGCAGTATTATAGTAGTTATATTCTTGTACATAGGAGCAGTATTATAGTAGTTATATTCTTGTACTTAGGAGGCAGTATTATAGTAGTTATATTCTTGTACATAGGAGAAGTATTATAGTAGTAATCTTCTTGTACATAGGAGCAGTATTATAGTAGTTATATTCTTGTACATAGAAGCAGTATTATAGTAGTTATATTCTTGTACATGGGAGACAGTATTATAGTAGTCATATTCTTGTACATAGGAGTAGTATTAGAGTAGTTATATTCTTGTACATAGGAGCAGTATTATAGTAGTTATATTCTTGTACATAGGAGCAGTATTATAGTAGTTATATTCTTGTACATAGGAGCAGTATTATAGTAGTTTTATATTCTTGTACATAGGAGCAGTATTATAGTAGTTATATTCTTGTACATAGCAGTAGTAGTATTAGTAGTAGTATTATTATTGTAGCATAGGAGCAGTATTATAGTAGTTATATTCTTGTACATAGGAGCAGTATTATAGTAGGCATATTCTTGTACATAGGAGGCAGTATTATAGTAGTTATATTCTTGTACATAGGAGCAGTATTATAGTAGTTATATTCTTGTACATAGGTAGCAGTATTATAGTAGTTATATTCTTGTACATAGGAGTAGTATTATAGTAGTTATATTCTTGTACATAGGAGCAGTATTATAGTAGGCATATTCTTGTACATAGGAGGCAGTATTATAGTAGTTATATTCTTCTACATAGGAGCAGTATTATAGCAGTTATATTCTTGTACATAGGAGCAGTATTATAGTAGGCATATTCTTGTACATAAGAGGCAGTATTATAGTAGGCATATTCATGTACATAGGAGTAGTATTATAGTAGTTATATTCTTGTGCATAGTAGCAGTATTATAGTAGTTATATTCTTGTACATAGGAGTAGTATTATAGTAGCTATATTCTTGTACATAGGAGCAGTATTATAGTAGGCATATTCTTGTACATAGGAGGCAGTATTATAGTAGTTATAATTCTTGTACATAGGAGCAGTATTATAGTAGTTATATTCTTGTACATAGGAGCAGTATTATAGTAGTTATATTCTTGTATTAGGTAGTTGAAGGAGTATATTATAGTAGTTATATTCTTGTACATAGGAGGCATTATTATAGTAGTTATATTCTTGTACATAGGAGTAGTATTATAGTAGTTATATTCTTGTACATAGGAGGCAGTATTATAGTAGTTATATTCTTCTACATAGGAGAGTATTTATAGTAGTTTATTTCTTTACATATAGGAGCAGTATTATAGTAAGTTATATTCTTGTACATAGGAGCAGTATTATAGTATTATAGAAGTAGTTATATTCTTGTACATAGGAAGTAGTATTATAGTAGGTTATATTCTTGTACATAGGAGCAGTATTATAGTAGTTATATTCTTGTACATAGTATAGAGGCAGTATTATAGTAGTTTACATTCTTTACATAGGAGCAGTATTTATAGTAGTTATATTCTTGTACATAGGAGCAGTATTATAGTAGTTATATTCTTGTACATAGGAGCAGTTATTATAGTAGTTATATTCTTGTACATAGGAGCAGTATTATAGTAGTTATATTCTTGTAACATAGGAGTAGTAATTATAGTAGTTATATTCTTGTACATAGGAGCAGTATTATAGTAGTTATATTCTTGTACATAGGAGGCAGTATTATAGTAAGTTATATTCTTTGTACACAGGCATGGCAGTATTATAGTAGTTATATTCTTCGTACATAGGGAGAGTATTATGTAGTTATAGTCTTGTACATAGAGCCAGTATTACAGTAGTTATATTCTTGTACATAGAGAGCAGTTATTATAGGTAGTTATATTTCTTGTACATAGGAAGCCAGTATATATAGTAGTTACTATTCTATCTACAATAGGAGCAATATTATAGCAGTTATATTCTTGTACATAGGAGCAGTATTATAGCAGTTATATTCTTGTACATAGGAGCAGTATTATAGTAGTTATATTCTTGTACATAGGAGCAGTATTATAGTAGTTTTATTTTCCCCATAAGGATTGAGAATATAATAATTACATCCGGGTATCTAGTAGGATATACTATAATAGTTGTGCTCTTTACCATAGGGATGATTATTATAGTATATTTTGTATTTCTTTCTGAGACATGATGACATTTCTCTACGATGTAGTGTGCATCATTACACAACTTTTGCATCATCCAGATCCATAAAATAGATTATCTTTTGTCTGCTAGTACTGTATATGTGAATGCAGTAGCGAAAAATACCTAGAATATATTCTGAGGGAAGGGACATTTAGAGCAGAGCTGGTTTTCGTGATGACTCAGTGGGAGATTTAAGCCTGTATTTTCAGACCCAGCTGTTTCAATGGTTGTCACTTACAGGAGTTTTCAGGTCTATGGGCCTCTGTCGTAGGTGTAAAAATCTTATTAGAGAAAACTGTATATTTGCTCTTAGAATAGCAAAGGATTTCAGCCCACTCCGACCTGCAGTGTGAAATCTTTAAAAGTGAATGGGCTGGCCGCATTGTAAGGCTGCCATTTACAGGCTACCCATGTGGTACACAATCTATGAACAAAGCTGCATTATAAAATAATGAAAGTTAATAATTCCGCTATAACATGGGTTTCATAGCCCATATCTGTATACTTCTATAGCTCATTTTTAAATATGTTTCTCTTTTTTTTTACCTCTTTCTGCTCTTTCTCCATCGTGGTTCTATTATATTCTGCAATATTCTAGAATTAGATACTGTGATGTTATGATAATTATATATCATTATACTAGTATTGTAATAGCATTTTATATTACAATGTGTATAGACACATGGGAGAATGTATCATTTGTGTATGCTAGTTATGTGGCATACAAAAGTAGCAAATTCTTTGCCAGTGCCACTTAGTCCTAGTCTGCAATCTTTCCCACTTTTACAAAAAATGAGGACCATAGGAGGTGAGGTGGGGCTTTCAGACACAGCTCGACACATTTAGCAATATTTGCATAAGAAAACTAGAGGAAATTACACATGAAATCTACCCAAGCTCCCTGTGCTGTGAGCCCGAGTAGCAGGAGCAGAGGTTGGAAATGTCACGGTCTACTCCGTCAACCTGTCGCTCCCTGGAGTCCATGCAGTGAAAGTAGGGCACCTTGTGTTACCTCGGTGCACTACCTGTAACTTTGGCTCCCAGCATGATGGTAGTTTGGGGGTGCCCATGGTGTTAATGTCCGCATGGGTGCTAGGCAGGGCATGTGAGGGAAATGCAATGGCCAGTATGTGGCATTAAGAGAGTCAGAGACCAGGCTAGATGAAATTTAACAAGAGTCTCTCTTTACTGTGTGCAGGATTGAAATTCTAGTACATTTTTATACAATGCAAAGTCCTCCCAGATGTCCCAGAATGAGCTAAGCAGATAAATACGGCATTGGCCCTCAGATTACTCTGGCTAAAATATCTGCTATGTGATCTCTGGCTAATAGCTGTGCTCTGGCAACCATGGCTGTAATGTCCACTATTCTGTGGTGCATAAGGTGTCTTAACTTGTTATCCCTCTGCAGCAGCATGCCCTGGATTAACTTACTCTGGGTTAGCTTACTGTCTTTCTCTCTCTCGCTGTAGCCATGCAAATCCTCCTCATTTAGTTCTTGATTGCATCTTCTGAAGCTTGTGGAGGTGCCGGAGGGTCCAGAGCTTGGAGCTGGACTCTATGGGAAGGAGTACATGGAGACTGCCTCTTCTTCTACCCTCTCTACAGCTGCTCTTAATTGAAACTTCTGGAGCTCGGAGGGGGGAGCCAGTCCTTACCCTAAGCTCCAGAGAGGGCTGGTCATAATACATTCCCACCAGATCTATACACTTGCAGAACGATGGTTGTGGTCTTTTTAGTTACAGTAGTCAGCAATGTTTTCTTCCCAAGGTTTTCTGACTTGCTGTAAGTTTGGTATGCGTCTCACTGCAGAAGAGGCTCCTTGTACCGTAAATCGTTTGGCGCTGGCTAAATTGAGGTGCTGAATCTTAGAAATCCTCCTGTTCCCCGGAGTAGCCAGGTGGCAGCTGTGCTATGAGACTTTTGGAGCAGAAGCAAAACCAGGACCAAAGCCAAAAAAACAACCCTAAGGAACAATCAGCATTGCGATAAACCAGAAGAGTAGATGGACATAAACGGACAACAAGCCAGATGTCAACATCCAGAGAGTCAGACTACAAGTACCAGGTGACTTAGCCAAAGGGAGCGCGGACGGCGCGGAGGTCCACAATCAGGGTCAATCACAATCTAGGGGTAAGTATGTGTAACTGTCTCTGGGCCTGATGTCATCAGAAGGGGATGGCGCGAATGAGGTAGAAAAAGAAACTTTCTGCAATGTATTATAGAATTGATGGGAGGAAATTAGTCCATCTTTCTTGGGTCTGCGTTGCCATAACTTTCGGCAAATTTATCAAGTGTCGAACGTGTTGTTTGATAAATTCGGCACATTTTTAAACACTTTTGTCTAGTATTCTTTACTCCACCCAGTGACTGGAGTAAAATTGCGACTTCTTTGCAACTTTTTTTTAAAAATTGCATTTGATAATCCCGTGGCTCCTCATTAATAGAGATGAGCGAGTAGTGTTCGATCGAGCTGGTATTCGATCGAATACTACGATATTCGGCACACTCGATTTCAATCGAGTATAACGGCGATGGCGCACTTAGAATTCGTTTCCCCTCCCACCTTCCCTGGCGCTCTTTTTCCACCAATCAACATGCAGGGGGGGTATGACAGGCACGCTGAGCACGCTGGCAGCGCGAAAACAGCGTCTACATGCATTGGCTGGAAAAACCATGTGACCTCGAATATTAAAAACTCAGCTCTTCCTGCTCGTACGCATATGCTGCGTGAACTTAGTCAGGGACAGAGGCTGGAGAAGGGAGAGACAGATTTTAGCTGTTGGACAGGCAGGAGCGTGAATAAAAGCCCTTATCAGGGCTACTACAGTGGACTTCAGTGATAGGTTTACTACAATATAGACTTTACAGAGAACGGCTGCTGTATTCAGGGATAGCTGCTGGAGTAGGGACAGAGAGAGGCATTAGTGGTGTATTAGGTGCTCTGCTACATACCAAACTATATTTGGCACTACTGCTGTGTACCTTGAAATATACAATATCTAGGCCTTTTAATTGGCAACTGTACTGTGCGTTCTCTTGCTAAATAATTTCACATACCTGCTGTAAATACCCACCGTCTGTTCAGTTAGTACACGGCTGTGTACTTTGAAATATACAATATCTAGGCATTTTAATAGGCCACTGTACTGTGCGTTCTCTTGTTAAATTATCTCACATACCTGGTGTAAATACCCACCGTCTGTTCAGTTACTACACGGCTGTGTACTTTGAAATATACAATATCTAGGCCATTTAATAGGCCACTGTACTGTGCGTTCTCTTGTTAAATTATCTCACATACCTGGTGTAAATACCCACCGTCTGTTCAGTTACTACACGGCTTTGTACTTTGAAATATACAATATCTAGGCCATTTAATAGGCCACTGTACTGTGCGTTCTCTTGTTAAATTATCTCACATACCTGGTGTAAATACCCACCGTCTGTTCAGTTACTACACGGCTTTGTACTTTGAAATATACAATATCTAGGCCATTTAATAGGCCACTGTACTGTGCGTTTTCTTGTTAAATTATCTCACATACCTGGTGTACATACCCACCGTCTGTTCAGTTACTACACGGCTTTGTACTTTGAAATATACAATATCTAGGCATTTTAATAGGCCACTGTACTGTGCGTTCTCTTGCTAAATTATCTCACATACCTGGTGTAAATACCCACCGTCTGTTCAGTTACTACACGGCTTTGTACTTTGAAATATACAATATCTAGGCCATTTAATAGGCCACTGTACTGTGCGTTCTCTTGCTAAATTATCTCACATACCTGGTGTAAATACCCACCGTCTGTTCAGTTACTACACGGCTTTGTACTTTGAAATATACAATATCTAGGCCATTTAATAGGCCACTGTACTGTGCGTTCTCTTGTTAAATTATCTCACATACCTGGTGTAAATACCCACCGTCTGTTCAGTTACTACACGGCTTTGTACTTTGAAATATACAATATCTAGGCCATTTAATAGGCCACTGTACTGTGCGTTCTCTTGTTAAATTATCTCACATACCTGGTGTAAATACCCACCGTCTGTTCAGTTACTACACGGCTTTGTACTTTGAAATATACAATATCTAGGCCATTTAATAGGCCACTGTACTGTGCGTTTTCTTGTTAAATTATCTCACATACCTGGTGTACATACCCACCGTCTGTTCAGTTACTACACGGCTTTGTACTTTGAAATATACAATATCTAGGCATTTTAATAGGCCACTGTACTGTGCGTTCTCTTGCTAAATTATCTCACATACCTGGTGTAAATACCCACCGTCTGTTCAGTTACTACACGGCTTTGTACTTTGAAATATACAATATCTAGGCCATTTAATAGGCCACTGTACTGTGCGTTCTCTTGCTAAATTATCTCACATACCTGGTGTAAATACCCACCGTCTGTTCAGTTACTACACGGCTTTGTACTTTGAAATATACAATATCTAGGCCATTTAATAGGCCACTGTACTGTGCGTTTTCTTGTTAAATTATCTCACATACCTGGTGTAAATACCCACCGTCTGTTCAGTTACTACACGGCTTTGTACTTTGAAATATACAATATCTAGGCCATTTAATAGGCCACTGTACTGTGCGTTTTCTTGTTAAATTATCTCACATACCTGGTGTACATACCCACCGTCTGTTCAGTTACTACACGGCTTTGTACTTTGAAATATACAATATCTAGGCATTTTAATAGGCCACTGTACTGTGCGTTCTCTTGCTAAATTATCTCACATACCTGGTGTAAATACCCACCGTCTGTTCAGTTACTACACGGCTTTGTACTTTGAAATATACAATATCTAGGCCATTTAATAGGCCACTGTACTGTGCGTTCTCTTGCTAAATTATCTCACATACCTGGTGTAAATACCCACCGTCTGTTCAGTTACTACACGGCTTTGTACTTTGAAATATACAATATCTAGGCCATTTAATAGGCCACTGTACTGTGCGTTCTCTTGTTAAATTATCTCACATACCTGGTGTAAATACCCACCGTCTGTTCAGTTACTACACGGCTTTGTACTTTGAAATATACAATATCTAGGCCATTTAATAGGCCACTGTACTGTGCGTTCTCTTGTTAAATTATCTCACATACCTGGTGTAAATACCCACCGTCTGTTCAGTTACTACACGGCTTTGTACTTTGAAATATACAATATCTAGGCCATTTAATAGGCCACTGTACTGTGCGTTTTCTTGTTAAATTATCTCACATACCTGGTGTACATACCCACCGTCTGTTCAGTTACTACACGGCTTTGTACTTTGAAATATACAATATCTAGGCATTTTAATAGGCCACTGTACTGTGCGTTCTCTTGCTAAATTATCTCACATACCTGGTGTAAATACCCACCGTCTGTTCAGTTACTACACGGCTTTGTACTTTGAAATATACAATATCTAGGCCATTTAATAGGCCACTGTACTGTGCGTTCTCTTGCTAAATTATCTCACATACCTGGTGTAAATACCCACCGTCTGTTCAGTTACTACACGGCTTTGTACTTTGAAATATACAATATCTAGGCCATTTAATAGGCCACTGTACTGTGCGTTTTCTTGTTAAATTATCTCACATACCTGGTGTAAATACCCACCGTCTGTTCAGTTACTACACGGCTTTGTACTTTGAAATATACAATATCTAGGCCATTTAATAGGCCACTGTACTGTGCGTTTTCTTGTTAAATTATCTCACATACCTGGTGTACATACCCACCGTCTGTTCAGTTACTACACGGCTTTGTACTTTGAAATATACAATATCTAGGCATTTTAATAGGCCACTGTACTGTGCGTTCTCTTGCTAAATTATCTCACATACCTGGTGTAAATACCCACCGTCTGTTCAGTTACTACACGGCTTTGTACTTTGAAATATACAATATCTAGGCCATTTAATAGGCCACTGTACTGTGCGTTCTCTTGTTAAATTATCTCACATACCTGGTGTAAATACCCACCGTCTGTTCAGTTACTACACGGCTTTGTACTTTGAAATATACAATATCTAGGCCATTTAATAGGCCACTGTACTGTGCGTTTTCTTGTTAAATTATCTCACATACCTGGTGTACATACCCACCGTCTGTTCAGTTACTACACGGCTTTGTACTTTGAAATATACAATATCTAGGCCATTTAATAGGCCACTGTACTGTGCGTTTTCTTGTTAAATTATCTCACATACCTGGTGTACATACCCACCGTCTGTTCAGTTACTACACGGCTTTGTACTTTGAAATATACAATATCTAGGCCATTTAATAGGCCACTGTACTGTGCGTTTTCTTGTTAAATTATCTCACATACCTGGTGTACATACCCACCGTCTGTTCAGTTACTACACGGCTTTGTACTTTGAAATATACAATATCTAGGCATTTTAATAGGCCACTGTACTGTGCGTTCTCTTGCTAAATTATCTCACATACCTGGTGTAAATACCCACCGTCTGTTCAGTTACTACACGGCTTTGTACTTTGAAATATACAATATCTAGGCCATTTAATAGGCCACTGTACTGTGCGTTCTCTTGTTAAATTATCTCACATACCTGGTGTAAATACCCACCGTCTGTTCAGTTACTACACGGCTTTGTACTTTGAAATATACAATATCTAGGCCATTTAATAGGCCACTGTACTGTGCGTTTTCTTGTTAAATTATCTCACATACCTGGTGTACATACCCACCGTCTGTTCAGTTACTACACGGCTTTGTACTTTGAAATATACAATATCTAGGCCATTTAATAGGCCACTGTACTGTGCGTTTTCTTGTTAAATTATCTCACATACCTGGTGTACATACCCACCGTCTGTTCAGTTACTACACGGCTTTGTACTTTGAAATATACAATATCTAGGCCATTTAATAGGCCACTGTACTGTGCGTTTTCTTGTTAAATTATCTCACATACCTGGTGTACATACCCACCGTCTGTTCAGTTACTACACGGCTTTGTACTTTGAAATATACAATATCTAGGCATTTTAATAGGCCACTGTACTGTGCGTTCTCTTGCTAAATTATCTCACATACCTGGTGTAAATACCCACCGTCTGTTCAGTTACTACACGGCTTTGTACTTTGAAATATACAATATCTAGGCCATTTAATAGGCCACTGTACTGTGCGTTCTCTTGTTAAATTATCTCACATACCTGGTGTAAATACCCACCGTCTGTTCAGTTACTACACGGCTTTGTACTTTGAAATATACAATATCTAGGCCATTTAATAGGCCACTGTACTGTGCGTTTTCTTGTTAAATTATCTCACATACCTGGTGTACATACCCACCGTCTGTTCAGTTACTACACGGCTTTGTACTTTGAAATATACAATATCTAGGCATTTTAATAGGCCACTGTACTGTGCGTTCTCTTGCTAAATTATCTCACATACCTGGTGTAAATACCCACCGTCTGTTCAGTTACTACACGGCTTTGTACTTTGAAATATACAATATCTAGGCCATTTAATAGGCCACTGTACTGTGCGTTCTCTTGTTAAATTATCTCACATACCTGGTGTACATACCCACCGTCTGTTCAGTTACTACACGGCTTTGTACTTTGAAATATACAATATCTAGGCCATTTAATAGGCCACTGTACTGTGCGTTTTCTTGTTAAATTATCTCACATACCTGGTGTACATACCCACCGTCTGTTCAGTTACTACACGGCTGTGTACTTTGAAATATACAATATCTAGGCATTTTAATAGGCCACTGTACTGTGCGTTCTCTTGTTAAATTATCTCACATACCTGGTGTAAATACCCACCGTCTGTTCAGTTAGTACACGGCTGTGTACTTTGAAATATACAATATCTAGGCCTTTTAATAGGCCACTGTACTGTGCGTTCTCTTGCTAAAGTATTTCACATACCTAATTATATACCCAAATATTGTATTTGCAACAAAAAAAAAATAAAATGCGGAGGGGGGCTAGCGGAATAGGACGTGGACGTGGACGAGGACGGGGGCGCGGAAATGCTGTTGGGGGCCTTGTTGAAGCCAGTGGGGATACAATGTGTGCTGGTGAGGATCAGCCAGGATCCCGCTCATCCAGAATCCCTGCCTTTATGGGACAGTTAAGCAGGGGGCGGGTTACACCCCTGTTGAGGCCTGAGCAGGTTGAAACAGGTGGTGCAATGGATAGCCGATAGCGCTTCCACACAGTTGTCCACCAGCCAGTCATCCACACAGTCTCACTCTGACCCTCCTTCCTCCACACCTGGCCAACAGAGTCATCCCACCCTTGACCCCTCCCAGGAGCTCTTTTCGGGTCCTTTTTCAGATGTGCCGGAAGAATCCCAGGAGCTAGCAGAGGAATTTGTTTGTAGTGATGCCCAAACACTGGAGTTTTCGCCATCTCCTGCTGATGTGGACCCTGAGCCAGCATCTGTTATCATGAGCGATGATGATGATGAGACGCAGTTGCCATCAAGGGAGGCTGTTGGAATGTCCAGTGGGCAGGAGGAGGAGCAGAGTGAGGAAGTGGAAGAGGAGCTGGTGGATGACGAAATGACCGACCCCACTTGGCCAGGGGTGATGTCCAGCGAGGAAAGCAGTGGAGAGGTGGTGGTCTGCGCAGCACCGAAAAAGGCAGCAAGAGGCAGAGGGATGTCCACAGGCAGAGGGATGTCCACAGGCAGAGGGATGTCCACAGGCAGAGGGATGGCCACAGGCAGAGGGATGGCCACAGGCAGAGGGATGGCCACAGGCAGAGGACAGTTCAGACAGAGAAGTGAGGCCACAGCCAGCAGGGCCGAAGCTGTTCCCGCCAGCGGCCAGTCGCGCGAAGCTCCCCCATCGAGGCCTCGTACTTCTGTGGTGTGGAGATATTTTAATGTTTGTGCGGATGACAAACTGAGCGCGGTTTGCACACTCTGCCACTCAAAACTGAGTAGGGGCTCTGAGAAGAGCAATCTGACCACCTCAGGCATGCGGCGTCACTTGGAATTCAAGCACTGGGCTGAGTGGGAGAGAGCAAACGCAATACAAACTGCGCCCGGTCTTGCTGCCACTGCCTCTTCCCCTTTGTTGTGTGCTGCCACTGCGGTCCAGACCTCCAGCCAGGACACCTCCACATCTGCCTCTGCCTCTGCTACTTTGGGGCCTTCTCCTTCAGCCTCCCCTTCCCCCGCCCCTTCCCCCGCCTCTTCGCCTGCACCTTCACACTCCTCGTCCCAACAACTGTCCATCTCGCAGGCGTTCGACCGCAGGCGGAAGTACGCCTCGAGTCACCCCCAAGCCCAAGCCTTAAACTGCCACATCTCCAAACTGCTGGCCCTGGAGATGTTGCCGTTTAGGCTTGTGGAGACGCAGGCCTTCCGCGACCTGATGGCGGCTGCCGCACCTCGCTATTCCGTCCCTAGCCGCCACTACTTTTCCCGGAGTGCCGTCCCCGCCCTGCACCAGCACGTGTCGCGTAACATCAGGCGGGCCCTGAGGTACGCAGTCAGCGCAAAGGTCCACTTGACCACCGACTCATGGACAAGCGCTTGCGGCCAGGGACGATACATTTCTCTGACGGCACACTGGGTGAATGTAGTGGAGGCGGGGACGGGGTCGCAAACAGAGACGGCCTACCTACCACCCCCGCCCAAGATTGCCAGCATGGGTTCTGATAAACCCCCCCCCTCCTCCTCCTCCTCCTCCTCCTCCTCCTGTGCCTTAACATCTCCCTCAGCCGCTAGCTGGAAGCGTTGCAGCACTGGCGCGGGGAGACGTCAGCAGGCGGTGCTAAAGCTCATCAGCTTGGGCGACAGGAAGCACAGCGCCCCAGAGGTGAGGGACGCCATATTGCAGCAGACGGAGATGTGGCTGTCGCCGCTGCAGCTAGGACCAGGCATGGTCGTGTGCGATAACGGCCGTAACCTGGTGGCGGCTCTGGAGCTTGCCGAAACTCAATCACGTACCATGCCTGGCCCACGTTTTTAATCTGGTAGTCCAAAAATTTCTGAAGACTTACCCCAACCTGGCAGAGCTACTGGTGAAAGTGCGGCGCTTGTGCGCTCACTTTCGGAAGTCAACTGTAGCTGCTGCTAGCTTAAAAAAACTCCAGCAACGCCTCCATTTGCCTCAACATCGGCTGTTGTGCGACCTGCCGACTCGCTGGAATTCCACCTATTCCATGTTGGCCAGGGTGTGTGAGCAGCAGAGAGCATTGATGGAGTACCAGATTAATAATCCACGCGTGCCTCCAACTCAGCTCCCTCAGTTTGCCAACCACGAGTGGCCATGGATGGCAGACATATGCGATGTACTGCGTATCTTTGAGGAGTCCACCAAGAAGGTCAGCAGCGAGGACGCTATAGTGAGCGTAACCATTCCGCTCCTAGGCGTCCTTAAAGAATCGCTCATCGCAATAAGGGAGAACGCATTGCACGCAGAGGAGACGGGGGTAGGAGGAGACGCAACGGAGCTACACAGTCAGACCACACTTTTGTCTGCTTCACGGTGGCAGTTGCAGGAGGAGGAGGATGAGGAGGAGGAGGACGACGTGGAGGTGGCTGTGGAAGAGGAGGAGGATGCTGGCGGCGAGGGTAGCAGTCAGGCTGTGCGCGTCCCATTGGTTCAGCGCGGATGGGGCGGAGAGGAGGCGGAAGAGGAAGAGGAGGAAATGGCAAGTGATCCTTCTGGTGGGGGCAGTGACGTCATACCTATTCAGAGTCTGGCACACATGGCTGACTTCATGCTGGGCTGCTTTTCCCGGGACACACGTGTTGTCCGGATAGTGGAGAACAAACTGTACTGGGTCTTCGCAATCCAAGTTGGACACGTGGCTGGAACTGTCCCTGTACGCCTTGGAGGTGCTTGCCTGCCCTGCCGCCAGCGTGCTATCAGAAAGGGTGTTCCGCGCTGCCGGGGGCATTATCACCGATAAGCGCAGCCGCCTGTCAACCGACAGTGCCGACAGGCTGACGCTAATCAAAATGAACAGCAAGTGGATTGACCCGGACTTTGCTTCTCCAACAGTGGAAAGCAGCCAAAAGTGAAGTGCCATGTGTATGAAGTGCCATTTCCTCCTCCACCTCCTCCTCCTCCTCCTCCTTAACCGCCGTAGAATTGGTCCGTAAATCAGAAAAATTTTTATATTTATGGCTCACCTCTTGGGCCTCCACAAAATGTTTAAGAGGTCTCACCTCTTGGGCCTCCACATAATTTTTAAGAGGTCTCACCTCTTGGGCCTGCGCAAAATGTTTACGAGGTCTCACCTCTTGGGCCTCCACATAATTTTTAAGAGGTCTCCCCTCTTGGGCCTCCACATAATTTTTAATACGTCTCACCTCTTGGGCCTCCACAAAATGTTTAACAGGTCTCACCTCTTGGGCCTCCACATAATTTTTAACGGGTCTCCCCTCTTGGGCCTCCACATAATTTTAAGAGGTCTCACCTCTTGGGCCTCCACAAAATCTTTAACAGGTCTCCCCTCTTGGGCCTCCACATAATTTTTAATACGTCTCACCTCTTGGGCCTCCACAAAATCTTTAACAGGTCTCACCTCTTGGGCCTCCACAAAATCTTTAACAGGTCTCACCTCTTGGGCCTCCACATAATTTTTAAGAGGTCTCACCTCTTGGGCCTCCACATAATTTTTAAGAGGTCTCACCTCTTGGGCCTCCACATAATTTTTAAGAGGTCTCACCTCTTGGGCCTCCACATAATTTTTAACGGGTCTCCCCTCTTGGGCCTCCACATAATTTTTAATACGTCTCACCTCTTGGGCCTCCACAAAATCTTTAACAGGTCTCACCTCTTGGGCCTCCACAAAATCTTTAACAGGTCTCACCTCTTGGGCCTCCACATAATTTTTAAGAGGTCTCACCTCTTGGGCCTCCACATAATTTTTAAGAGGTCTCACCTCTTGGGCCTCCACATAATTTTTAAGAGGTCTCACCTCTTGGGCCTCCACATAATTTTTAACGGGTCTCCCCTCTTGGGCCTCCACATAATTTTTAATACGTCTCACCTCTTGGGCCTCCACAAAATCTTTAACAGGTCTCCCCTCTTGGGCCTCCACATAATTTTTAATAAGTCTCACCTCTTGGGCCTCCACAAAATCTTTAACAGGTCTCACCTCTTGGGCCTCCACATAATTTTTAAGAGGTCTCACCTCTTGGGCCTCCACAAAATGTTTAAGAGGTCTCACCTCTTGGGCCTCCACATAATTTTTAAGAGGTCTCACCTCTTGGGCCTCCACAAAATGTTTAAGAGGTCTCACCTCTTGGGCCTCCACATAATTTTTAAGAGGTCTCACCTCTTGGGCCTCCACATAATTTTTAAGAGGTCTCACCTCTTGGGCCTCCACAAAATCTTTAACAGGTCTCCCCTCTTGGGCCTCCACATAATTTTTAATACGTCTCACCTCTTGGGCCTCCACAAAATCTTTAACAGGTCTCACCTCTTGGGCCTCCACATAATTTTTAAGAGGTCTCACCTCTTGGGCCTCCACATAATTTTTAAGAGGTCTCACCTCTTGGGCCTCCACATAAATTTTAAGAGGTCTCACCTCTTGGGCCTCCACATAATTTTTAACGGGTCTCCCCTCTTGGGCCTCCACATAATTTTTAATACGTCTCACCTCTTGGGCCTCCACAAAATATTTAACAGGTCTCACCTCTTGGGCCTCCACATAATTTTTAAGAGGTCTCACCTCTTGGGCCTCCACATAATTTTTAAGAGGTGTCACCTCTTGGGCCGCCACAAAATTTTCCATGAGCCTCTGGCCAGCCCACGGCCTCTTCCTGCCTTTTGCGGTCCTACGCATCCCTCAACATCCCCACTGCTTTACCTGCTAGACCTGACACTGGGCCAGGTCGGGTCACTGACATCTCAAGCGCCAACAATTTGGGCATTTTAAGGCTTCTGCATGTGTTTGAGTTGTTTTTACATTTTAAAGAAGACATGTCTGACCACATCTCACACACACACACAATGACAATTAGGGGTGGGGTCTATTTGCTTTCCCCTTTGCTTATGCCATCTGTGGTTGTCATAGGCAACGTGATTTTAAGGGGTGCAGAATTTTATCTTCTTTTTTGTCTAGTTTGGCTTGGGGTCCATGGCAATGTTGAGGAAAGAAGGTTTCCTTGTATGGTCTCACTTTACAGAGAGGTTAGATTGTCTTTGGAGTGTATTGTTGAGAGGCTGTGATAGTGGCGTAATAGTGCGACTTGGGCGGGTTATATGCACCCAGACATGCTTCCCCTGCTGTCCTAGTTGCATTCCAGCAGTGTTGGCATCCTTTTCTGAGGTTCCAGGGTGGACTTGGTGACCTCCAAGTGGTCGAATTGAGATTTCCAAGTGGCGAGTATTTTTTTCCCATAGACTTTAATGGGATTCGATATCCGGTCGAATAGTCGAATTTCGCAGTCTATTCGAATCGAATTTCGAACTTTCGAATATTTCACTACTCGCTCATCTCTACTCATTAACATAGCTGACCATGGCCACTTTTCCTTCCAATTTCCAAAAGTGTCCAAAAGTCACCGGATTGTAGGCATTTGCCAGGTTCACGTCCACATCACCATCTCGAACTTCATAAACTAGTCACCAAATCCGTAAAAAATTCATTTTTCATTTTTAAATTCTATCACCTAGATTCGTGCAATGAATTTCTTCGCATCAGGCAAATTTCTAAGTCCGATGACTCATATCTCAATGCGATGACATTCAAAATGCTTTGCATTCTTCCCCCGAGTTTCCTGGCTGGCCGCCTCAGACATTTTTATCCTGAATAATAAGAATGAGCATGAGAATATTTTTAACAAAGGAAATGATAACGCTCCTTAAGAGCAAATGGTAAAAGTTTAAGCAAACATAAGCTGTACATTTATACAGGAGATATAAATTATGTAGAGATACGTGGAAGAGCAGTGCGGCTCAGGGCTGGAAGTCAAGAGACGCAGACTGATCTACATTCTAACCTCCCGGGAGTGGAGGCATGTCCTCATTCTCCCAATATAAATGGAACACTTTTTGTAACACTGCGGTGAAACGGTTTGTTTGATATTTGAAAAAAATAGGCAGTCGCTGGGTTAAAGGCCGATGGACACTTTTGCATCCGAAAAAGTTTTAGTATCCCGATGCATCTAAAATAAAAAATTAAGCAACTTTACAGATAGTCTTTATTAAATATTTCCTACCATTTTGTGTCCGTGGCTCCTATGTAGACCTATGCATCGCCATGGTAACAGACAACAAGCAAGCTCTCTGTAGTCTGATCCTCCAGTTGTGCTCCCTTCCACATGTCCACTAAGACTTGCTAATGTTCATTAGGTAGGGGGCACATGGAAAAGTATCACCGGAGCTGACTAGACAGGGTTTGTTTGCATACTTACCAACATCTCAGTTTGTAAAATTAGGGCACATAAGCCCCACCCCCAGACACACCAAGGATCATCCAGAACCGCCCATTAAAAGTGGGGTTTCTGTTAGCCCTGCACATGTTCAGCCTGAAATGGCACAAATTTGCCAGGACTGCCTCTGAAAATCAGGGACAGTCCCGGCAAATTTGGGACAGTTGGCAACTATGTGTTTGCAGTCTGTTACTATGGCGATGCATAGGAACTTGTAGGTTATTTGTATTTCAGCTCTTCCTATTGGATGCATTGGAATATTAATAAGAATATGCGCCTGCGTAGTTTTCTCATCTGGCCCTGTCAATCAAGATGTAGAGGGAGGGGCTGACAGAGGAGGAGCGAGGGTGCACAGAGTGGCTTGGACCTTTCCTTGTTGCACTTAACTGCTCATTTGCATATGGATACTTTTTCTCCAGGATGAAGCAATGGCATGATTCATCAAGAATAGCAATCATCACAAAGCAATTCAAACGTCACAATCATCTTAAATAGGACTTAAAGGGGTTATCCTCTGAAAAATAATCAGCAGTAAATATTCAAAGTTTGAAAACCAGCAGCGGGATCTGAATACTTTTGTTACTTACTAAAATGTATCTGTATAGTGTCACCTCCTGTGTGTTCTTTTTTTTAAATTTCTTTGTCCACCTTGCTCAGGTGGTCGCACATGCTCAGTTCTGTCCTTCAACTGCCTCTTGAGTTGAAAGCTGCAGTAGAAGGGACACACACTCAGAAAGGAAATGCCCCCTGAGCTGCCAGCTTGATATAAGTCTAACAGAGCAATTGGAACTATGAATGTGGAGATCTCTGGTTCCATGTAAGGTACAGGGCTGGTTCTAGCTTTATTAGAAAGAGATTGTCATGTATTATATGATGTCTGATTTGCAATTTTTACATTAATCATGGGGCCCTTTATGATTTAAAATTAAAATTCACACCAATTTGTGTCCATTGTGGCCATTCAGGGGTCCTTGGGTGTATGGGATATTTTTATGGGTTCACTCAATTAAACAGGAAAAAGGTAGCTATATTATACTATATGTAAAACCTCAGAATGATCTTGAGGGTGCTGTTGTGTGGGGAAAAACAGTGAATGGGTGGCAGTGCTACACCAATGGTGTGGCCTCTTTCTTCTAAGGAGTCGGGTGGGTCCTAGGGACCGCTACCAGTTGCAGAGTGATGGCCTAGTGATATGCCATTGCTTTTTAAAATGGGAATTCCCCTTTTTGAAACCAGAGGTTCTGTTATTGATGTTCTTGGTCTACATGGTCAATTCAATTACAAATTTAAATATGTCGGATTACCTTGCACCAACAAAGTGACCCTTCATTGTATACTACTGACCTAGCTGAGCCCAAGTGATTGTACGACCCTTCTCAACCCATCCAAATGATTGGGAGGGATTGTCAAGGCTCAACAGATTGTCTAAAAACAATGGGCCATAACTGGGACCACAAAAAGAGCTGGGCCTGGGACAACCTACAACATATAGGGCTGAAACGATTCATCGAGTACATCGATGAATTCGACACAGAAAAATCCTCGATGCAAATTTTCTGCATTGAGGATTCGTTTGTGTCACGTGACCGCAGAGCGGGAGTAAAATTACTTCCGCTCTGTGGTCTCCGCCGGCCGCAGCAGTTAACAGATAATACTTACATCTCCTGTAGAAGCGCCTCCGTACACGGCCCGGCTCTTTCATGGTCCCGCGCTGCACTTTGACCCGACGTCACACTGCGTCATGACGCAGTGTGTACGTCAGAAAGACTGTGCAGCGCGGGACCATGAAAGAGCCGGGCCGTGTACGGAGGCGCTTCTACAGAAGATGTAAGTATTACATGTTAACTGCTGCAGGAGGGAACTGAACCGGGGTGGGAGAGGGGTGGCAAGCTGTGGCACTGAGGGGGGGGGCAAAGCTTGTGGCACTGAGGGGGGGGCAAAGCTTGTGGCACTGAGGGGGGGCAAAGCTGGTGGCACTGAGGGGGAGGGGCAAAGCTGGTGGCACTGAGGGGGGGGCAAAGCTGGTGGCACTGAGGGGGGGCAAAGCTGGTGGCACTGAGGGGGGCAAAGCTGGTGGCACTGAGGGGGGGCAAAGCTGGTGGCACTGAGGGGGGGCAAAGCTGGTGGCACTGGGGGGGGCAAAGCTGGTGCACTGGGGGGGCAAAGCTGGAGGCACTGAGGGGGGGCAAAGCTGGTGGCACTGGGAGGGGCAAAGCTGGTGGCACTGAGGGGGGGGCAAAGCTGGTGGCACTGGGAGGGGGGCAAAGCTGGTGGCACTGGGAGGGGGGCAAAGCTGGTGGCACTGGGGGGGGGCAAAGCTGGTGGAACTGAGGGGGGGGCAAAGCTGGAGGCACTGAGGGGGGGGCAAAGCTGGAGGCACTGAGGGGGGGGCAAAGCTGGTGGCACTGGGAGGGGGGCAAAGCTGGTGGCACTGGGAGGGGGGCAAAGCTGGTGGCACTGGGGGGGGGGCAAAGCTGGAGGCACTGGGGGGGGGGGCAAGCTGGAGGCACTGAGGGTCAGGCTGGAGGCACTGGGGGTCAGGATGGAGCCACCTGGGGGCAGGCTGGAGATACTGGGGGGCGAGCTGGAGGCCCTGGGAGGCACCTGGTGGCACTGGGGGCGCAAGCTGTGGCACTGAGGGGGGGGCAAAGCTTGTGGCACTGAGGGGGGGGGCAAAGCTTGTGGCACTGAGGGGGGGCAAAGCTGGTGGCACTGAGGGGGAGGAGCAAAGCTGGTGGCACTGAGGGGGGCAAAGCTGGTGGCACTGAGGGGGGGCAAAGCTGGTGGCACTGAGGGGGGGCAAAGCTGGTGGCACTGAGGGGGAGGGGCAAAGCTGGTGGCACTGAGGGGGGCAAAGCTGGTGGCACTGAGGGGGGGCAAAGATGGTGGCACTGAGGGGGGGCAAAGCTGGTGGCACTGGGGGGGCAAAGCTGGTGGCACTGAGGGGGGGGCAAAGCTGGAGGCACTGAGGGGGGGCAAAGCTGGTGGCACTGGGAGGGGCAAAGCTGGTGGCACTGAGGGGGGGGCAAAGCTGGTGGCACTGGGAGGGGGGCAAAGCTGGTGGCACTGGGAGGGGGGCAAAGCTGGTGGCACTGGGGGGGGCAAAGCTGGTGGAACTGAGGGGGGGGCAAGCTGGAGGCACTGGGGGGGCAAGCTGGAGGCACTGAGGGTCAGGCTGGAGGCACTGGGGGTCAGGCTGGAGCCACCTGGGGGCAGGCTGGAGATACTGGGGGGCGAGCTGGAGGCCCTGGGAGGCAAATTGGTGGCGCTGGGGGCGCAAGCTGGAGGCCCTAGGAGGCAAATTGGTGGCGCTGGGGGCGCAAGCTGGAGGCCCTAGGTGGCAAATTGGTGGCACTGGGGGCGCAAGCTGGAGGCACTTGGAGGCGCACTGGGGGCATACTGGGGAGCAAGCTGGAGGCCCTGGGGGGCAAACTGGAAGCACCTGGTGGCCCTGGGAGGCAAGATGGTGGAACTGGGGGGCACTTGATGGCACTGGAGGGCAAGCTGGTGGTATCTTATGGCAATGGAGGGGCACCTGAAGGCACTTGGGAGCAAGCTGGTGGCACTGGGAGGCAAGCAGGAGGCACCTGGTGGCACTGGGGGGCAAACTGGAGGCAAAGGGGCCTGATGGCACAGGGGAGCTGATGGCATTGGGGGTAACTAATGACATATAGGACTGATGGCACGGGCGGGGGGGAGGTCTGCTGACTTAGAAAGGTATACGTTCTTTTAATTAGCTATTTCTTATTAGAGTACTCGATTAATCGTTGGATTAATCGGTAGATTACTTGATTACTAAAATAATCGTTTACTGCAGCCCTAACAACATATAAACTTTATTTGGGGTTTGGGGCCAAATTGACTTACCGTCCGATAAAAATGTGGCAGAACCTGTGTGAGGTGTGTACGGTAGGTTTGAATTCTTGAAGTACTCATCATCTAGTCGTCTAAAATTAGTTTAGCAACTATATGTTAAATAAGATATACTAGGGCTGTCAGTATCAAAGACTTTAGATTTATTGCATATACAGTATATCTATGTCTGTCCATTGGGACATGGGGCTTGGTTTGCCCCCATGGCGGTACTTTTATTCTAACCAAAATCCTTGATTTAGTGCTGATGTTCTCATCACTTAATCACTCACATCATCAAGCCAATAAAATATATTACCCACAAAAAATCCATAGATGAAAGCGGGAGTAACATCAATTAAAGGGGTATTCCCATCTGAACATTTATGGCATATCGATAGGATTTGCCATAAATATCTGATAGGTGCAGGTACCACTTCTGGGATCTGAAACTGTCCCAAGAATGGGGCACTGAAGTGAATGGCGAGAAATATGTGCATATGCAGCCACCCTTCCATTCACTTCTGTGGGGCTTCCGTGTGGGCACGGCATGCTCTTCATTCTTGGTGGAGCCCCATTCTTGATCTAAGAGCTGGTGCCAGAGGTGGTGACATTGAAAACTATACTGTGGTTGGAGCTGAAAGCAGAAGACTCTGTACACTGTGTAGTGGCCGTGTACTGCAGCTCAGGTCCCATTCTGTAGTAAGCAGGCGCCGTAAATAATCTGAAGTTAAAGATTTCCTGAGGATAGGCCATCAATATATAAGCAATGGAAAACCCCTTTAAATGGGTTATAGGTTATCAATATCTGATCAGTGGAGGTCCAGCTATCGGCACCATCCCCAATCAGCTGCTTTCACTAGCTGCAGGGCTAGAATCAGATATCAGAATTACAAAGCTCCATACACTTTGTAGTGGCCGTGCCTGGATATTGCATTGATGCTCCCATTCAACTGAATGCTCCTAAGCTCCCCCTAGAGGTGGCAGAAGGCAATCAGAACTTTATCATATAACTCTAGATCTTCACAGGCAATTCCCGAGTTTTATGTCCGAATAACTGAGCTCTGACCACAATGAACATATATTAAGAAACTGATGAACACATCATTTTGTTGAAGATAATAAGCTGCCTCTCCATGGCAAGATCTTGAGAGAAAGGAATGAAGGTGATCTCTTAACAAGCTCTGCCTCTGATGCCACCAGATGTAAGGCAGCTATCCTATAAGTCAATGACCCTGCAGATGAGATGCTGACTTATTTAGAGTCATGTCTCAAGGCTTATTTAAAGAGCTGAACATTAACTTATAGGATAGCTGCCTTACATCTGGTGGCATTAGAGGCGGAGCTTGTTAAGAGCTCATTTGCATCCCTCTCTTCCCAGAATTCCAGAGGAGCATGTATGGCCTATAAGTCTCCTCATGCCAACTAATGCACTCTCTCCCCAGGTAGAGATAGCACCCCCCAAGATCTGGTGATAAATACTTACTATCATCTTTTATAGTACATAGTAACATAGTTTATAAGGCCGAAAAAAAGACATCTGTCCATCCAGTTCGACCTGTTTTCCTACAAGTTTCATCACATAAAACAGTTTGTGTCCTCTCCCCCAGTAATAATATCTGCACGTGGGTCTACGGGTTGTTGTCACATTTCTGGTGTTATGCATGGCACCAATTCAAAGAGCACAACATTAGCATCGTGTATTCCAAGACATTTACAATTACTCATCACTTGGAGAGCGCTCCGCTGAATATTTTCCAACACTATAGTGAAGGCTTTCTCCTTATGTAGACAGGAAATTAAGACTTTGCAGAATTATTTCTGCTCTTCCTGGACTCTCATTGCTGTCTGAATACGTCTTTGTATCAGTATACAGGAAAACAGAAAGTACATGGCTATTTTTGTTCTTGACATGTTTTTCTTTACATTTCTTGTGCCAAAAGATACACATCACAATGTTTTTTTAATCTTTTGTAAACACAACTTTTTTTAAAAGATTTTTTTGTTTATGTAAGGGGTTACATTGTTTATGTTTGGCTCAGGAAGGGTTGAGGAAGAAGCCTTTCTCCGATTCCCCACTGCTACCGTTTGGCGACTTACCACTCCCCTCTACTCTCCAGCAGTGACCCGCCTCAGACGCCGATTGGCTGAGAAGTCCTCTCCAGGCATTATACCACTGGATAAGTCCTTTAAAGGAGTTATTTCATGAAGTTGTTTCAGCTACATGTGGGCCCCCTAGAAGATAGCAGTGCCACCATCCAAGTTCCAAAGTTTCGGCCCATAGTTACAATCGGGTCTTTTTCAAACATAACAGTGAGTCAGACACAGCACCTATTTAAAGGGAGTCTGTCAGCAGTTTTGACCATGCTAAACTACTGACAGCACTAAGTAAGGGCTGGGGAGAGCAGTACTAATGAACCTTTTATTGAGCTAGTGTGAATATGAAGTTTTGGTCTGCCTGGTCTCATTACATTAATTAGTTTAATTAAAGGCAGCTGCAGCCCATACGACTGCAGTGGTATCTTAACGGCCCTGAAAGCAGCCATACTACCAGTATACTACAGAGAGAAAGAGAGACCAGTAATGTAAAAAGTCTAGAACTCACAAAGCTGTGCAGTGGACTCAGTCAGCAGGTATTGGCAGTGCCCGTAATTGTAATTACAATGAAGGGGGCGCATGATGTCATGGTTCCCTTCATGGTAATGGATGTGGATAAAGGGTTAACTTACCTATATGGTCCTCCTGGCAACAGGTTTCAATTGGTGGATCTTCTTCCAATCAGGTGTTAGTTAAGTTGCAGGAGGACATGGTTTTGATTGGTGTTCCAGCTTCAGCAACGGCTACAGGAACCTATAAAAAGAGAAGACCAACGGTTTAGGCGCATTCACGGCGCTTGAACAATCAAGAATAGACCTGCTTCACTGCGCACGATGGAAGAGCTATTAAAACAGCTTATTTCCAAGGCTGAATCCAGAGGAGGAGCAGAATGGTTGATGAAATGCTTATCCGATGACTTCTCACCATTGTATGAAGCACCAGCATCCTCCGCTTCAGCCTTGAACGCAGCCCCCAGCGCGAGCTCCGAGCTAATCAATTTAACAAGCGTCATCGGCGCGCGCAAGCTTGTTTATGGCAGAAAGACTTTGCTGCTGTGGAAGGGAGTTTTGCTAAAGCATGCCACTGATTGGCCACTTGTATCTCAGTCCTACACGCGTCAGTCTCAGGAATTGCAGAAAGACTTAAAGGGGTTGTCCCACGAAAAATATTCTACAGTTTTCAAACCAGCACCTGGATCTGAATACTTTTGTAATTGCATGTGATTAAAAATTCGGTAAAGCTACTGAGTTATTCAATAAAATATATCTGTATAGTGACACTTAATTTCTTATTTCTTTGACCTGCTCACTGAGAAGGCCGCACATGCTCAATTTAATCTTTCAACTGCCTCCTGAGCTGTGATAGGGAGAGCTGAGACACGCCCCCTGAGCTGCAGCAGAAAAGACACTCCCCTCGAGCTGTCAGCTGATATAAATCTAGCAGAGCAATGAATGTGGAGATCTCTGGATCCATGTGAGGTACAGGGCTGTTTCTAGGTTTATTAGAAAGGTATTGTCATGGACTGTATGATGTCTGATTTTCATTTTTTACATTATTCGTGGGATAACCCCTTTAACTAGAACTTTATTTTGTGCCTTTTGATGATATTTGTACTACAATCCCTATCATTAAATTCAATCAATTTGCAAAGAACACACCTGATCAGTGTTTCCATTGTTAACTGCTACTGCCTTGCACCTGCCAAATCATCCAACATCACCATCAGAAGCCCCATCTGCAGGGAGTGCCCTGAGCGAAGAAAGGGTGCGCCCTCCAGTCACTGCACAGCCTCAGGGAGAGCCAGAGGGAGAGATTGCAACTTTGAACTGTGAGTACTACTACCACCCTAGGAGCCACAACTACCACTCCCATCCTCCACGCATTCCCCTGCAGCTCTCTACATACAGAGAAAAAGGAAGATAGCCGCAAATGTTATTTGCAACACTGCCAAGTTGTGTGCTTGAAGGGAGCTAGTAAAGTTATTGTGCCTCTCGGATTAGAAGATTGCAACCATTATGTTGGTGCCTTTGTGTGAGACTGTAAAGGCGCTCATACACCTGCAATAGCTTTTGGACAGCCAATGGCTATATCTCCATACTCCTACATACACGTACACACTCGGCATGTGTATTAGATGTGGAGAGAGGCAAAAGCTGCTGCCAGACCCCTCTAGAAACCTCCGCTTAGTCGTGATGGTAGCACCTCTGAGCATGCTGGAGCTATATGGGAAACTATATGGGCCCTGAGCACACTTTATGGCATCAACAGTAAGTTCTATAACCAGCAGTCAACAGTATAGGAAGTAAATCTTCCCAAAATAGGAAGCCAAGACTTTGAGTTTTACTTTCCTGCTCGCCCTCTAAGTGCTGGCTGTGTGGGTGAGGCCTGCAGATGATGTCATACAGAATTACAACATCCTTCATTGCACATTAGCAGCTGGAGGTCGGATGAAAGTGGTACAAACCACATGGTAATTATGAACTTAATCACCCAGCTACGTGGGGAAGAAACACACAGCACCAGACACTTGTCATACTAAGTCTAAAGGCACAAAGACGACAAGTGTAAATTTACTGCGGGGTCTGATCCTACGGAGAAGAACGGTATATATATTATATATTACCTATGATATGGATTGGCAGACATTATTAATGTACTTAGACTAATGTAATAGACTGTGACTCATACGGTATATTCATAAAGTTAACTGCAGCAAGTTACTTCTATTATACGTACAAACCTCAAACTTCAGACATACTGCTCTGCGGAGGCGTAACTTAAAGCACTGTGGTCTCAATGCCACATCTGTAATAGGGCCTTATCCAGGGGCGGATTGGGAACTTAAAGTGGTCCTGGAAAAAATACTAAAAGTGACCCTTTGTTTTTGTAATACAAGTAGGCGGGGTCAGTAATATCATATTATGGCACAATATACCACCCCAACAGACCCAAATACCATAGTCCATCACAAAATACAGCCACAAAAACTTCCACTGGCCGGCCCTGAGGAGGACTCAGATGGCCCCCTGGGCATTGGCCCACCGGGGAATTTCCCTGTAAGGTCTATGGCCAATCCGCCCCTGGCCTTATCTACCATGAACCATGGTCTTCTTATGTAGCAGAGGGACCTTTTTGCTCCTCAGACACCAGAATTCAGATACAGTAACTTGGCACTGTATTTACCTTTTGGCATGACTAGGGCATTGCAGATAAATAGAACCAGAATGCCGTCAGGTAGACGGTAAAAGGTGGCCTAGTGCAGTGCCAAAAACAACCGTCCCCAGCTACAAAACCGCAGCCAATCCATACTCTCTAACTTAAACCCTACTCAACCCACTCCCCTGGATCAACTAATTAACCTTTTCTAATACAGCTCCCTTCCGAAACCCTGTCATGTCGGGCCATCTCTGATGAGATATTGTGTCACAGAGTACTCCCTCAGGCTGTTGATCCCTGGGGATTAGTGCAGTGGAAACGTGGTATAAGGCAAAGTCTCTCTTTTCTCAGTGGAAAAGATAACTTATGACAAAGAGCAATTTCCATCCTCAGATGATGAGTATGGTGGCTGTAAAATGTCCTGCTATTAACTCTCTCGAGCTCCTGGATAAAAGCTGTGTGCTGACACTTGTGGCTGTTGGTATCCACTGTGGAAAGCAGGCTTTGAGCTGGTCTAGCCTAGATGTTCTCTAGGTGATGGGTGTCTAAAACGTAGATCCGCACCTGAAGCAGGGTCTGTAAAGCTATGGTTGCTGGTCAGTCTGCTGACTGTAAACACTGTAGCTTTTTAGGTATCCTAATCTTTGGCATTCTTGCAGTCTTTCTGGAGTAGTGATCTCATAGAATAGTTGGAACAAGAACTGTTCCCTAACACCCTTGGAGTAGGAGCTCAAGCATGTCCTTCCACTCTCTTCACTAGTCTAGCTAAGACTCTCTCTCTCCTGGCAGAAAGCAGGACAAGCCCACTCCTACCAAGAGGGGAGGAATGGCGTTGTTAGTCCCATTCATAATGCCAACTACTGCCAGCCATATCTCATCTACTGGTGTACAGTGCATACATGAACATGGCAAAAACATTATATAGCTGTAACAGGGAGCCGGTGGCACGCTCCCTCCTTGCAGCGCCGCCAGCATCCCGCTCGTAATGAGGGAGGAGGAGCCGGCGTTGTCCATCCCCTAGGCAACTAGCAAGGGGGGATGTGAGCGCCGACATTGATGAGTCCGCTCAACTGTATTACCTGTCCTGACAAGGGTCACGTGATGCTGGCCGTGTCACGTGACCCACCAGCCAGGCCATTTAAACGGGCAACCTGCTGGCCACAGGTTGCCTGTGATTGGTCTTTATACCTCTCTAAGCGTGTTACTGCATTGCGATATCTGTGTATTTGACTTCGGCTAGAATTTGACTTCATCTTTGTGATATCCCTTGTACTGACAAGATCTCTTGGCTCCTGACCTCGGCTTGTATTTGACTTTGTCCTTGTGTTATCCTTTTGTTCTGATGTGATCTCCTGGCTCTTGACCTCGGCTTGGTAATATTTACGTATCTGTGTATTCTGTCTTAGTCTGTTGCTTTCTTCCGTTGTTTCCCCTCCCTGTAAGGCCCTGCACGTACATAAGCTAGGGACCGCCTTCCCGTTGCGTCCCGTCGGTTAGGACGTACCGTGCAAGTAGGTAGGGAAAGTGGTGTGGGTGGAGCTCAGGGCTGCACTATTCCCTACCTGCAACGTGACAATAGCAAACCAAACAATTGCAGATACCCCCAGGTCTTTGGTACAGCACATGTGCAGATGAGGTGGATTTAGGAATTTGTGCATGTGTCAGGGGGAGGAATAGTTCTGGACCTGTCCAAGGCAGAAGTGATGCCCTGTCCATAGTCCTGACTGGAAACCTGCTAAAGGACATGAAGCTGGATTTTCAGTACAGGATCATCACATCACCAGGTTCCCAGTCCAATCCATTCAACTTCAGGACAGTAAGTATATTACAAACTTTCTTCTACAGGAAAATACTGATTAATTAAGGTGGGTTTGTGGGTTGGGTCACAGAAACTCCCTAAAGAGGACCTTTCACCACTCCTGACATGCCTGTTTTAATAGCTTCATGCATTCCCCATGTAATAACTATTCTGGAGCATCTATTCTTATGTCTCTATGTTGGGCCATTCCTAGAAGTTATGAATGAATTGCTATTAGCCTGCAGCAAGGGTACAGAGGGGAGGTAACCAGTTGGGGGTGTGCACCTTCACAGTCTGAAAATGGCAGCACTGATTGGATAGAGTCAGACTGTGCAGGTACACACCCCCAACTGGTTACCTCCCCTCTGTTCCCTTACTGAAGACTGCTAGCAATTCATTCATAACTTCTAGTAGGAATAATAAAGGAATGGTACAACATAGAGACATAAGAATAGATGTTCCAGAATTGTTATTACATGGGAAAAGCATGAAACTATTAAAACATGCATGTCAGGAGCGGTGACAGGTCCTCTTTAAATAATTATACCACTAGAGTATTTTCCTTAGTTTTTCTTGTGTTTTAATACTGTGAAAAAAAAACTTTGGGAAAAAAAACCTACCACAAGGAATGGCTCCCCAATTTGCTGGTCCAGAGAGCCGTTCGGGCCCCAGCAGCGAACCACTTCTGGGGAAAAGCCGCCTCCGATACTGTGGTCACAATTGACCATGGCACCTGAGGAATTAGATGTCTGCAATAAGAGTTATTGCCGATTGCAGACATTAGCACCAGGTACCTGCTATGTAAAGCCATCTTTAAAGCCCGGATATCTGCCGTACATGAGGGGGTTAAATGACAAGCAGTACTGAATATTTTGCCATAAAACTATTTGTCAATCTATTCAGCTTTTCCTGCTCTATAATATCAAGCCTACAGACTGAACCGCAATTTCTGGTTGACAGGTTTCCCTCAAATAATTCTGTTTACCAGTAATTGAACTGATAAAACTAAAAACCTGGAAGCAAATGAAGTCAATGACTGTTCTGAGTCTGAAATAGAAAATGCCCAACATGTGATATTACGCGAGAACCGAAAGTCAAAAGACTAGCTGCAGAGTGAGCGATTTAATGAAAGACTGTCTACCAGGGGCCTTGGCTTGTCTCACTGAAAGGCTGGGTGTTTTTGACTCAAATCTGGTGACAGATGTTCTCTGTAGGAGACAAAAACCTTGATATGCTCATATAAATCCACTTGATGCACAGCACACCAGTCATTTTGATTTTTTCCTTTTCAGCAAATATGAATATTGTGCCAAAGGCAATTTTAAAGGGGACCTGCCACTTTTTCCCCTATAAACTTGTGCAGGTCCAATACACAAAGCAAGTAGAGTATGACAACACAGCAGAAGCATGCACGCTTTTGATGCTGAAGGAAAGTGTTTTGAGATGTGCCCCATGACACTTCTGATTTATGTATATTATTAGCTTTAGTAATAGCTGTAGATAATACTGCTAGTACAAAAGTCGTCTGTATTTTCCATCTAGTGAAAAAATGTGTCTGTATAAACTCTAGCTATGTGTATTAGATAATGTCGATAAGAATAATCTATACATATAGAATCTGTAATGATCTGTAAAAATTTTCTGTAATGTCTCTAAACATTATGGATGGACGAGTCACTTTTTCTCAGAAAACCAGCACACTCTTCTGCTGCTGTCATAGTTTCCACAAGATGACTGGCTACAGAGTATTCTCTCCCCATTCCCTCAATGACATTGCCCCTGTTATGTTTAACATAATGACACAAATAATCAGGTTAGTGCCTCCAGAAAGAACAATACTCTCTTCCCACGCTGCTATAGTCATTCATGTGATATGATTTCCTACAGAGTGTACAGTCCTCACGTAATTATACACACACAGGTTTGTCTCAGCCAATATAATTACATGAGAGAGCAAGGGTTTTAATATGAATTCAGCAATTTGAGAATAAATAGGCTTAAGCAGGCTAAGTGATAAAAATATTTACTAAGTGTGATTAAATAAAGGTAAAACAGACAAATGACATACAGAATAAATAATAATCAATCATCTGGCCTGCATAATTCAATATGGGGGAGAACTCCTGTCCCCATGTCGTAGAACATGGCCTGCACCCCATAGTGGTACAAGAGACAGATAGTGACCTATAACATCCTTCCTGGGTGATGTTCTCAGCTGAGTTCCAGTTATTTGTCTTTGTGCTGAAAAGTTTATACCTTTCAGTCCCTCCACTTAAGGATGTCCAGTGTGGAGTACGCATGTCCCATGAGTTAACCACTCTGGAATGTGGCCTTCATAGCACAATGGGGGGGTTTGTATATCTTATCTAACTATCTCTAATTCACTACGTGAAAAAGAATATAGAAGGTGATATAATAATAAAAAGGGTACAGAACCAATCAGTACTTAATTATGTGAAATACCTTCATAACATTTGACTGGATGTTAGATATATCCAGTGCTTTAAGGTTTTTTACAATTCTGAATCAAGCTGGTCCTGGATACTGGATTATTGGAATTTTATTAACATACTGGACATTATTGTAAGCGTGGCTGATGTCAGATTTTCTGGTAAAAGTTCTCTAGTAATTAGAGCCAACAAGAGCATTACGTTATGTACCTGAGGTCACAGTTATGTATTCTTCCCCTGTTACGGTTATAATGCCAAGATATTCCCAAGGGTTTTACAAAGATCACCAAAGCTCACATCAATCCCTGTCCCAGGTGGAAATCACAATTACAAAATATTACATTTATCTACTGTATATAAACCATTACAAAAATCACATATTTGTTATACATATCTGAAAAAATACTTTTTGAGACTTTGTTTAACTCCCACATATGTACTGTGCTTTTTTGATCAGGAAACAGAGACTGCACTGAAAATATTTCTAGCTCAGAAAGGACGTTGTCACTTTCCAAACTACATATATATAAGACTGTAACGCACAAAAATATAACCACTATAATACTGCTCCTATGTACAGGAATATAACTACTATAATACTGCTTCTATATTCAAGAATATAACTACTATAATACTGCTCCTATGTACAAGAATATAACTACTATAATACTGCTCCTATGTACAAGAATATAACTACTATAATACTGCTCCTATGTACAAGAATATAACTACTATAATACTGCCTCCTACTGTATGTACAAGAATATAACTACTATAATACTGCCTCCTATGTACAAGAATATAACTACTATAATACTGCCTCCTATGTACAAGAATATAACTACTATAAAACTGCTCCTATGTACAAGAATATAACTACTATAATACTGCCTCCTATGTACAAGAACATAACTACTATAATACTGCTCCTATGTACAAGAATATAACTACTATAATACTGCTCCTATGTACAAGAATATAACTACTATAATACTGCTCCTATGTACAAGAATATAACTACTATCATACTACTCCTATGTACAAGAATATAACTACCATAATACTGCTTCTATGTACAAGAATATAACTACTAAAATTCTGCCTCCTATGTTCAAGAATATAACTACTATAATACTGCCTCCTATGTACAAAAATATAATTACTATAATACTGCTCCTATGTACAAGAATATAACTACTATAATACTGCCTCCTATGTACAATAATATAACTACTATATGACTGCTCCTATGAACAGGAATATAACTACTATAATACTGCTCCAATGTACAAGAATATAATTACTATAATACTGCTCCTATGTACAAGAATATAACTACTATAATAATGCTCCAATGTACAAGAATATAACTACTATAATACTGCTCCTATGTACAAGAATATAATTACTATAATACTGCCTCCTATGTACAAGAATATAATTACTATAATACTGCTCCTATGTACAAGAATATAATTACTATAATACTGCTCCTATGTACAAGAATATAACTACTATAATACTGCTCCTATGTACAAGAATATAACTACTATAATACTGCTCCTATGTACAAGAATATAACTACTATAATACTGCCTCCTACTGTATGTACAAGAATATAACTACTATAATACTGCCTCCTATGTACAAGAATATAACTACTATAATACTGCCTCCTATGTACAAGAATATAACTACTATAAAACTGCTCCTATGTACAAGAATATAACTACTATAATACTGCCTCCTATGTACAAGAACATAACTACTATAATACTGCTCCTATGTACAAGAATATAACTACTATAATACTGCCTCCTATGTACAAGAATATAACTACTATAATACTGCCTCCTATGTACAAGAATATAACTACTATAATACTGCTCCTATGTACAAGAATATAACTACTATAATACTGCCTCCTATGTACAAGAATATAACTACCATAATACTGCTTCTATATACAAGAATATAACTACTAAAATTCTGCCTCCTATGTTCAAGAATATAACTACTATAATACTGCCTCCTATGTACAAAAATATAATTACTATAATACTGCTCCTATGAACAGGAATATAACTACTATAATACTGCTCCAATGTACAAGAATATAATTACTATAATACTGCTCCTATGTACAAGAATATAACTACTATAATACTTCTCCTATGTACAAGAATATAGCTACTATAATACTGCCTCCTATGTCCAAGAATATAACTACTATAATACTGCTCCTATGTACAAGAATATAACTACTATAATACTTCTCCTATGTACAAGAATATAACTACTATAATACTGTCCCCTATGTACAAGAATATAACTACTATAATACTGCTCCTATGTACAAGAATATCACTACTATAATACTGCTCCTATGTACAAGAATATAACTACTATAATACTGTCCTCTATGTACAAGAATATAAACTACTATAATACTGCTCCTATGTACAAGAATATAACTACTATAATACTGCTCCTATGTACAGGAATATAACTACTATAATACTGCTCCTATGTACAAGAATATCACTACTATAATACTGCCTCCTATGTACAAGAATATAACTTCTATAATACTGCTCCTATATACAAGAATATAACTACTATAATACTGCCTCCTATGTACAAGAATATAACTACTATAATACTGCTCCTATGTACAGGAATATAGCTACTATAATACTGCTCCTATGTACAAGAATATAACTACTATAATACTGCTCCAATGTACAAGAATATAATTACTATAATACTGCTCCTATGTACAAGAATATAATTACTATAATACTGCTCCTATGTACAAGATATAACTACTAATACTGCTCCAATGTACAAGAATATAACTACTATAATACTGCTCCTATGTACAAGAATATAATTACTATAATACTGCTCCTATGTACAAGAATGTAACTACTATAATACTGCATCTATGTACAAGAATATAACTATTATAATAGTGCTCCTATGTAAAAGAATATAACTACTATAATACTGCTCCTATGTACAAGAATATAACTATTATAATAGTGCTCCTATGTAAAAGAATATAACTACTATAATACTGCTCCTATGTACAAGAATATAACTACCATAATACTGCCTCCCATGTACAAGAATATAACTACTATAATACTGCTCCTATGTACTAGAATATAACTACTATAATACTGATCCTATGTACAGGAATATAACTACTATAATACTGATCCTATGTACAAGAATATAATTACTATAATA
The DNA here is from genome assembly GCA_900303285.1 of Rhinella marina. Classification (NCBI taxonomy): domain Eukaryota; kingdom Metazoa; phylum Chordata; class Amphibia; order Anura; family Bufonidae; genus Rhinella; species Rhinella marina. Next base: position 122,829 of record ONZH01029897.1, on the reverse strand, counting down.
CTGCTCTTTTGTACAAGAATATAACTACTATAATACAGCTCCTATGTACAAGAATATAACTACTATAATACTGTCCCCTATGTACAAGAATATAACTACTATATTACTGCCTCCTATGTACACGAATATAACTACTATAATACTGTCCCCTATGTACAAGAATATAACTACTATAATAATGCTCCTATGTACAAGAATATAACTACTATAATACTGTCCCCTATGTACAAGAATATAACTACTATAATACTGCTCCTATGTACAAGAATATAACTACTATAATACTGCTCCTATGTACAAGAATATAACTACTATAATACTGCTCCTATGTACAACAATATAACTACTATTATACTTCTCCTATGTACAAGAAGATCACTACTATAATACTGCTCCTATGTGCAAGAATATAACTACTATAATACTGTCCTCTATGTACAAGAATATAACTACTATAATACTGCCTCTTATGTACAAGAATATAACTTCTATAATACTGCTCCTATATACAAGAATATAACTACTATAATACTGCTCCTATGTACAAGAATATAAGTACTATAATACTGCCTCTTATGTACAAGAATATAACTTCTATAATACTGCTCCTATATACAAGAATATAACTACTATAATACTGCTCCTATGTACAGGAATATAACTACTATAATACTGCTCCTATGTACAAGAATATAACTACTATAATACTGCTCCTATATACAAGAATATAACTACTATAATACTGCTCCTATGTACAGGAATATAACTACTATAATACTGCTCCTATGTACAAGAATATAACTACTATAATACTGCTCCTATGTACAAGAATATAACTACTATAATACTGCTCCTATGTACAAGAATATAACTACTATAATACTGCTCCTATGTACAAGAATCTGTTCCTATATTTAAATCAGACTTGCATGGTACAGCATTCTAATGTTTTATTCGTTTTATTTTTTTCTATGTAAACCAATTTTATTTGACATTTTAATAATACGCAGCGTCATAATCCTCACTGTTTTTTTCCATTATTTTACTTCAAAGACAAATCTTTCCAGGATCAGGCGACGGCTTCTCCTTTATTTGGAATAGAATATAAAATAGCTTTAGTCAAGTGAAAATTCTCCTTTTACGTATGAAGCCTCCGTGCATCACTAATGAATTGAGCTCTCACGCTGCTCTCCTCCAGTCTGTGGAATGCGTTCACTTTTACGGAAATAATCTTATGGGGATACATTGTAACATTAAAATGTTTTCCAAAATTACTGCTACAATGTTTTTCGGAGGGGGGAGCGGTCACTGTGGAGTGGGAAATAAAACAAAAAGTTGATTTCAAGCTTTTGCATGTTTTTCCCTGAGATGGGGGTGTGATCCTTGTCGTATGAAATCTTTTGGGCCACATACCTACCATCCATCCATCACCAGATCAGATCTGATGGGCATCTGTTAAATCTTTGCCTTTCAGGGGGCGTGATCCTGTAAGTACACACAGGTGTGTATGCAACTGAAATGAATTGAAATCATGAGGGGAAGAGTTGGCTCTGCGCGTCTGCCACTAATGGTGGTCAATGTATCTCGCAATGTTCTGGGGGTACTGCATTGTTATGAGGACACTGTGTGGTTGACTCTGTCTTGGGCAGCCCTGTGTAGCTGCAATTGTTATGGGAGGCATGGTGTTGCTAACACTAACAATGCCCCCTATTAGTGTTAGCAACCCTGTGCCTCCCATGCCAATGTGTTATTTAGTTGGCAGTATGAGTAAAAAATGTAAAAACATACTCGCCCCATCCATTTGTGCTCAAAGAGGTAGTCTCAGCCATCTTGATTGCAGAAACCGCCCGGGGTGATGTGTGCATCACTGAGCTGGCCGGCCGCGATGATGTCATCAGTGATGACGTCACTGCCCCCCAGTCAGCGTGATGACGTCATAACGCCACCTCACAAATTTTAATCAAGATGGCCGCGAATAGTCCCACAAGGGGACTATAACTGCATTTGGATTGCTTTTAAAATGCAATGCATTATCCCTATAGTGCATTGCATTTTAATGGAAATACTATTCTAACAATGGCAAGACTGGAAATTACTCAAGGCTGGTCTGGGGCCTACATCAGACCCCAGCCAGCCTTCACACACATTGGCACCCTGCGATCACATTTGTGGGGTGCCAATGGGAGACAGAGGGAGACTGCCAGACATACTGCCTGGTAGGGTTCACACTGCTGATTAAAATAATATGTGCCTTAGGAAAATCAGTTGCAGCAATACTTTTATTCTCTGTGTAAATAAGAGCTTTAGTGCACCAAGGGGCAAGGCCCGACCTCTCTCTGCACGTCAGCTTCCTTGTGCTGGCCCTGTCCCTTGGTGCACTGAAGCCCTCATTTGCATAAAAAATAAAAGTATTATTTCTCGGTAAAGTCACAACCGATTTTCATAAGACATGTGTCAGCAGGATCCATCCTACCAGACACTATTCCTGGTTTAATGGGATTGATCCTGCTGACAGTGTACTATCACTTGCATCGTAGGACTATACATTCGATGTATCTGTATAAGAAGATTGGAAGGAAATGAAAATGCATAGAGATAAAAATAAGCGAGAGGAAGGCATAAAAGTACAGCCGTCTGAGAGGATGGGGAAAGCTCTTCCACTTCTTAACGTCTGAGGACGCGGAGGAGACGTGTGGTTGAGAGATAACGTGATCTCTCGCTACACTCTCAGACATGAATGAGTCTCCTACTTACTCATAGAGTTGGTGGAAGATTTTTTTTATTTCCAGGAGGGTCTGATAAAATCTTAGATCTAACACGAGTGTGAGGCTGATCAGCAGCCCACCCTATCTCCTCTGACATTTCCAAGAAGGAAGTGGCTTTCAACGTTCAAAAATACCTTTTGTCATTTCATGAAAACCCCGAATGAAAAATAAAATCTCACATTCGGTCTGAAGAGACAAAAACCTAAAGTTACAGAAGGGGGATTTCTGAGATCCTGTGACACTCAGCTAGGTCACCGTGAATGTGGATTTTTACTCAACATTTTACCTTACAGAAAAGGACCACAAACTTAAAATCTGGCCAAAAACTCTAACCTCAAAAGTTATACTTACCTAATCCGCACCAGTCCAGAGATCCACCATGCCCTCTTCTAGGCCGCTATTGAAAATAGCATACATTGGTAGCGGGCTACAGTTATGGCCTTCGAGAAGACCATCCTGGATCTTTGGACAGGCGCGAATTAGGGGCAATATTCTGGTTTATCTGATCCCAAGACAGAACTATATGGCACAATTCACCTATAGGTCCCATGACTAGGGTTGAGGTGGTCTATTGGATTCAGGATGTAGATGTCCTAAACTTGGCCAGTGTTTGATTTCCTGGATATCAGATGAAGTAGAACCAGATAGGGGCGTAGCTAAAGTCTCATGGGCCCTGGTTCAAGAGTTCAGCTTGTGGGGCTTCCCTCAGTGCTTTGTGGCAAGGGCCAAAAATTGAAACGGCATCCCCCCAATACCAAATTCTTGACCTAACCCCTTGGCTCCAGCCAGAGGTGTAACTTAACCAGCATGCACTTTGTATAACCAATGTCTTCTTATATGGCACAAGGGTCTTTGGGCCCCTCATGCTCCTGAGCCCGGTAGCTACTGTTACCTCTGCACCCCCTATAGCTATGCTCCTGGAACCAGATACAGTTTTATTGGGTTGGAGGTAGAGTTCCTATGGGCAATGACAACAGCAAAATCAATATTAGAACAAACTCGTAAAGTACTTACCTGGCAACGTGCCAGGCTCCACCATTTCAGTCCATGTAAGGTTGACAGAGTGCAAGTACCATGTACATGGCCATGCTACCAGTGGTTGTTCCCAGACATTCTTCTAATCAGGGGATCTGGCTAGCGGACCACTTAACAGCCTTGGCCAGTATGCCAATAAGGGGACAGCTGTCGTTGCCATACTGAGCGTTCAGTGCTCTAAAGTCCCCATGGACTATTATGAGTGCCAGTCACTGTTCCTACAACCCGATGTGATTTTTTATGTGATAGACTATTTCTGTTTCCCTGACTTTTCCTTGACTGGATTACTGTTTCTTCTCATCATTATTTCTGACCCGGACTGCCTGGCCTTTCGTTGCCATTTACAAGTCACGAGTAGTACCTCCTGGAACTACATTTCTTTTTAACCTGATGCTGACTGGTTCCCATTTTTGACTACTATTCCTTTTTTTGTCTTATTTGCCACCTGTTTGTTCTGCTGTTCTGTGACTACTCCGTAAACACAACCAGGGATATCCTAGCAACAAAAAACAGATTCCTATGAAATGTGAAAACCTGGGAGTTTTTAAGATTCTGCCAACTGGAGTGGCCAGTGCAAAGTCCAACCATGGAAGCAGAAGAACTACTAGGTTATGGTAAAACAATTTTTAGATATAGTTATACAGACTAGTGGTTGATAAGGATGGTCAGAAAGAACCAAGTATGAAGTTCCAGGTAGTAGATGTAAAAGTAGTCAAGGAAAGTCAGAAGTCAGGAATGGTGGCCGGGCTGGATCAGGAGATGGTAGAGCGAGGAATCTGAACACTAGCCAATGAAATGAGGTCATAACAGGTCAAGTACTTATATACGTAGGTAGAAATCATAAGAACAAAGCAAAATGGTAGAAAGACCAGTATCTGGGCCTGAGAACAGTAGTGGGTTCATTTATATAGTTGCTCTCTTATATTGATGGGCTGGATGGTCATCTGGATGGTCATCTGGAATACCTACCCATCCCACTGTCATATTCATTATGTCAACGGCTTTGAGGGAAAATATGAGGCATTTGACCATGGATAGGTAGCTCCTTGACAGGTCCACGAGAGATGTGCCTTAAGGATCTCACCATAAGTAGGGGAAGCACAAAAATGTCAATAGTTACTGCAGAAACTGGAGGTGATGACTTCTGGTTAATGATTCATGAGGCATTAGAATGGAGATGCCTCTCACTCCTGAGAAGTTTCATTTTGAGGGACTTCTTAAACAGGTCAAAGGTCCAGAGACTCTAAGGCCAAGTTCACACCATGCAATTTTGATGTGTTTTTTTGTCATCCAAAGCAAGGAGCGGAAGACAACTAGACTGCATAGCACCTGGTGGGACCTAGTGACCACATTCCTGTAGAGTCCAAGCTTCCATCAGTTCCAAAGCAGGTGGGTAAAATTAAGTATAAGTTCTCCATTACTCTTTACCTCCCCTTAGGATCAAACTGTCCAGTAGTAGGAGAATGAGGAAGAAGGCTCCGAGCAAAAGGGCAGCTCAAGAGAAGTTTTTTTTTTATTTTAAACATTTTTTTAAAAAAAAATGAATCCTATTGAAATCAGTCTTTCCATTATCTACAGAATATAAAACCTTTAAAGTCATGGACCATCCCTGTATGTGCCATATCTTACATGATGGAAGTGAGAAATGCACTGGAAAACGAACCTGCCATATTGATTGTTTTTCACAATTCCCTTTGTTGTCTGATGGAAACGAAGGCCGCAGATTCTGAATGTCCACGCAGTTGTGCCCGGTTATGGCAAGTCATAAAAATGTCACTGTTTTTTTATTGGTGTTTGCAGGTAAAGTGTTGCCTTGGGACTTGAACATTTATAGCTTTGGCATGAAGTGTGCAGTTGATCAGTTCAAGCATCCGTAATTCTGTTTTGCTTTAGAATTCTTTTTAGTTGACCTGTATCTGTAGACGCAGACCAGACTGTCTCCCGCTGTTGTATGGAGAAGTAGACCGCTACTCTATATGACCTCTCCCCCCCCCCACAAGGTTGTTCAGTTTATGGGACTTGGACCAGTAGAGATGAGCTGAATCAATTCTAAACTAATTGAATTCATTATGAATTTCCCAAAAACTTTGGTTTCCAACACGTTTCAATTTTTTTGCAATGCTCGAGTCCCCTCCCCGCACCAAGACGGATCCGTCATGACCCCAATGCAAGTCAATGGGGATGGATCCGCTTGGTGTGACAAAATAGTAAACAGATCCGTCCCCATTGACTTGCAATGGAGTTCATGATGGATCCGTCACCTATCACGTTTTTTTTTCATTGAAGAATTCAAGGTTTAATTTTTTTCTTTCACCAGCAGAGGGCGCAATGTAAGAAAGAGGCTCCGCTGCTGAGGAGAAGAAGCCTGAGGAGCAGGTTAGTGGTTTGTTTGTTTGTTTGTTTGTTTGTTTTCTATTTTTCAGGATCGTGAATGAAGAGGACTACTTCGGATTCGTTGGATTACGTCGGACCAGCTTTTATATTTTTTAAATAGAATGGTCAAACAGGGGTCTGGGGGAGTATTTATTTCAATAAAATATTTTAGTGTGTGTGTGTTTTTTTTTTTTTACAACATTGCAGTTTTAGTAATCACGGCTATCTATAGACGGCCCTGATTACTAATACTGGGCTTAGTGCTTGCCGGTATGGCCAGCACTAACCCCGACATCTATTACCTCGCCACCCACCGCCACTGGGGGTGTCGGGAAGAGCCGGGTACCTGCAGGACTGGACCTTCTAAATTAAGGGTCCGGTTCTGGGGCAGCGGCAGGCTGTTACTGTAGTACTGTGGTAGTGCCAGGCTGCTGCTGCTGATTGTATCTGGCTGGAGAAGGAAAAAAGGGGGGGGGGCACGCCATTTTTTAAAATTATTTAATTATTTTTTTAAAAAAATGGCATGGGGTCCCCCCTTTTTTCCTTCTCCAGCCAGATACAACGCGCAGCAGAAGCCTGGCACTACCAGGGTGGGAAGGGACACGGTTATTGGCCACTAACCTCCTTCTCCTCAGGCTTCTTCTTTGTAGCGATTCCGCCCGTCCAGCAGGTGGCGCTGTGGTAAAACTTACCACTCTGCACGCCGTCTTCCTGCTGGATGGGAGGAGGGAGCTGCCAGGGAAAGTAAGTATGTCTCTGTGTCTGTTTTTTTTGTTTTTTTTAAATTTGGGGCACTTTTGTAAACCAGGCACCACCCCGCTCTTCCGAGCGGGGGTGCCTGGTTTACTCCATTAGACTTCAATTATGCTCGGGTGCTCAGCCGAGCACTCGAGCACCCCTGAGTGCTCGGCCAGAGCACCCGAGCTTACAAGCACCTGGGTGCTCGATCATCACTAATCTTTAGCCCCCAATTCTATTGATTGATAGGCGTCCTACCGTTCGGACCACCATCTATTATTTCCCTCTATCTATTGAAATAAGCATGCAAGCATGGCCATTCCTAACATGCTTGTTTATCGAGGGTTGGTCAGAAATAATCATGGAATGGTAGAGTCAAAGTCCTGACCTTAATCCAATAGAAATATTGTGGATGGACCTGTAGTGAGCAATTCATGGGAGGAAACCCAACATAACAGAGTTGAAGGTGTTTTGTGCGGAGGAATGGACTACAATTCCTCCAAGCCGATGTGAGGGACTAATCAACCATTACTGGAAATGTTTGGATGTGGTCATTGCTGCACAAGTGGGTCACACCAGATACCGAGAGCAAAGGTTCACATACTTTTGCTGCTCTCAGACAGGTGATATTGGATCATTTTCCTCAATAAATAAATGACCAAGTCTAATATTTTTGACTAGAGATGAGCGAATCGATTCGTCGATTCGTATCAAATCTTGGAAATTTTCAGTTGCGAAGCGAATCCTAATATTAGGTGATTCGCTTCAGCTTTGTACGCATTCACTACGTAGTTGTCCTATAAATTATACGCTATTGCTACGTATAAGTTACTCTATATGCTGTTGCGTACGAATTCAATTAATTAGCAAACTTTTACTGTTAGTTCGTTTATCGTGCGCAAAAGCCCGGGAAGGAATCGGTCACCTGACCTAGTGGGCAGGGCTTGCTCTGATTGGCTCAGGCTCTGTAAGACAGTGACGCATCACTTCTGCTGCGACTGCTGAGACGAGCAGAAGCATTGTGTATGAAGTTCTGAGAATCTGAGACCTGTTTTGTGAAAATTGGGGTGTAATTGCTCTGGGAATCCATATTACACATATCAGGGATACTGCAGGGCAAGTGCAGGGCCAGTTCAGGGCTAGTATTTAATCAAGCAGGGAGAGAGAGACAGGGAGAGATAGAGAGAGAGACAGTGAGATACAGGGACAAAGACAAAGAATTGAAAAATGTCTGGAATGGATAAGCAAAAAGGGGTCCTGTTCCAGACAGACCTTGAGCTCTAAAAAAAAAGAAGGTGGCACAGGGCAGCAGTGCCAAAGGACCTGTAGCCGGAGCATCTACTAGTAGTATTCGCAATACTCACCCTGCCATATCTCTGCGCGGATCTCATTAAGCCGCTCTGGGCACTTGAACTTCAGAACGGACCATTTCCACTGGATCTGGCCCGGGGTCCACATGGTGTCGAAACAATGGCGCAAGCCTCGGATCACCTGCTGGATCACCTCCTTTTTATGCTGGTTCGGGTAGCGGTTTGTGCCATCATAATCCTGCCGGTTCATCAGCAGGATCATGTATTTCAGCTCTGCAGAGCTAAATACTGATGATCGTCTGGATGCCATTTGTAAAACTTCGCTCTGCCTCTGAGGAGCGTACGCCGCAGCCTCTCAACTCATGCGTGCCTGCGTATTACGTAATCGCTAGACAATAGTACACTGAGGATTTGTACGCAATTTGTACGCTCATGCGTACGTGTTCAAAGAGGTTGCGTACCTTTTTTACCTGAATGTTCGTGATTAGTGCGCAAATGTTCGCTAAAAGCCATATAATTACGTATATTTTGTACGCAAATTCAATGAATCTATTCGTCGAATATACGAATCTTAGGAAAAGTTCGGTAAATGTTCGGCAAATAAAATTTTGCATTATTCGCTCATCTCTATTTTTGACTCAGTTGTTTTATTTGGTTATCTTTACCTACTTCTAGAACTTGTGTGAAAATCTGATGAACATTTAAATCAAATTAATGCAGAAATATAAATATGAAGGGCTCACAAACTTTGAAGCACCACTGTTATGTGTCTATGTGCGGCCACCCAATGGTTGTGATGCGGATTACAACCCGTTAAGGGTTTTACCAGCATGTTGCGATATGGTATTGAATGAGAAATTGGCAGTCCATAACTAAATTTGAGCTAAGGAAATGGTGGGCACATCTACATCGGATATATATCTACTGCACATCGGAGAACCCACTTAGTAGTGCTAGACAGTAGTTATTTTTCACACATGCAAACTAGGAGTTCTAACACCTTCTTGGCTGTCACAGCTATAGTTAGGCCCCTAAACCAAAGTCCCTTTGTGAACCTGGCCTAACATGTTATTCAGAGCGTGTAAGGAAACCACATGAACTAAGTATATTGAGATGTTTCACTGAAACCCCAAATTCTGAGCAAATTCTGATATGACTCATCATCTGATGTATCTGTAGATAGTTCAGTCATACCATTACTTCACAGACATCAAAGCTTATGGCTTCGTTTGTGAGTGAATCTAGAATAAAAATGAAGCAACTTTGCAAATAGCATTAATTAAAAATCATTACTACCGCTTAGTGTCTACAGCTCCTACACAAACCCAAGTTTCTCTGTGGTCACAAACTACAAACTCTGTGAAATCTGATCCTCTAGTCATGCTCGCTTCTGTTTGTCCCCTACTTGATGCTACCGTGTTTCCCCGAAAATAAGACAGGGTCTTATTTCTTTTTTTTTCTCTGAAAAAAAGGTTAGGGTTTATTATCGGGGTAGGTCTAATTTTTGCCCCCATTGAACATTTTTGGCCCCTCTGAATAAATGCCGATATGTCATTTTTTTGCCCCCGGGCCCCTGTGCACACACAGACAAAAAATATACTTACCTACACTCCACTCCGGACTTCTTCTTCTCATCTGGCGTGTGCTGCGTCATCCCGTCAACCAGCGTGATCCTGCGAGACCCGGCACTGAGGTCACGTCTCGCGGGATCATCACAGGGGAGAGGTCTTGCAGCGTCGGATAGGGTATGGGTATAGGTGTGTGTATAGGTAACTAACAGCGCAGTGCTGCGTACTATAGTATGCAGCATTGCGCAGGTAGCGCCACTAGCAGAGAGGCCCTGAATAACTTAAAATAACTTGCGGGCTGTGCCTCCCCCCGGGCCCGGACCGTAACCCTAGTCTCAGTGTATCGTCAATGTACCTAGGGCTTATTTTTGGAGTAGGGCTTATATTTTAAGCCTACTCCAAAAATAGGGCAAAATAGCACTAGGGGTAGATCTTATTTTCGGGGAAACACGGTAATAAGTATTCAGCGGCCAATAATTGAGGTCCCCATGAATCCCCACTGTTACTAGACAAGTTTGGCTTGGGTGAATATGCAAAAATGAGGAGTAAATGGACCAGGAACACTCAATGTCTATATCCCTTTGTTATAAACAATTGAAAATGGCCATAAACTGGTCCATCTATCACCTGTCACTGCTCCAGTATGTAGGGCATGGAGAAAAGAGGGGTACCCAGAGCAAATATCATTCTCAGCCTATATAATGGTGCTGAGTTTTGCCACCCAGGACAGAAGAGCATGGTTTCCACCCCACCTCCTTTTCATGACCCTTGGTCCAAGTTCCCTACTTTTTTGTTTTCAACATATTTCTGTAAACCACAAACCAAAAAATGTAGACTTTTACTAAACCAAATCAAAAGAAAACTATAGTTACCTGGAGCTTTGGTGCCCATTATTGGGTCCACCAGTGGATTCTCCAGTATTCTCATGGGCCAATGCAAGTCAGAATGGAACACACGGTACATGGTCTTCCTTCTAAGAACAGGGATATAAATTGATTTAAAATGGGTATTCCGGTAATATTAAAGGGGTTATCCGACCCCTGAAATGCTCCCGGCACCCATGTCACTCCTGGTCCCCGCATGGCTCCCGCTGCATCTCCCCAATGGCAGGCGGTGACGGGGACGAGCCTCCCTAGCATCGCGGGCCTAGCTTCAGCGATGATGTGGCCACAAGCAGTATGTCATCACTGAAGCCAGTCATTGGCTGGTGTGTTGCATGTGACGATGCCCATGCTTTGCTGGATGGAGACAATGTGGGGAACCACAGGATGGAGAAAGTGGAAGCAGCGTGGCGTACCAGAGCAGAGTGAAGCAGGTAAATATGAATATTTCATTTCAGAGGGCAGGCTGCTAATCAGTACTACCGGAAAACCCCTTTAAGCCATTTAAAATTTCTAAATTGAACTCACTAATAAAAGAGTATGAAGTTCCTAAGCTCCCCCTAGTGGTGGCTGAAGGAAGCCAGAATTTATCATATAAATTGATGTCGCTGTAGGAGATTTGAAGTGCTGACCACTATAAAGATATATTAAAAAAATTAGTCAGCACAGAATATTGAACCTAAGAACAATCCTGTGTTAAAGGGGTTGTCCAGGTTCAGAACTAAACCCGGATATAACCTCCTTTGCACTGGTTTAGGAAAGGAAAGAAAGTAGTGGGGGACAGTAACGTGAGGATTGCAAATTTCTTAAAACACATTCTGCTCCGTGCCCCCCCCCCCCATCCTCTTGGAGAACCACTTTAAAATAACAGAAGACGAAGGAATAAAATATGATTGAGTTCAGCGTTTCACAGAGGAGGAGAGGACGTTCCTGTCTGATGTAATTATTGCCGCCTTTTATAATGTATTCTCCTCTTGTTGCAGACGTACTTAGATATGCCATCTTTTCTGCAGCTTCTCAGTGTCCCAGTTAGAAACATCTGAAATAATTCTCAGACGTGTCGAATTTAACTCCATTCTCCCAGCACATTCTCCCCCCGGCTAGGCTGGAGGCCGTGCGTAAAATTGCTTCTTCTTTTCAATATCTAAATTTGCTCTTTCCACATTCCTCTAATGTCCGCCACTGACATTTCTCAAGCGTCTGCCTTTGACGATTATAATTACGACTCTCCACCTTATAGGGATTTCCAAAATGACTTAGACATCTGTTTTCAAGTCTCTAGTTTGGCTGTATCCTAAACGTTCATAATACAGCCCTCTCACCTACTTAGCACTGTATATATAGAACCGACAGGCATGTAATACATTCTTTGGATGGCATGGGCAATAAGGCAGACGGAGACGCATAAAAATGTCTATAGAGATCAAAACTTTCCTGTACAAGTATTTACATACTGTCCATATGATCTCTCCATGGGAGTACATCCAAACTCTGCATTAGAACATGTTCAAGAATACACAACTTGACAGTTGCATTGCTCAATATGAGAGCATAGTACTCTTGGCAGTTGCAGTCACTTAAAGGGCACACCACTTGACAGTTACAGGCATAGTTTTGGCGACTACTGTATTTACAGTCTGTACTTCCACAATCAAAAGGCCAAAGTAGAACCTCCCCGATCCATGTTTAGGCCTCAGGTCTCATTAGATCAGGGTCTTCACTCAGTTTGACACAGTTGCCCAAAAAAATGTATCTTCCCATTGATCCAGTGTTTCCAGGGGCTGACACACACGAGCCAGGGTGTTGGCTTCTCTTCAGGCCCATTGACACTAACCTTACTGCCTCTTCCCTCAATTGGACTCAGCTTCTCACATGGCACTTTGGCATGGAGACTCTCCCTCCCCCATGCACGGTCTCCAGCCACCGCTCCATGTACTGTACCATGTAATGTACTCTATCACTCCAGCCTACCTCCATCATAGGTTTGTGAGGAGGAAGATTCCCTCTCCTTCCACACTTCGTTTGCTGCCTTCTGACCACAGCAGACAGGGTGGTCTCCAATCCTTGTCCCTGGCCAAGGACGTGCCTACAGACATGGCCTGTAGCCTTTCTTAGGCCCCACTCTTTACTGGACTATTTCTTTTCTTTTGTGTACCACCCAGCAGGGGATGCAGGCTGCTCACGGCACTACTGCACCACTTTCATGGAGTCACATTTGTAGTAGAAGAACTCCTTTTTCCAGGGGTGGCTCTTTTTTTCCTTTAAAGGTTTTTTCCAGGATGACTATGATTTTTAACAGATGCTCTCATATAGTTGCTTACCTCATGTTCATCTTCTCCCATGATCTTCTTTTCAATTTGGACTCTCCTGACCCCTTTTCACTATTTAAGCCAATCCCCCTGGTGTAATTCCATCCTCTATGTAACACTTCCTGTTACCGGTCCAACCAAACCCATGATTCACTTCTCCTTCCTCTGCCACAGCTCAAGCCCCACCCCAAACAACTGCCAGCTAGTTTATAGCGCCTTCCACCCAGCTAGTTACATAGAACCTCCCTTATGACTGCCCCACCCATGGACATACTGTAACATCACAGGAAATAAAGAGCTACATGGATATGGTCATGTGACCACAGCCCAGAACGGAAGAAAGGAGCAATAAAAATAAAAGAAGTACATTATAAATTTACAGCGACCTTCATAAATGATTATTTTACAGAAGGTTCATGCAAACCAAAAAAACCCTTTAAGGCTGGTTTCACACATAGCCTTTGTTTTAGTCTGTTTTGCTTATTACGTGGTGCTTTTTCTGCTTTTTTTCATGCAGATAGATGTTACTTTTACTTTTCATGAGATTTTTGTCTGTCTAAGGATGGCAGAGCTATCCTTAAACAGAAAGGAACTCACCATTTCAATCTCCCCCTTTGAGCAGAAGTGGACAAGTCTCGCTTCCTATCAGAAGGGAGGGGTTGCAGTTCTAGATTATTCCAGTTTAGACTCCATAGTGGAGCAGAGAAGACCTGAAAGAAGTAGCAGCGAGGGGAAAGTTCCACCAGCTGCAGCAGGAGTCTCTCCAAAAGGATGTAGTTCATAGAACACCCTGAAAACAGCCAAAGGCACGCCAATCCAGGGATACCAGAACCAACTGAAAGTCCAGTAACCAGACCCAAGCCTAAAAATTGTGTGGATGCAAGTTTACCCAAGTAAAGCTGATGTTGAACTTTATCAAGGTCTGGACTCAATATTTATTCTCTACCTCCACCATTAACTATCCCCCTTTACTGCTTCGGAGCCTAATACTGGGGATTGGCTGTATCCAGGTAGGAGCACCCTGACACACAGAGACTATTAAGGGCCACACCACACCACATGGAATATCTATAGACCTGCTACATGATCGGCCCTCAGGAAAGGGGAGGGGGAATGGGGTTGGCGTGTTGCACTTATACAAGAACAGAAAAAAAATGACCTTTTTCCAGAAACAGCGCCACTTCTCTCTTGTGGCTGTTTATAGTACTGTTTCTTAGTCTATTTCAGTAAAACCTTTTAATTTTTAATCCCCAATAAATTGCTTGGTGCCTGCCTCCGTTGTTGAGCCTGACCCTTCTATGCTCTCGCCCGTAGCTGCTTGGTGTAAAGGTTGCATTTTCCCCTGCGTCTCAACACAATGATATAGATCTAATGAGATGAAAGGCAGATTCCTGCAGGGAGAGCACAGCGTTATGCTAAAGCTTGTGTACTTAACACTTTGCAAGTTCTCCCACTAAATACACACACGTGTAGCATACGGTGCCAGAAGATTCAGGTTAAACCAGTGTCTGCTATGAATGTTCACTACTCTGCACGTTTGCTGGTCTGGAAATAACAAGCTGCAATCCGCTGCAAACCATGTGGAATTACCACGTGTCCGTGATTTTAATAAAAACTGGCAAGCAGCAACAAAAACTACTCGGGTAAAATATAGCAGAAGTTCTCCCCAGATTGTCCGTAATAACCTCAAATGCAAGCAGCGATCATTTATAATATAGCATGTAGTTCAATTTCTTTACTCTCATAAAAGTAACAAGGGCATGAACAGGAGTTAAACTACATATAGAGACTTGAACAAACAGCAGCCCAAATCTCAGCTTCCTGAACTCTGCTTAGTGTGAAACCGAGGGAAGAGCACTGGAGGACAAGGCAGAAATCCAGGGGAAGAGCGAGAGAGGGAGACAGAATTTATAATATGATTTGGGTATAATTCATTAATACCTAAATCAAATCTTATGGTTAATTTGGATGAGGATCTGTCGGCTGTCCTGTGTGGTGTAGTATAGAGGATCTGTCAGCTGTCCTGTCTGGTGTAGTATAGAGGATCTGTCAGCTCTCCTAGGTGGTGTAGTATAGAGGATCTGTCGGCTCTCCTGTGTAGTGTAGTATAGAGGATCTGTCGGCTCTGGCTGAAAGGATGCAGCCCCGATGTCAGTATAGAGGATCTGTCGGCTTCTCCTGAGTGGTGTAGTATAGAGGATCGCTGTCGGCTCTCCAGTGCGATGTAGTATAGAGGATCTTGTCAGCCTCTCCTGTGCGGGTGTAGTATAAGAGCGATCCTGTCAGCTCTCCTGTGTGGTGTAGTATAGAGGATATGTCGGCTTCTCCTGTGTGGTGTACGTATAGAGGATCTGGTCGCTCTCCTGTGTGGTGTAGTATAGAGGATCTGTCGCTCTTCTGGTGGTGTAGTATGAGGATCTGTCAGCTCTCTGTGGTGTAGTATAGAGGATCTACCGGCTCTCCTGTGTGGTGTAGTATAGAGGATCTGTCTGCTCTCCTGTGTGGTGTAGTATAGCGGATCTGTCAGCTCTACTGTGTGGTGTAGTATAGAGGATCTGTCGGCTCTCCTGTGTGGTGTAGTATAGAGGATCTGTCAGCTCTCCTGTGTGGTGTAGTATAGAGGATCTGTCGGCTCTCCTGTGTGGTGTAGTATAGAGGATCTGTCAGCTCTCCTGTGTGGTGTAGTATAGAGGATCTGTCAGCTCTCCTGTGTGGTGTAGTATAGAGGATCTGTCAGCTCTCCTGTGTGGTGTAGTATAGAGGATCTGTCAGCTCTCCTGTGTGGTGTAGTATAGAGGATCTGTCAGCTCTCCTGTGTGGTGTAGTATAGAGGATCTGTCAGCTCTCCTGTGTGGTGTAGTATAGAGGATCTGTCGGCTCTCCTGTGTGGTGTAGTATAGAGGATCTGTCGGCTCTCCTCTGTGTGGTGTAGTATAGAGGATCTGTCGGCTCTCCTGTGTGGTGTAGTATAGAGGATCTGTCAGCTCTCCTGTGTGGTGTAGTATAGAGGATCTGTCGGCTCTCCTGTGTGGTGTAGTATAGAGGATCTGTCAGCTCTCCTGTGTGGTGTAGTATAGAGGATCTGTCGGCTCTCCTGTGTGGTGTAGTATAGAGGATCTGTCAGCTCTCCTGTGTGGTGTAGTATAGAGGATCTGTCAGCTCTCCTGTGTGGTGTAGTATAGAGGATCTGTCAGCTCTCCCTGTGTGGTGTAGTATAGAGGATCTGTCGGCTCTCCTGTGTGGTGTAGTATAGAGGATCTGTCAGCTCTCCTGTGTGGTGTAGTATAGAGGATCTGTCAGCTCTCCTGTGTGGTGTAGTATAGAGGATCTGTCAGCTCTCCTGTGTGGTGTAGTATAGAGGATCTGTCAGCTCTCCTGTGTGGTGTAGTATAGAGGATCTGTCAGCTCTCCTGTGTGGTGTAGTATAGAGGATCTGTCAGCTCTCCTGTGTGGTGTAGTATAGAGGATCTGTCGGCTCTCCTGTGTGGTGTAGTATAGAGGATCTGTCAGCTCTCCTGTGTGGTGTAGTATAGAGGATCTGTCAGCTCTCCTGTGTGGTGTAGTATAGAGGATCTGTCAGCTCTCCTGTGTGGTGTAGTATAGAGGATCTGTCGGCTCTCCTGTGTGGTGTAGTATAGAGGATCTGTCAGCTCTCCTGTGTGGTGTAGTATAGAGGATCTGTCAGCTCTCTGTGTGGTGTAGTATAGAGGATCTGTCAGCTCTCCTGTGTGGTGTAGTATAGAGGATCTGTCAGCTCTCCTGTGTGTGGTGTAGTATAGAGGATCTGTCGGCTCTCCTGTGTGGTGTAGTATAGAGGATCTGTCAGCTCTCCTGTGTGGTGTAGTATAGAGAGATCTGTCGGCTCTCCTGTGTGGTGTAGTATAGAGGATCTGTCGGCTCTCCTGTGTGGTGTAGTATAGAGGATCTGTCAGCTCTCCTGTGGTGTAGTATAGAGGATCTGTCAGCTCTCCTGTGTGTGTGTAGTATAGAGGATCTGTCAGCTCTCCTGTGTGGTGTAGTATAGAGGATCTGTCAGCTCTCCTGTGTGGTGTAGTATAGAGGATCTGTCAGCTCTCCTGTGTGGTGTAGTATATAGAGGATCTGTCGGCTCTCCTGTGTGGTGTAGTATAGAGGATCTTGTCGGCTCTCCTGTGTGGTGTAAGTATAGAGGATCTGTCAGCTCTCCTGTGTGGTGTAGTATAGAGGATCTGTCAGCTCTCCTTGTGGTGTAGTATAGAGGATCTGTCAGCTCTCCTGTGTGGTGTAGTATAGAGGATCTGTCACTCTCCTGTGCGGTGTAGTATAGAGGATCTGTCAGCTCTCCTGTGTGGTGTAGTATAGAGGATCTGTCGGCTCTCCTGTGTGGTGTAGTATAGAGGATCTGTCAGCTCTCCTGTGTGGATGTAGTATAGAGGATCTGTCGGCTCTCCTGTTGGTGTAGTATGAAGGATCTGTCAGCTCTCCTGTGTGGTGTAGTATAGAGGATCTGTCGGCTCTCCTGTGTGGTGTAAGTATAGAGGATCTGTCGGCTCTCACTGTGTGGTGTAGTATAGAGGATCTGTCAGCTCTCCTGTGTGGTGTAGTATAGAGGATCTGTCAGCTCTCCTGTATGTGTAGTATAGAGGATCTGTCAGCTCTCCTGTGTGGTGTAGTATAGAGGATCTGTCAGCTCTCCTGTGTGGTGTAGTATAGAGGATCTGTCGGCTTCTCCTGTGTGGTGTAGTATAGAGGATCTGTCAGCTCTCCTGTGTGGTGTAGTATAGAGGATCTGTCAGCTCTCCTGTGTGGTGTAGTATAGAGGATCTGTCGCTCTCCTGTGTGGTGTAGTATAGAGGATCTGTCAGCTCTCCTGTGTGGTGTAGTATAGAGGATCTGTCGGCTCTCCTGTGTGGTGTAGTATAGAGGATCTGTCAGCTCTCCTGTGTGGTGTAGTATAGAGGATCTGTCAGCTCTCCTGTGTGGTGTAGTATAGAGGATCTGTCGGCTCTCCTGTGTGGTGTAGTATAGAGGATCTGTCAGCTCTCCTGTGTGGTGTAGTATAGAGGATCTGTCGGCTCTCCTGTGTGTGTAGTATAGAGGATCTGTCGGCTCTCCTGTGTGGTGTAGTATAGAGGATCTGTCGGCTCTCCTGTGTGGTGTAGTATAGAGGATCTGTCAGCTCTCCTGTGTGGTGTAGTATAGAGGATCCTGTCAGGTCTCCTGTGTGGTGTAGTATAGAGGATCTGTCAGCTCTCCTGTGTGGTGTAGTATAGAGGATCTGTCAGCTCTCCTGTGTGGTGTAGTATAGAGGATCTGTCAGCTCTCCTGTGTGGGTGTAGTATAGAGGATCTGTCGGCTCTCCTGTGTGGTGTAGTATAGAGGATCTGTCAGCTCTCCTGTGTGGTGTAGTATAGAGGATCTGTCAGCTCTCCTGTGTGGTGTAGTATAGAGGATCTGTCAGCTCTCCTGTGTGGTGTAGTATAGAGGATCTGTCAGCTCTCCTGTGTGGTGTAGTATAGAGGATCTGTCAGCTCTCCTGTGTGGTGTAGTATAGAGGATCTGTCAGCTCTCCTGTGTGGTGTAGTATAGAGGATCTGTCAGCTCTCCTGTGTGGTGTAGTATAGAGGATCTGTCGGCTCTCCTGTGTGGTGTAGTATAGAGGATCTGTCGGCTCTCCTGTGTGGTGTAGTATAGAGGATCTGTCGGCTCTCCTGTGTGGTGTAGTATAGAGGATCTGTCAGCTCTCCTGTGTGGTGTAGTATAGAGGATCTGTCAGCTCTCCTGTGTGGTGGTAGTATAGAGGATCTGTCAGCTCTCCTGTGTGGTGTAGTATAGAGGATCTGTCGGCTCTCCTGTGGTGTAGTATAGAGGATCTGTCAGCTTCTCTGTGTGGTGTAGTATAGAGGATCTGTCGGCTCTCCTGTGTGGTGTAGTATAGAGGATCTGTCAGCTCTCCTGTGTGGTGTAGTAGTATAGAGGATCTGTCAGGATCTCGCTCTCCTGTGTGGTGTAGTATAGAGGATCTGTCAGCTCTCCTGTGTGGTGTAGTATAGAGGATCTGTCAGGCTCTCCTGTGTGGTGTAGTATAGAGGATCTGTCAGCTCTCCTGTGTGTAGTATAGAGGATCTGTCAGCTCTCCTGTGTGGTGTAGTATAGAGGATCTGTCAGCTCTCTGTGTGGTGTAGTATAGAGGATCTGTCAGCTCTCCTGTGTGGTGTAGTATAGAGGATCTGGCTCCTGTGTGTGTAGTATAGAGGATCTGTCAGCTCTCCTGTGTGGTGTAGTATAGAGGGATCTGTCGCTCCTCCTGTGTGGTGTAGTATAGAGGATCTGTCGGCTCTCCTGTGTGGTGTAGTATAGAGGATCTGTCCGCTCTCCTGTGTGGTGTAGTATAGAGATCTGTCGGCCTCTCCTGTGTGGTGTAGTATAGAGGATCTGTCAGCTCTCCTTGGTGTAATAAGGATCTGTGGCTCTCCTGTGGTTAGTATAGAGGATCTGTCGGCTCTCCTGTGTGGTGTAGTATAGAGGATCTGTCGGCTCTCCTGTGTGGTGTAGTATAGAGGATCTGTTGGCTCTCCTGTGTGGTGTAGTAAGAGGATCTGTCGGCTCTCCTGTGTGGTTTAGTATAGAGGATCTGTCGCTCTCCTGTGTGGTGTAGTATAGAGATCTGTCGGCTCTCCTGTGTGGTGTAGTATAGAGGAATCTGTCGCTCTCCTGTGTGGTGTAGTATAGAGGATCTGTCGCTTCTCCTGTGTGGTGTAGTATAGAGGATCTTGTCGGCTCTCCTGTGTGGTGTAGTATAGAGGATCTGTCAGCTCTCCTGTGTGGTGTAGTATAGAGGATCTGTCGGCTCTCCCTGTGTGGTTAGTATAGAGGATCTGTCGGCTCTCCTGTGTGGTGTAGTATAGAGATCTGTCGCTCTCCCTGTGTGGTGTAGTATAGAGGATCTGTCAGCTCTCCTGTGTGGTGTAGTATAGAGGATCTGTCAGCTCTCCCTGTGTGGTGTAGTATAAGAGGATCTGTCAGCTCTCCTGTGTGGTGTAGTATAGAGGAATCTGTTGCTCTCCTGTGTGGTGTAGTATAGAGGATCTGTCAGCTCTCCTTGTGGTGTAGTATAGAGGAATCTGTCAGCTCTCCTGTGGTGTAGTATAGAGGATCTGTCAGCTCTCCTGTGTGGTGTAGTATAGAGGATCTGTCGCTCTCCTGTGTGGTGTAGTATAGAGGATCTGTCGGCTCTCCTGTGTGGTGTAGTATAGAGGATCTGTCAGCTCTCCTGTGTGTGTAGTATAGAGGATCTGTCGGCTCTCCTGTGTGGTGTAGTATAGAGGATCTGTCGCTCTCTGTTGGTGTAGTATAAGAGGATCTGTCGCTCTCCTGTGTGGTGTAGTATAGAGGATCTGTCAGCTCTCCTGTGTGGTGTAGTATAGAGGATCTGTCAGCTCTCCTGTGTGGTGTAGTATAGAGGATCTGTCAGCTCTCCTGTGTGGTGTAGTATAGAGGATCTGTCAGCTCTCCTGTGTGGTGTAGTATAGAGGATCTGTCAGCTCTCCTGTGTGGTGTAGTATAGAGGATCTGTCAGCTCTCCTGTGTGGTGTAGTATAGAGGATCTGTCGGCTCTCCTGTGTGGTGTAGTATAGAGGATCTGTCAGCTCTCCTGTGTGGTGTAGTATAGAGGATCTGTCAGCTCTCCTGTGTGGTGTAGTATAGAGGATCTGTCAGCTCTCCTGTGTGGTGTAGTATAGAGGATCTGTCAGCTCTCCTGTGGTGTAGTATAGAGGATCTGTCGGCTCTCCTGTGTGGTGTAGTATAGAGGATCTGTCGGCTCTCCTGTGTGGTGTAGTATAGAGGATCTGTCGGCTCTCCTGTGTGGTGTAGTATAGAGGATCTGTCAGCTCTCCTGTGTGGTGTAAGGATCTGTCCCTGTGGGTAGTATAGAGGATCTGTCAGCTCTCCTGTGTGGTGTAGTATAGAGGATCTGTCAGCTCTCCTGTGTGTGTGTAGTATAGAGGATCTGTCGGCTCTCCTGTGTGGTGTAGTATAGAGGATCTGTCAGCTCTCCTGTGTGGTGTAGTATAGAGGATCTGTCAGCTCTCCTGTGTGGTGTAGTATAGAGGATCTGTCGGCTCTCCTGTGTGGTGTAGTATAGAGGATCTGTCAGCTCTCCTGTGTGTGTATAGAGGATCTGTCAGCTCTCCTGTGTGGTGTAGTATAGAGGATCTGTCAGCTCTCCTGTGTGGTGTAGTATAGAGGATCTGTCAGCTCTCCTGTGTGGTGTAGTATAGAGGATCTGTCAGCTCTCCTGTGTGGGTGTAGTATAGAGGATCTGTCAGCTCTCCTGTGTGGTGTAGTATAGAGGATCTGTCAGCTCTCCTGTGTGGTGTAGTATAGAGATCTGTCGGCTCTCCTGTGTGGTGTAGTATAGAGGATCTGTCGGCTCTCCTGTGTGGTGTAGTATAGAGGATCTGTCGGCTCTCCTGTGTGGTGTAGTATA
This sequence comes from Rhinella marina, assembly GCA_900303285.1. NCBI lineage: Eukaryota > Metazoa > Chordata > Amphibia > Anura > Bufonidae > Rhinella > Rhinella marina. Next base: position 101,380 of record ONZH01029897.1, on the reverse strand, counting down.
GAGGATCTGTCAGCTCTCCTGTGTGGTGTAGTATAGAGGATCTGTCGGCTCTCCTGTGTGGTGTAGTATAGAGGATCTGTCGGCTCTCCTGTGTGGTGTAGTATAGAGGATCTGTCAGCTCTCCTGTGTGGTGTAGTATAGAGGATCTGTCAGCTCTCCTGTGTGGTGTAGTATAGAGGATCTGTCAGCTCTCCTGTGTGGTGTAGTATAGAGGATCTGTCAGCTCTCCTGTGTGGTGTAGTATAGAGGATCTGTCAGCTCTCCTGTGTGGTGTAGTATAGAGGATCTGTCAGCTCTCCTGTGTGGTGTAGTATAGAGGATCTGTCAGGCTCTTCTGTGTGTGTAGTAGAGGATCTGTCAGCTCTCCTGTGTGGTGTAGTATAGAGGATCTGTCAGCTCTCCTGTGTGTGTGTAGTATAGAGGATCTGTCAGCTCTCCTGTGTGGTGTAGTATAGAGGATCTGTCAGCTCTCCTGTGTGGTGTAGTATAGAGGATCTGTCAGCTCTCCTGTGTGGTGTAGTATAGAGGATCTGCTCTCCTGTGGTGTAGTATAGAGGATCTGTCAGCTCTCCTTGTGTGGTGTAGTATAGAGGATCTGTCAGCTCTCCTGTGTGGTGTAGTATAGAGGATCTGTCAGCTCTCCTGTGTGGTGTAGTATAGAGGATCTGTCAGCTCTCCTGTGTGGTGTAGTATAGAGGATCTGTCGGCTCTCCTGTGTGGTGTAGTATAGAGGATCTGTCGGCTCTCCTGTGTGGTGTAGTATAGAGGATCTGTCAGCTCTCCTGTGTGGTGTGTAGTAGTATAGAGGATCTGTCAGCTCTCCTGTGTGGTGTAGTATAGAGGATCTGTCGGCTCTCCTGTGTGGTGTAGTATAGAGGATCTGTCAGCTCTCCTGTGTGGTGTAGTATAGAGGATCTGTCGGCTCTCCTGTGTGGTGTAGTATAGAGGATCTGTCGGCTCTCCTGTGTGGTGTAGTATAGAGGATCTGTCAGCTCTCCTGTGTGGTGTAGTATAGAGGATCTGTCAGCTCTCCTGTTGGTGTAGTATAGAGGATCTGTCAGAGGGATCTGTCTGACTCTATAGAGAGGATCTGTCGACTCTCCTGTGGTGTATATATTAAGGATCTGCTGGATCTCTCCTGTGTTGGTGTAGTATAGTATAGGATCTGTCGGCTCTGTCAGCTCTCCTGTTGGTGTGTGTAGCTTCCTGTGTGGTGTAGTATAGAGGATCTTCAGCTTCCTGTGTGGTGTAGTATAGAGGATCTGTCAGCTCTCCTGTGCGGTGTAGTTAGAGGATCTGTCAGCTCTCCTGTGTGGTGTAGTATAGAGGATCTGTCGTCCAGGATCTGTGTGGTCGAGCTCTCCTGTGTGGTGTATATAGAGGATCTGTCAGCTCTCCTGTTGGTGTAGTAGTATAGAGGATCTGGCTCTCCTGTGATATAGGTCTGTCAGCTCTCCTGCTGTGTAGTATAGAGGATCTGTGGCTCTGTATCTGTCGGCTTCCTTGTGGTAGTATAGAGATCTGTCGGCTCTCCTGTGTGGTGTAGTATAGAGATCTGTCGGCTCTCCTGTGTGGTGTAGTATAGAGATCTGTCAGCTCTCCTGTGTGGTGTAGTTGTAGAGGATCTGTCGGCTCTCCTGTGTGGTGTAGTATATGGATCGTCCCTTGTGGTGTAATAGAGGATCTCCTGGTCTGTGTGGTCTATAGAGATCGCTCTGTGTGTAGTATAGAGGATCTCGTCTCCTGTGTGGTGTAGTAGGATCTGTCAGGTGTGCTCGGTGTAGTATAGAGGATCTGGTCAGCTCTCTGTGTGGTGTAGTATAGAGGATCTGTCCAGCTCTCCTTGTTGTGTAGCGTCAGCTCTAGTATAGAGGATCTGTGCTCTCCTGTGTGGTGTAGTATAGAGGATCTGTCAGTCTCTGTGTTTGTAGTATAGAGGATCTGTCGGCTCTCCTGTGTGGTGTATAGAGATCTGTCAGCTCCTGTGTGTGGTGTAGTATAGAGATCTGTCGGTCCTCCTGTTGGTGTGTTATGAGGATCTTGTCAGCTCTCCTGTGTGTGTAGTATAGAGGATCTGTGGCTCTCCTGTGCGTGTAGTATAGAGGATCTGTCGGCTCTCCTGTGTGGTGTAGTATAGAGATCTGTCGGCTCTCCTGTGTGGTGTAGTATAGAGGATAGCTCTCTCTGTGGTGTAGTATATAAGGATCTGGTGTGGTGTAGTATAGAATCTGTCGCTCTCCCTGGAGCTCGTCACTCTCCAGTGTGGTGTAGTATAGAGGATCTGTCGAGCTCTCCTGTTGGTGTAGTATAAGGATCTGTCAGCTCTCCTTGTGGTGTAGTATAGAGGATCTGTCAGCTCTCTGTGCGGTGTAGTATAGAGATCTGTCAGTTCCTGTGTGTGTAGTTAGAGGATCTGTCAGCTCTCCTGTGGTTAGTATAGAGATCTGTTCTCTCCTGTGTGGTGTAGTAATAGAGGATCTGTCAGCTCTGTGGTGTAGTATAGAGATCTGTCAGCTCTCCTGTGTGTGTAAGGATCTCTCTCCTGTGTGGTGTAGTATAGAGGATCTGTCAGCTCCTGTTGTGGTTAGTATAGGATCTGTTCTCTCTGTGTGTAGCGGTCTTGCTCTCCTGTGGTAGTATAGAGATTGTGTAGTAGTTAGAGGATCTGTCCGGTCTCCTGTGTGTGTAGTTATAGAGGATCTGGATCCTGTGTGGTGTAGTATTAGAGGATCTCGTCTCCTGTGTGGATGAGGATCGAGGTAGTCTGATCTTGCACCTCTCCTGTGTGGTGTAGTATAGAGGATCTGTCCGGCTCTCCTGTGTGGTGTTAGTATAGAGGATCTGTCAGCTCTCCTGTGTGTGTAGTATAGAGGATCTGTCGGCTCTCCTGTGAGGTGTAGTATGGAGGTACTGTCAGCTCTCCCTGTGTGGGTGTAGTATAGAGGATCTGTCGGCTCTCTGTGTGGTGTAGTATAGGGATCTGTCGGCTCTCCTGTGTGGTGTAGTATAGAGGATCTGTCGGCTCTCCTGTGGTGGTGTAGTATAGAGATTCTGTCAGCTCTCCTGTGCGGTGTAGTATAGAGGATCTGTCAGCTCTCCTGTGTGGTGGTAGTATAGAGGATCTGTCGGCTCTCCTGTGTGGTGTAGTATAGAGGATCTGTCGGCTCTCCTGAGTGGTGTAGTATAGAGGATCTGTCAGCTCTCCAGTGTGGTGTAGTATAGAGAATCTGTTCAGCTCTCCTGTGTGGTGTAGTATAGAGGATCTGTCAGCTCTCCTGTGTGGTGTAGTATAGAGGATCTGTCAGCTCTCCTGTGTGGTGTATATAAGAGGATCTGTCAGCTTTCTGTGTGGTTAGTATAGAGATCTGTCAGCTCTGTCCTGTGTGGTGTAGTATAGAGGAATCTCTGTGTGGTGTAGTATAGAGGATCTGTAGCTCTCCTGTGTGGTGTAGTATAATAGGATCTGTCAGCTCTCCTGTGTTTGTAGTAGAGGATCTGTCTTCCTGTGTTGTAGTTATAGGATTGGGCTCTCCTGTGTGGTGTAGTATAGAGTAGTATAGAGGATCTCTCTTGTGGTTAGTATAGAGTTCGGCTCTCCTGTGTGGTGTGTATGGTCGAGGTATAGGATCTGTGCTCTCCTGGTGTAGTATAAGGATCTGCTGGCTCTCCTGTGTGGTGTAGTATAGAGGATCTGTCGGCTCTCCTGTGTGGTGTAGTATAGAGGATCTGTCAGCTCTCCTGTGTGGTGTAGTTATAGAGGATCTGTCGGCTCTCCTGTGGTGTAGTATGGAGGATCTGTCGGCTCTCCTGTGTGGTGTAGTATAGAGGATCTGTCGGCTCTCCTGTGTGGTGTAGTATAGAGGATCTGTCGGCTCTCCTGTGTGGTGTAGTATAGAGGATCTGTCGGCTCTCCAGTGCGGTGTAGTATAGAGGATCTGTCAGCTTCCTGTGCGGTGTCGTATAGAGGACTGTCAGCTCTCCTGTGTGGTGGAGTATAGAGGATCTGTCGGCTCTCCTGTGTGGTGTAGTATAGAGGATCTGTCGGCTCTCCTGAGTGGTGTAGTATAGAATATCTGTCAGCTCTCCAGTGTGGTGTAGTATAGAGAATCTGTCAGCTCTCCTGTGTGGTTGTAGTATAGAGGATCTGTCAGCTCTCCTGTGTGGTGTAGTACAGAGGATCTGTCAGCTCTCCTGTGCGGTGTAGTATAGAGGATCTGTCAGCTTTCCTGTGTGGTGTAGTATAGAAGATCTGTCAGCTCTCTGTGTGGTGTAGTATATAGGATCTGTCCTGTGTGTGTAGTATAGAGGATCTGTCCTGTGTGGTGTAGTATAGAGGATCTGTCAGCTCTCCTGTGTGGTGTAGTATAGAGGATCTGTCAGCTCTCCTGTGTTGTGTAGTATAGAGATCTATCAGCTCTCCTGTGTGGTGTAGTATAGAGGCATCTGTTGGCTCTCCTGTTGGGTGTAGTATAGAGGATCTGTTGCTCTCCTGTGGGTGTAGTATAGAGGATCTGTCAGCTCTTCTGTGTGGTGTAGTATAGAGGATCTGTCAGCTCTCCTGTGTGGTGTAGTATAGAGGATCTGTCAGCTCTCCTGTGTGGTGTAGTATAGAGGATCTGTCAGCTCTCCTGTGTGGTGTAGTATAGAGGATCTGTCAGCTCTCCTGTGTGGTGTAGTATAGAGGATCTGTCAGCTCTCCTGTGTGGTGTAGTATAGAGGATCTGTCAGCTCTCCTGTGCGGTGTAGTATAGAGGATCTGTCACCTCTCCTGTGTGGTGTAGTATAGAGGATCTGTCAGCTCTCCTGTGTGGTGTAGTATAGAGGATCTGTCGGCTCTCCTGTGTGGTGTAGTATAGAGGATCTGTCGGCTTTTCTGTGTGTCCTCTTCTCCAGCACAAGGACCCCTTTGTTATTTCTACCTGTGACCACTTGACCACTTCAACTAGTTCCCTGCAAGTAGCTGTAGATATGGAAATATGTATCTTCCTCCCGTGTGACTTTTATATTTATGATACTTATATGTTGGGTTTATAATTAGACATTTTGAAACTTCCAAAAACTATAAATTGTATGTAGTCTTCAAGTCTTCTTTATGAGTCCAACCATGCATCATCTAACCCTCCAAAAGTGAAATTGCTGATCTTATCTGGGAACATCTCTGACATTTGATGAAATAAGAAATCACAAATGACAAATTTAGTTTCCCTTCCTTATCTCTCGCCTATAAGAAAAGCTAACAGTATGAAACCTTATTGCTCCAGATTGCTACAATGTATCACTGCATCACATGACCTACAGTGTATCTATTTGTAGTTTCATATTCTCTCACAATACAGACATATCTGGTCTGGTGGGCACAGTTTCACCCACTAAATGTCTCTTGAAACCAGAAACTTAGATTGGCCTTCCACTATAGACTAGATTAACAACTCAAGTCTAGCAAAAAGAAGTCTTGTGACATCACCAAACTATGCCAAATAGCAGTGGAAGGCAACTAAACGGAGTGTAATATGACCAGTCCCCCGATTGAGTCAGTTTGAGGTTTGACGCTTCACTGGTCACATTTGGTGTGTATTCACTTGTATCATATTTGTAAAGGTTTTGTACCACAGTTATGTGCAAATTGTGCCAAAAAATACATGAAAACACAAAGTGGGCGCCGTTACTATATTATTATTAATTATTAAAGCGCCATTCATTCCATGGAGCCGTAGATATGAAATGGGACGAACATACAGAATACATAACAATTGCAATAAGCATGAACAAGACGAGTTACAAGCTGGTACATATATGGGGCACGATGAGGAGTACTGTTACTGTGTGGGGCCTAAAGGGGCACCATTATTGTCAGGGTGGAGGCATATTACTGCATGGGGTACAAGAGGTGCACAAAGGGCAACACAAAATACCATCTGGGACACCACTACTACCTGGGGCGCTATCTGCACTGGTATTTTTAGGGACAATTTTCTGCATATGCTATAGTTTTCAGGGGCACTGTCTCTTTTTTTTTGGTGGGGGAGGACTGTAGAAATAACATATTTTAGAGACATAGTGCAACGGCACAGAAAATGGAGGGGAAAATGGGGCAGCAACAGGCACAGAATGGGGGGATAGTAGCAGCATAGCTTGCTTGTTTAAGTAGGGAAAAGTACTAAAAAGGCGAAGAGCCAAAGATGTCTTGGCAGCTAACTCTGCAGAGACAAGTTGGGACTGGAAGAAGCCATCATGGTGGTCTGGGCAATATGGAAAAGCAAGGGACAGTGAAGGACTACAGTTACAGAAGATATCACTTGTAAGTCATTAAATTTAATTGTATTCTCTCGTATAGTTGTCGACGCACCTGTGTAGAACTGACAAAATGTATTTTTTCAGGTGGAGCGTGTGCCTTGGAGGTTGTACCTGTGATCAGGCCTTAATAACGCCCTTGATTTTGCTGCTTGTAAATAAAACTTCTGCTGCCACCCTGTCATAGCACTTCCTGGGTAGGTGGTTTACTGGCTTGGTGGTAATCCCAAATGGCATCCCGGAAGTACATGGTCCGACACATGCTGAATGACTGAGAGAACTCATGAGGTGGAGGAGCACATTGGACTACCCTCAAACCGGCCCTTCTGAAGACGGTTTGGTGGTGACAGTTGCATCCACTAGTCCAGCATTATACTTTAAAGGGGGTTGTGCACTGACTTAATATTGATGACCTCTCATCAGGATACGTCATCAATATCAGATCATGGGGGTCTGACTCCCGGTACCCCTGGTGATCAGCTGTGTGACGGGGTCACAGAGCTTGTGTGAGCGCAGCTTCCTTTTCGAAATTAACTGTGAAAGCTGCAGAGCCAGTGTATTGTAATTACAATACATTCACTTGAGTGGGAGGAGCAGTTTTAATTACATGGCGCCACCGCTACAAAGCAGGTAAGCTCTGAAGAGGGAGCAGCTCTCACACACACACAGCGACCCCTTCAAACAACTGATCGTTGGGGATACTGGGTGTCGGAGATAAGCTCTGAAGAGGGAGCAGCTCTCACACAAGTGCAGCGACCCCTTTAAACAACCGATCGCTGGGGTTACTGGATGTCGGAGGTAAGCTCTGAAGAGGGAGCAGCTCTCACATAAGTGCAGCGACCCCTTCAAACAACTGATCGTTGGGGGTACTGGGTGTCGGAGGTAAGCTCTGAAGAGGGAGCAGCTCTCACACAAGTGCAGCGACCCCTTCAAACAACTGATCGTTGGGGTACTGGGTGTCGGAGGTAAGCTCTGAAGAGGGAACAGCTCTCACATAAGTGCAGCGACCCCTTCAAATAACTGATTGTCGGGGGTACTAGGTGTCGGAGGTAAGCTCTGAAGAGGGAGCAGCTCTCACACAAGTGCAGCGACCCCTTTAAACAACCGATCGCCGGGGTTACTGGGTGTCGGAGGTAAGCTCTGAAGAGGAAGCAGCTCTCACACAAGTGCAGCGACCCCTTCAAACAACTGATCGTTGGGGGTACTGGGTGTCGGAGGTAAGCTCTGAAGAGGGAGCAGCTCTCACATAAGTGCAGCGACCCCTTCAAATAACTGATTGTCGGCGGTACTAGGTGTCGGAGGTAAGCTCTGAAGAGGGAGCAGCTCTCACACAAGTGCAGCGACCCCTTTAAACAACCGATCACCGGGGTTACTGGGTGTCGGAGGTAAGCTCTGAAGAGGGAGCAGCTGTCACACAAGTGCAGCGACCCCTTCAAACAACTGATCGTTGGGGGTACTCGGTGTCAGAGGTAAGCTCTGAAGAGGGAGCAGCTGTCACACAAGTGCAGTGACCCCTTCAAACAACTGATAGTTGGGGGTACTCGGTGTCAGAGGTAAGCTCTGAAGAGGGAGCAGCTGTCACACAAGTGCAGTGACCCCTTCAAACAACTGATAGTTGGGGGTACTCGGTGTCAGAGGTAAGCTCTGAAGAGGGAGCAGCTGTCACACAAGTGCAGCGACCCCTTCAAACAACTGATCGTTGGGGGTACTCGGTGTCGGAGGTAAGCTCTGAAGAGGGAGCACCTGTCACACAAGTGCAGCGACCCCTTTAAGCAACCGATTGCCGGGGTACTGGATGTCGGAGGTAAGCTCTGAAGAGGGAACAGCTCTAATTCTTCATTCCTTTCCTTCACTTACCTTTCCTCTAGAAAGTGATAAATCAGAACAAAATATCTGAGATTATATCTGTTTGCGCAAACTTAATATAGTTATGAAGAAATACTAGTTCAGTGACATTTCCATCAGATCAGCAACTGCTATCGACCTTACAATCAGCTCATGGACTCAGTGTATGCCTAAAATCCATGTTTCCCTATCTCTAAGGCCTCATTAACATCTCCGTTTGGAGAATCGGTAGGTCGTCGTGGCACAGAGCCGCCTGCCGGATCTCACAGGATCCACCGTTACCAGATCCCCTACTTCACCGCCGGATCCCATTGACTGCAGTGAGGTCCAGCAGTGATCCGGTTCTCAGAATGATGAAGCCTAAATGTTCCAATTCTGGCAATATAGTATCAAATAGTATCGTCTATGCTACCAAAACGCCTGGCGCTGCAGCAGTGAAAACATGGCTGCCTCTATAATGTCGGACTTCTTTGGCACTACAGTGCTGTGAAAAATGATTTGCCCTCACCTGATTTCATCTCTTTTTGCTAATTTATCACGTTTTAGACCGTCTGTCAGCGCTGATTCACTGAAATATAACATAAAATGCCCCTATACAAACCCTCCCATATAAAATACCCCTTCTTTGTGGCCTCAGTAGATGCCCCCATAGTGCCACCCAATAATGTGCCAGTAACGAGTGCCCCCATAGTGCCCTCATTAATGTGCCAGTAACGAGTGCCCCCATAGTGCCCTCAAAAATGTGCCAGTAAGAAATGACCCCTCAGTGCCCCCAATAATGTGCCAGTATGAAGTGCCCCCCCAAGGATAGGTCAATATCAGGGGCCTGGAAAATCCCTTTAACTGGTTCTTCAGTCCCTGCCTCGTATATATATCCTGCAGAAGCCAGCATGTAAAACTCCTCCGAGAATACTCCAGGATACTTATAAAATATTCATCATACTTTATATAATCCTTTAAGACTAAAAATCTAAACCTGGCAGAGGAAAGCCTGCGAGACAATTACATGGAAAAGGGAGATTTAAAGGGCAGTATCACAATCACAACCACAGGCAGGGGTCTGCTGCACTACTGCCCAGAGGGGGGAGCCAGTAGAAGAGATGGTGGACTCGGCTCAGTGTGCTTTACATGTTTGCCCATTCGCTGTAATACTACATTTTCCCTCTAGAGGTCACTGTGTGGCCAGCCACATCTTCAGGCGATCACTAAGCCGGTCTCTCCAGATACAGGAATTTCGTGTTGAAACAACCCCTATAGAGGAGATGCTGACAGACAGACACCATGAGAGTACAGCAGTGTTTGTCACTATTTTTAGGCTGTGTTCTATAGTTATAGCGTATAGGTTTATCTATAACCCTAAGCTGTTCTACTATGATGATGTCACAGCAGTGTCCGCCATCACTTATAGGCTGTGCTCTGTTAGGATGATGTTACAATAGAGTTTCTATATTCTTTGCTCTAAGACCACGGCGGTTGTCTTCACCCCTACGTTGTGTTCTATACCGGTAGTGTCACAATAGTGTATTATTGTGCTGTGTTTTAATGTGATGATGTCACAACCCTACGTGTATGTGTTCCTAGACAAAGCTGTGCTTTGTTGACGTCACAATGTTGTATGATCTTTGGCTGTTTGTAATGATGTCACAATAATGTGTGTCCATTGTAAGCTCTGTTATATTACGAAGTCACAAGAGTATGTTTAATTTCAATCTGTGTTGTAATCTACACCGATAATGTCACAGAACTGTGATGTATTCATAGGCTGTGTTTCATTGCAGTAATGTTATAATAATGTTTGTCTTAAAGGGGTTATCCAAGCCCTATAATGCCCCCCAAAATGCCGGGCACCGTATACAGGTTATACTTATCACTCTCCCCGACACCCACGTCACTCCTGATGGCCACATGGCCCCCCATACTGTTGTCGTATGTTTCCAGGCGATGGGGAGATACCGCGGTGGCTGTGCAGGCATCAGGAGTAACATAGGTTCCAGGGAGTGAGGTAAGTATAACCGTTATGCGATGCCTAGGCATTTGAGGGTCATTATAGGGGTTGGATAACCCCTTAAATTTCAAGGCTGTGATGTTACAGAACTGTGTGCATGTATTCATAGACTGTGTTTCACTGCAGTAATGTGATAATAGTGTGTTTATTTCTAGGTAGTGATATTAACCCCTTCACCCCCGGAGCTTTTTTCGGTTCTGCATTTTCGTTTTGCGCTCCCTGCCTTCAAACAGCCATAACTCTTTTATTTTTCTGTTCACATAGCTGTATGAGGGCTTGTTTTTTGCGGAACAAGTTGTACTTTCCAACGCCACCATTTAATATTGCATACGGTGTAGTGGGAAGCGGGAAAAAAATTCCAAACCGGGTGAAATTGCAAAGAAAACGCTATTCCGCTACAGTTCTACGGGTTTCTTATTTACAGCGTTCGATGTGCATTAAAACTGATCCATTACTTTCATTCTACTGGTCAGTACGAATCCGGCAATACCTAATATGTATAGTTTTTCCTGCGTTTTCATAGTGATAAAATAATTAGAAAGTTGCCCTTTTTTTTTTTTCCTTGTCATATCTTGACCCCTATAACTTTTTGGTATTTATGTGTACAGAGCTGTATGGGGGCTCATTTTTTGCGGGACGATCTGAAGTTTTTATTGATACCATTCTGGGGTGTGTATGACTTTTTGATCACTTTTTATTTAATTTTTTTTAGAAAAAAAAAGCGACAAAAAACGGCAAATCGCCATTTGGACGCTTTTTTCCGCCACACAATTCGCCGTATTGGAATTTTTTTTTTTAGATTTTAAAAGTACGGGCGTTTTCAGTCACGGTGATACCCATGATGTCTATATTTATTGTTATTTAGGTATTTATTTTTTACTTATACGGAAAGGGGGGTGTATATTTTTTAACATTTTTTTTTTATTTTTTTTTTAATATTAGAAAGCTCAAATATGGGCTTATATATTGTGGCTTTTTTTTTTTTCTTTATGAGCAATTATGGATTTTATAGACTCAGAAATCCATGAGTTGCTCATTTCTTATCCTGGCCTGCCATCTAGTGGCCAGAATAAGAATTGCACTTTGAAAACTGTAATCCTCACCAGCGAGGATTACAGTTTTCATATGGTGTACAGACACCCCGATTGGCCACACGGGGTGTCTGTACACCACCCGGAAGCGAACGCTTCCGGGTTTAGACGCAACTAGATGCCGTAATCACGTGTGATCACGGCATCTAGTCACCCCGGAAGACGCCGCCGACACAGTAGGTAGCGGCAAGTCTCTGCTGTTAGAAACAGCAGAGACTTGCCGGCCATGACGCCCGCCGCACCCGCGAGCGGGCGCCATGTGCCCGCATCGCCCCAGCGCAGTACATGTACGGCGCTGGGCGTGAAGGGGTTAAAGAACTGTGTGCATGTGTTCATAGGCTGTGTTTTACTACAGTAATGTGATAAGAGTTTGTCTTTATTCCTAGGCAGTGATGTTACAGAACTGTGTGCATGTGTTTATAGGCTGTGTTTCATGGCAGTTATGCCATAATAGAGTTTGTCTTTATTCCTAGGCAGTGATGTCACAGAACTGTGTGCATGTGTTTATAGGCTGTGTTTCAATGCAATGTTATAAGTGTTGGTCTATATTTCTAGGCAGTGAGGTGAGAGAACTGTGTGCATGTGTTTATAGGCTGTGTTTCACTGCAGTTAAGCCATAATAGAGTTTGTCTTTATTCCTAGGCAGTAATGTCACAGAACTGTGTGCATGTGTTTACAGGCTGTGTTTCACTACAGTAATGTGATAAGAGTTTGTCTTTATTCCTAGGCAGTGCTGTTACAGAACTGTGTGCATGTGTTTATAGGCTGTGTTTCATGGCAGTAATGTGACAATTGAGTTTGTGTTTATTACTAGTTAGTGATGTTAGAGAACTGTGTGCATGTGTTTATAGGCTGTGTTTCACTGCAGTTATGCCATAATAGAGTTTGTCTTTATTCCTAGGCAGTGATGTCACAGAACTGTGTGCATGTGTTTATAGGCTGTATTTCAATGCAATGTTATAAGTGTTGGTCTATATTTCTAGGCAGTGAGGTGAGAGAACTGTGTGCATGTGTTTATAGGCTGTGTTTCACTGCAGTAATGTGATAATAGTGTTTGTCTTTAATACTAGGCTGTGATGTTACACAACTGTGTGCATGTGTTTATAGGCTGTGTTTCATTGAAGCATGTGATAATAGAGTTTGGGTTTATTCCCAGGCTGTGATGTTACAGAACTATGTGTATGTACTCATAGGCTGTTTCATTGCGGTAATGTGATTTGTTGGTCTATATTCCTAGGCAGTAATGTTACAGAGCTGTGTGTGTGTGTTTATAGGCTGTGTTTCATTGAAGCAATGTGATAATAGACTTTGTGTTTATTCCTAGGCAGTGATGTTATAGAGCTGTGTGCATGTGTTCATAGGCTGTGTTTCATTGAAGTAATGTGACAAGTGTTTGTCTTTATTTCTAGGATGTGATGTTACAGAACTGTGTGTACTGAATTACTCTATAATGCCAGGACCCTCAAAGTGAACAAGGGCAGACTGCACATGCACCGTGGGCTCTTGATTCACTTCTATGGGAATTTTGAAAAGAGGCGAATGCGCACGCTCGGCTATTTCGGAAACTCCCATCTAACTGAATTGAGAGCACACCACGCAAGCACGGCCACCTCTCCACTTACCTCTATGGGAATTCCGGAAATAGCCAAGCCAGCGCTCGACTATTTTCAGCACTCCCATAGAAGTGAATGGAGGGTATCTACGTTTGCCTGGTGCACCCTTGTTTACTTTGGGAGTCCTGTTCTCAGAGGTGGGATCTGTACCTATCTGACATTGCCACATCTCTGGCACCACCACCATATGAGATGGGCCAAAGGTCAGTGCCGCCATGTCACTAAGTCACATGATCGTCACGGACAGCCTCAGTACGAGTGCCCCCATAAAGGGCACGTCTACTGTTCAGGGCAAGAACAGTGAACCATAACCCCACCTGCTGGCGAAACGTAGTAACAGCTTCACCTAGACACAATATGGCAAAATCAAAAATAAAAAGTCCCTTCTTGGCGCAGTCGAGGCTTTAAACCACCGCTGTGTGAATGAGCCCCTAGGGGTGAAGAGAAGTATATGTCAGACTCAGATTAGGGTGCATTCACATTACCAGTTAGCTTTCCGTTCTTCTGATCCGTCAGGAGAGAGAGAGAAAAAAAAAGTCCTGCATGCATTGCTTTTGTTTCCATCTAAAAACGGATTTCAGACGGAAATGGCTCAAATGGATGACAACTTATACAACAGGATCCGTTTTTTTTACTGGATCCTTTTTTTTCCCTCTCTCTCTTCGACCTCATGCACACGAACATGTTCTGGCTGTGCCCTTGCTGCGGACCGTATGCACGGGCACTGACCGTGGGGCCACATGTGGATCGCGGACCCACTCACTTGAATAGGGTCCACAATCCACATCCGACTGTCCGCACCGTAACAAAATAGAAACATGTTCTATTTTTTTATGGTGCGAATACACGGACAGAAACACGAAGAAAGCACTCCATAGTGCTTCCATTCCGCACCACATCTCCGGAATTGAGGACCCATTGAAGTGAAAGGGTCCACATCCGTGATGTGGGGTGCACACGGCTGGTGCAAGTGTATTGCGGACCCGCCATACGCGGACCATAATACGTCCATGGCCAGGCAAGGACTGTGTAAATGAGACCTTCTTCTGAGGGATCGGAAGAACCGACATCTAAATGGTGATGTGAATGGATCCTTATGTTGGCAGAAATCATAAGATCTGATGGTATGAAATGCAGCGGTGGGTCACACTTTGCAACCAAATTGTCGTCCGATCTGGTCGAAAATAAGCAAAACTGCAACCAAAAATCTGACGTCTAGTTTAAGCTGATGCGGGTAGCACATCACAGCGCCTAGCGCATCACCGGCGTCACCGACCCGCACAGCGATCCTTCACCCGCGCCGCGCATCCCGCATGTAAATCCAGCCGCCTCTCGCCGGCTCAGTCTGGCCGAAGGACGCCTCCGATTGGCTGACAATGACATCAGCCGCGCCGCTAGGACGTCCCAGGAGTCAGCGTGCGCCGCCCACTAGCCGCGCCTCAGCCAATAGCCGCGCGGTGGGCGTGTACATCTCCACGCCCACTCCGCTGTGTGGCGAAGCTTCAGTCATTCCCGTGGCCACGCCCCTTTCGAATGTTTGATTACTCTGGGCGAAAAAAAAAAAATAGAAGAAAGTAACATTGTTGCACATCAATGGAAGCGAGTGAATGGGAGCGGAGCGGATGAATCAATAGCAGCAGGAGGGGCATGCCCAGAGCGGTAAGTGTCTACATGGAGAAAGCCCTGCAAGTCTTTATAAGAACAGAGGCACAAGTGGTCGCCTGTTATTACAAGTGCTGCATGTGAGCTGTGAAATATTCCCCCCTAAGCATGCTGCTGTGAGCCTGCTGCAGTGGCACTGAGGTGAGCACCTTTCTGCATTGTCCTGCCCATTGTCTTTCACTGGAGCAGATCTGATTTATTCTATAGACAGATATATTTTTTAGCTAATGATGACAGATCGCCGCTGCATGCTCATGATCAGCGGGAGCGGGGCTGCTGCAGGGATGCGGATGTTTTTTGTTTTTTTTAATGCTTACTTTTGACATGGGGTTGGCTGGGAGGTTAACCCTCGCCTGCCAGGATCCTGTCTGACAGGTGTCACCCACAGGATGGATGGATCACCCTGAGGACGGAGCGGGAGTCTTCTGAGACTAGAGGGGCGATGTCTAAGCCATAACTTTAAGTAACGGATAGAAATCGCTCCCCTTCCCTTGTCTTCAGGTCAGGCTTATAGCGAATGCATGTAGGTGACATCCCATTTATTATACTGCATAGTACGCTCAGTGAATAATAGGTCTTGTAGTACTAGGGATGATGGGCGCTGCAGCCGAGCACTGCAGCTGTGTACCAGACGCTCATCCATCCCGCCGGCTCATTTTTCCAGCAGGTCGGTGTGTACAAGCACATGATCCCAGCACAGACATAGGAGGGTTCATCAAGGGTCGTGTCATTTCGGCAGCCATTGCAAGGGCTGCACGTCCACAGGCGATATTTTTAGCAGCTTTACCATTAAAAAAAAAAAAAAAAAACTAAAAACCTCAGGTCATTACTTATCTACTGGTGGTGTGAAATGAACCGGTGACTTGACTTCCAACTTTTCACGGATTCCTATAGATGTAGCAGTGCCGGATCGGTTGGAAAAGGGGGTCTGAGCTTTCTGACAACTCACTGGGTTATGAGAATGAAGTGGGTTGACCCTCAGCAGGTACCGTCCAGCAGTGAGTTTTTTTTTAACTCATGATCCTCTCAGCTCTGCTACATCGTGGTCAGTAGCTGGCACGTTCTAGTCTGATGTGGTGTCTCTTCTCCTTTGCAGCCCATTAGTTGCACTTGAAGCGCCGCCGCTGTCAGATTCCCGATGCCTCCATCGCCTCTGGACGACGCGGTGATTGTGGCAATATCCAGACCCGTGAGACCACAGGAGCTTAACCTCTGCCTGGACCCTTCCTGCGGTGACAGCGCCTCCGTGAGCGGCAGCTGCAGATCTTTACTCAGCGCGAGCGTAGTGTCCCTCAACGCTGCTAATCTGACGTATATGCCCTCTTCCAACAGCTCTGCTCGCTCTTTGGGTTGCGGATGTAGCAGTGCCAGCTGTTGCAGTGTGGCAGCGTACGAAAAAGACACTCAGAGCCAGACTATCAGCAGTACCACAATCACCAGCAGTGCCGCCGCCGCCGCCGGACCCTCCAGCTCCACTTGCCCTCCCAACCCAATGGTCAACAACAATGAGAACACCGGCGCTTTAAGTCCATGCGGTGGGGTTGGCAGCCCCGCGTCCACCATCACCACCAAACAGTTCGCCAACGTCAAGATCATCTATCCCAATGACCTGGCCAAGAAGATAGCGAAATGTAGCAAAACCCATCTGCCCAACCAAGGGCCCGTGATCATTGACTGCAGACCCTTCATGGAGTACAACAAAAGCCATATCCAAGGGGCCGTTCACATTAATTGCTCCGATAAGATCAGCCGGAGGAGGCTTCAGCAGGGGAAGATCACGGTGTTGGATTTAATATCGTGCAGGGAAGGCAAGGACTCGTTCAAGAGGATATTTTCCAAAGAGATCATCGTGTATGATGATAATACCAATGAGCCGAGCCGGGTCATACCGTCCCAGCCGCTCCATACCGTTCTAGAGTCGCTGAAGCGGGAAGGGAAGGAACCTCTGGTGCTCAAAGGTAACAGTGAGAGCTTACTAAGCGTTATCTGATGTTGTCTAAAGCGGTTGGGAGTTGTAGTCTTCCAACAATGTGACCGCCACCGGTTGAAGACCACCATGGGTTGGCCATGGAAGGTGGAGTTAGGCTTTCCCTCACCTTGTATGTAAATACCCAGGCCAAGAAGACTGGCCTCTTGACGCCTCCCCCAACACCTGAGGCACATTTCCCGCCACGTTCCTCCTAGCTACTGTCTGTCCCTGTATGATGGCAAGGGGTGGGGGTGGGGGTTGGGTTGTAGATCACCTGCTTTGCCAGGGTGACAGCTATGGTGGGTGGTGTGATGGAGGCCACTTTAGTTGACCTCCATTACAGTGTTATCTCATGTCTGTAGCGGTTTGGAGTTGTAGTCTTCCAACAATGTGACCGCCACAGGTTGAAGACCACCATGGGTTGGGCATGGATGATGGAGCTAGGCTTTCCCTCGCCTTCTATGTAAATACCCAGGCCAAGCAGACTTGCCCCTTTGAAACCTCCCCCAACACTTCAGGCACATACCCCACCACCTTCCTCCCAGCTACTGTCCGCCCCTGTATGATGGCGGGGGGGGGGGTAAATCACCTGCTTTTCCATTTTGGAATTTTGGGGAAGCTGGGCGACCACTACGGTGGTTGCTGTGATGGAGGCCACTTTAGTTGCCCTCCATCACAGCATTATCTGATGTTGTCTGTAGTGGTTGGGAGTTGTAGTCTTCCAACAATGTGAACACCACAGGTTGAAGACCACCATGGGTTGTGCATGGAAGGTGAAGTTAGGCTTTCCCTCGCCTTGTATGTAAATAGGCCCAGCAGACTGGCCTGTTGACACCACCCCCAACACCTGAGGCACATATCCCACCATGTTCCTCCTGCTACTGTCCGTCCCTGTATGATGGCAGGGGGGGTAGATCACTTGCTTTGCCATTACAGAGTTTTGGGGAAGCTGGGTGACAACTACAGTGAATGCTATGATGGAGGCCAAATTAGTTGATCTCCATGACAACGTTATCCGATGTCTATAGTGGTTGGGAGTGGTAGTCTTCCAACAATGTGACCACCACAGGTCGAAGACCACCATGCGTTGAGTATGGGAGATGGAGCTAAGCTTTCCCTTACCTTGTATGTAAGCAGACTGGCCTGTATATACCACCCTCACACCCGAGGCACATACCTCACCAACTTCCTCCTAGCTACTGTCCACCCCTGTATGATGGCAAAGAAAGGAAGGGGGGGATCAACTACTTTGCCATTTAGGAGTTTTGGGGAAGCAGGGTCCGGCGGGTGCTGTGATGGAGGCCACTTTAGTTGTCACCCACATAAAATGATGGAGTGGGGGGTGTTTTAGGATGAAATGGTTTCAACACTCCCATCATATCCAGCAGCCCCATAGAGATGAATGGCTTGGCATTCTTGACCTGTTCCTCCATTCATTAGGTCCTTTACCTGACCAGTTGTGGTCCCAGTGGTCGGGCCCCCACCAATCTAATAGTTATCCCCAATTCTGTGGATATACTATGTACCTTTAATATAAATCTTCATTGAACCATCCGTAGCTGCCATACTCAGATCTTCATCCATTGACCCCTCTACATTCCTGTGGTCCTTGATGCCAGGCAGTGGTGCTTGCCACATCCCACTTTACCCAACAAGTAGCTGCCTAAAGACGTTGGGGTGTATTTATCATCACAATGTAGATCCTGTCATGAGTTATTGGCTTCTTCTCAGTAGGTAGCCGCCATAGCTGTTTGTCCATTCAGGTCCTCGTGAATTGTCACCAGTCATGATGATGTCATGTTTACTGCCAACCAATTATCTTTCACCTCCCTGAACGTGGGTAAGGTTTTCACACCGCCTGTGACATGCATGCAGCTGCACAGGACACGGTCTGCCGCCTCTTCTGGGCCTTACACCTACCTGTACATCCACATTTTCCCCCCAGAATGACCTTTATATCTGTAGCTGTTAGATGTCCTACCTGCTCAAGGCATCATGGGACCTTTAGTGACCAAACACCATTGCCTTGCAGTGATTTCTACGATTCACTTTGATATCAATATGTGGTGATGATGGGAAATATCAGGTCTTATGTCCCAGTGTTTAACCTAATGTTTACTGGAAATAAACCATGTAAGGGGCGTGCCGGGTAGGACAAGGTCAGGTGATTAGCGTTCCTCCTGTGTCGGGGCTTGTTGCTGCTGCTTTTAGTAAAAGACTAGGTGACATAGGTGCCCCTATGGACTATGGAAAGAGAAAGAACTGGAGAGACATGCTGAGATCCGTGGTCCTTACTGACCCCACCGGGCACCACATCTTGAGAAAGTACAGGATCCGCTCTGTTGGATTTATTCGGCTGATCTAATGACCTCCCCAGGGATGAGCGGTGCCGGAGGTGTCTGGTAGCTTCTCATTCCTCCTCCTTCCATAGAAGCAATATACACATTTGATGTATTCTTTTTTTTTTTTTTAATGGGTGACCACTGTCTATGGGCAGCTATGTAATGTCTGTGGCCAGCCGCCTCCCTGGCTATCTCTATAGTGGAAGTCATTGCCCTCTTGAAACAGGGATATCTTTGCTTCCTTATGCTTTCACACCCTTAATGTTCTAGTCATATATCAAGTAAATATTGTATAACTCTGTGCCTGTTGTGTTACAATGCAATGTGGTGATTCTCTTAAAGGGCAGCTTCCAGCAGGATCCATCCCACAAAACCAGTTATATTGCCAGAAAGGGTTGACCCTTCTGATTAAAATGATACCTGTCTTGTAGAAATCGGTTGGGGCGTTCCCGAGAAAAAAAGACTTTTAGACTTTGTGTAAGTGAAGACTTTAGGACATTGAGGGGAGTGGCCAGCAGTGAGAAGCACAGAGAAACCAGGCCCCGCCCCTTGGCACACTGAAGCCCTCATTTGCATCAAGAATACATTTTTTTTTTCTCAAGAACGCTGCAACCGATTTTCACAAGACAGATATCGTTTTAATCAGCAGGATCTGCCCTATCAGGCAGTATACCTGGTTTAATAGTGTTGATTCTGCTGACAAGTGTTTAAGATCTTAAAGGGACTCTGTTACCTTGAATCACCTGTTAAATGACCCTGAAGGATGAATAGTGTACACGGCTGAGATCAGTACTTATCTGCCATGGGATGCATAGAGGGGACTCCTAAACACATAATGGAGAGGACTCCAGGATTCAGCCTATCTATGCAAGGCATGGGCAAACAACGGGGGAATGGGGATGGGTATAAAGATAAGAATTTCTCATCTGTAGACTTCCATCCATTCTGGTAGTTTATGGGGGTGGTCTCAGGTGGCAGGATCCCTTTAAAGGGGTTCTGCCACGAATAATGTAAAAAATGAAAATCAGACATCATATAGTACATGACAATCTCTTTTTAACAAAGCTAGAACCAGCCCTGTACCTCACATGGATCCAGAGATCTCCACATTCATTGCTCTGCTAGATTTATATCAAGCTGACAGCTCAAGGGGAGTGTCTTTTCTGCTGAAGCTCCCCCTTGTCCATGCTCTCCCTATCACAGCTCAGGAGGCGTGTTTCAGCTCTCCCTATCACAGCTCAGGAGGCGTGTTTCAGCTCTCCCTATCACAGCTCAGGAGGTGTGTCTCAGCTCTCCCTATCACAGCTCAGGAGGCGTGTCTCAGCTCTCCCTATCACAGCTCAGGAGGCGTGTCTCAGCTTTCCCTATCAGAGCTCAGGAGGCGTGTCTCAGCTCTCCCTATCACAGCTCAGGAGGCGTGTCTCAGCTCTCCCTATCACAGCTCAGGAGGCGTGTCTCAGCTCTCCCTATCAGAGCTCAGGAGGCGTGTCTCAGCTCTCCCTATCACAGCTCAGGAGGCGTGTCTCAGCTTTCCCTATCAGAGCTCAGGAGGCGTGTCTCAGCTCTCCCTATCACAGCTCAGGAGGCGTGTCTCAGCTCTCCCTATCACAGCTCAGGAGGCGTGTCTCAGCTCTCTCTATCAGAGCTCAGGAGGCGTGTCTCAGCTCTCCCTATCACAGCTCAGGAGGCGTGTCTCAGCTCTCCCTATCAGAGCTCAGGAGGCGTGTCTCAGCTCTCCCTATCACAGCTCAGGAGGCGTGTCTCAGCTTTCCCTATCAGAGCTCAGGAGGCGTGTCTCAGCTCTCCCTATCACAGCTCAGGAGGCGTGTCTCAGCTCTCCCTATCACAGCTCAGGAGGCGTGTCTCAGCTCTCCCTATCAGAGCTCAGGAGGCGTGTCTCAGCTTTCCCTATCAGAGCTCAGGAGGCGTGTCTCAGCTTTCCCTATCAGAGCTCAGGAGGCGTGTCACAGCTCTCCCTATCACAGCTCAGGAGGTGTGTCTCAGCTCTCCCTATCACAGCTCAGGAGGTGTGTCTCAGCTCTCCCTATCACAGCTCAGTTGAAACTGAGCATGTGCGGCCTGCTCAGTGACCAGGTCAAAGAAATAAGAAATTAAGTGGTCCTATACAGATACATTTTATTGAATAACTCAGTAGCTGTACAAAATTTTTAATGACATGCAATTACAAAAATATTCAGATCCAGGTGCTGATTTGAAAATTGTAGAATATTTTTCGTGGGACAACCCCTTTAAGCTGGTCCGTACACATTAGAATAACATTGGCCAAACCCATCAATTTTGGCAGGACCATGTAATGTGTATGGGATCTCTTCACTGATGGCAAATGAAGGGGGAGATTAGGACCAGGCTGTTGGATTTCAACATGCACAATCCTTTTGTTCTCAGGGGAGATACCTTTCCACCAGAGGTGACTGCCAGACGCTCACTTCTCTCTCTCCCCAAGGATTCTTAGGCGAGTCGAGCATGCATGTGCATGGGGGAGCTGGGAGAGAGATGTTGAAGGTCTATAGAGGGAATGACCATGCAGCTACATTGCAGAACATATTGAGGACATGCATAGATAGCAATTCCTTAAAATAAAGCTGCGGCAACTGTTTTGCAATATTTTAGTATTTTCAGAGAAAGCAAACCACCAATAATTCAAGGGGTACTGGTGACCCCATAATGTTGTCAGTACATAATATCGTCATATGGTGTCACTTTATGGAGTAGTACAGTGCCTACAGAATAGTGCAGCTGAGGGAACACATACCAGGGCCCTACAGTGCTCAAATAATACCGCCACATACTAATGTCAATATCACAAGGTAATGCGCACACTGTGACTTCTCACCTCTACTGACATGTCTGCTTCAGTCACTACTTGTATTAATAACAATTCTGGAGCATCTAACTCTGAGTTGTGCCATTCCTCTATTCTTCATACTGGAAATTTATGAATGAATTGCCAGCAGTCGGCCATAAAGGTCCAGCAGGATGTTACCATTTGGGGGTGTGCACTGATTAGATAGTGTCAGACTGTGCCTGGACACCCCCCAACTGTTAACACCTCGCAGACTGCTGGCAATTTATTCATAACTTCTAGCAGGAATAATAGAGGAACGGCACAATAGAGTCATAAGAATAGGTGCTCTAGAATTGTTATTACATGGGGAATGCATGTGATTCCTTGAACAGATGTGTCAGAGGGGGACATGATCATCCATGGAGGTAGAATGGGGGAGCGCTCTAAAATTTGGGGGCAGCAGGGTAAATATCCTTGTTTTTTTCCATAATTTGACCCCTGCGTCTATTTATAGCAATCAAATTAAGGGCTCATGCACACGACCGTATCTATTTTGTAGTCTGCAAAAAACGCATCCGCAAAAAATATGGATGACGTCTGTGTGCATTCCATATTTTGCGGAACATATGGAAACAGAATGCACACGGAGTAACTTCCGTTTTTTTTTGCGGAGCCATTAAAATGAATGGTTCCGCATACGGTCTGCAAAAAAAAAAAAACCCAGAACGGATACGGAAAGAAAATACGTTCCTGTACATGAGCCCTAAGGCTATGGACTACCATGGGATTCATTCTGATCCTGCAGAAGCGCTCTAGATCTGGCATATTGTCATGCAGCCTTATACCTTGCTCTGTCGCTTTTGCCCTTTCTGTGTCAGTTTTT
This sequence comes from Rhinella marina, assembly GCA_900303285.1. NCBI lineage: Eukaryota > Metazoa > Chordata > Amphibia > Anura > Bufonidae > Rhinella > Rhinella marina. The sequence continues at coordinate 78,873 of ONZH01029897.1, read as the reverse complement.
ACTGTCATTTTCGAATTCTAGTCCCGATGTTAAAACAACGTTTTGCGTTCCTCCTGCTGTAGGTGACAGTACATATGAATGCACGGTGGGGATGGGGGTTAAACCTTGCTGCCTCTGTGGCTTCAGACATTTGGGGCCCCTGGGTTTTCCTTCCCTTTTTGTAGTATTATGAATGGCGTCTTTACGTTCGGAAGGTGATTAAGACGTGGATTGAACATGAACTATTGCTATTCCCACGCTTGATGTGCAGGGCGTGAGCCGTCTACACCTTCTTCATCCATTCATACTTGTCCGCCCGTAGAGCCTGCGCTGCTGTGATTACACTGCCGGTCACAATGGAGGCCTGGAGGTGACGTCACACGGTGAGGTGGAATATTAAATCGCCGCTGGTAATCCACGTAAGTCAGGAGCAAGGGGGGAAGCCGATCGGGAAGACTACTCACCAGGATTACTGGAGATCTTCACGTATCAGTCTACAATGATGGGTGTCATCCTACTGTTACCATGACCATAAATATCAGGGCTGCTTAAAAAGTTAAAGGGGCTCTCCACTGCTTTGCTATTGATGAGCTTTACCTTCAAAGTATTTAGGTTTTTAGGTTAGATGGCATATTGCTTGGAGGAGCTGTCACTTGCTGATCAGTGGGGGTCTGAAATCAGGGACCCCCTGTGGTGTTTTTACAGCGCTGCACCTCTCCTGTCCAGGTGCTGCTTCATGTGTGGCCCTGTCCATGGTCAGACCTCTGCCCATGAACAAGTATTGGCATTTCCTGGAAACATGCCGCCCGTCCCCGCTGGAAGACCCCTGTAATGTATGTCATCCATAACTGTATATTAAAGGGGTTGTCACATGATGGATGATGGGGGCGTATTGCTAGGATATGTCCCCATTGTCTTATAGGTGCGGGATGGTCAGTGGTTGATCCATGAAGATTTCCGTAAAGAATCCGTGTTTGGTCCATGTGTCTGTTTTTTGTTCTCTGTGTTTTATTCGTATTCCACAGCTGAAAATTAAAATGAGTGGGTACGTGTGCTGTCTGTGGAGAACATGGATAGCACACATCCATGAATTACTGACATGTGAATAAGGCCTCTTTCAAATATCCGTTTTTTACGCATTTTTAGCAGACAGCATACTGACCCATAAGAAATCTATGTTCTGTTCACATTTCTGTGAAATTTTACATTCCGTGCATCCGCAGAAAAACAGCGGAAGCATGTCCTATTTTGATCCGTGTCCCTGACCAAACGCGCCGATGTAAGTCTATGGGTCCGTGAAAATCATGTACACTATCTGGATGTCATCTGTGGTGCATCCGTTTTTCACGGAGGACAGATAGGAAATGCTCTTGAAATTAATTGTCAGCTGAGCAATGTTCTTGAGTTACGGATCACACACGGAAGGTAAAAACGGACACATGGACCAACAATGTATCCTTCACGGACATCTTCATGGATGAAACACGTACGCTTTTTTTCACGGATGTGACACTGGCACGGAAATGGGAATGGGAAAGATAGATAGATAGATAGATAGATAGATAGATATGGGATAGATAGAAAGATATGAGATAGATAGAAACCAAATAGATAGATAGATAATTGGATATGAGACAGACAGATAGATAGATAGATAGATAGATAGATAGATAGATAGAAACCAAATAGATAGATAGATAATTGGATATGAGATAGATAGATATTAGATAGACGATAGACGATAGACTACAAATAGATAAATATGATATAGACAGATAATTAGATATGAGATGGATAGATAGATAGATAGTTAGTTAGATATATATGGGATAGATAGAAAGATATGAGATAGATAGATAGATAGATAGATAGAAACCAAATAGATAGATAGATAGATAGATATGAAATAGATAATTAGATATGATATGATAAAGATAGATACATATGAGATAAATAGACTAGATGATAGATATTGGATAGATAGATAGATAGATAGATAGATAGATAGATAGAAACCAAATAGATAGATAGATAATTGGATATGAGATAGATAGATATTAGATAGACGATAGACTACAAATAGATAAATATGATATAGACAGATAATTAGATATGAGATGGATAGATAGATAGATAGTTAGTTAGATATATATGGGATAGATAGAAAGATATGAGATAGATAGATAGATAGATAGATAGATAGATAGATAGATAGATAGAAACCAAATAGATAGATAGATAGATAGATAGATATGAAATAGATAATTAGATATGATATGATAAAGATAGATACATATGAGATAAATAGACTAGATGATAGATATTGGATAGATAGATAGATTATGATAGATAGATAGATAGATAGATAGATAGATAGATAGATAGATATGGGATAGATAGAAAGATATGAGATAGATAGATAAAAACCAAATAGATAGATAGATAATTGGATATGAGATAGATAGATAGATAGATAGATAGATAGATAGATAGATAGATAGATAATAAATAGACTAGATAATAGATTTTGGATGGATAGATAGATAATACAGTAGATAGATACAGAACAATATTTGGTTTACATGGACAGTTAAGATAGTATAGCACAGAACTTCTTGACTGACACAGGACTTGGGCCAAGCATGCCCCGCTGACTGACATTAATGCACGTCCTTTCTGCTCTGTTTGGGATTTCTCTCCTTCTAGAACACTGGCACGATGTCTACTTTTCAAGCAAACGCCACTTAAGCCGCCCTCAGCAATCAAACTGTCCTTCTGCACAGTGTCACAGCTGCAACTTTGGAAGACGCTGGAGAAGGCAGAAGCCAAGGGTCATGATGTGCAGTTGTTTAAAGGACCCAGAACATTATGATAAATACGGGAGGGCAGGGGTGAGATGGAGAGGAGCTTCTGTCTGCTTTATGCTTCTTCTCCATTTTCTTCTCATATTTTATCTCGTAAGTCATTTGAACGGCAGAAAACAAAGCGTAAACATGGATGTCACTTCCTTGGGGTTATGAACTTCACTTGAGACTCGGGCCACACAGGCTAAATATAACCGAGCCTGCTTAAGTTTCAGTGACCGAGTCAACGACGTTTACTGATATATGGGACTGTGTCCTGTCATTGAGCTGCCATATCCTGGTCTGGAGGAGTCGGTATTCATTGTGAACATTATATGGGACATTTATGGGGCCTTATACCAGTGTGACTCATAAAACCACAACTCCCATTATTCAAAACAACACAGGAACTATAGGTTGGAGACCACTGCCCAAAGAGTTTGCAATCAGGTCCTCAAACCAACACTACTACAGAGTTAAGGAACATGTCCAATCCATGACCCAACTCTTCTTCCTACACATTTAGTATGTATTTGATGGAGAAGATTGGTCATCCAAAGACTGATTGGTAGTAGGGACTAAGCCACTGGGACACCAAGGTCTAGGCACTTCCATCAGGGTATGGATGTTTATCTGCTTGTTTACTGGAACAAGAGATAGCATATTCCTTATGGAGTTAACTCCAAAAGTTAGGGTCTAGGACTCATTCTTAAAGGGGTTCTCCTGGAATTAAGAAAAATTAAAATTCTTAAATATTACTTTATAATAAATATATTCCCAAATACCTTTCATTAGTTATAATGGCTCATTTTGTATGGGGAGCAATCATTAGGAGAAAGAAAATGGCCGCCGTCCTATTAGTACACACAGAACCTGTCCTAATCACACAGGAGGACAAGTTACTTCACAACACTGAGGTAAAGAGCTGCCTCATCCTCCTCTCTGCTCTACTTGTCAGGGATTATGATCCTGAATACAGATAATAAGAACTTTAGCTGAATCTCTGGGGAATTTAGTACAGAGAGGACGGACAGGGCAGGCTGTGGTAATGGAGACTGCATACAAATGCTGCTCATTAGCCACACCCCACAATCCTCTCATGGTTCCTCATCATCTCCATTCCCACAGAGATTACCCTGTATTCAGGATCATGATTCCTGACAAGTAGGAGAGGAAGATGAGGCAGATCTTTACCTCAGTGTTGTGAAGTAACTTGTCCTCCTGTGTGATTAGGATCAGGTTTTGTGTGGACTAATAGGACAGTGGCCATTTTATTTCTCCTAATGATTGCTCCCCAGACAAAACAAGCCATTATAACTAATGAAAGGTATTTGGGAATATATTTATCATAAAGTAACATTTACATTTTAAAATTAAAATTTTCTTAATTCCTGGAGAACCCCTTTAAGGACTATTGGTTATAGAAAATTTCAGTAGAAACAAGAACTGTGTGAGGCCAGCAGAAGATATGGACCTACTAGGTCACTTATGGATTTAGCCCAGGGCTAAACTAATCAATGGAGTGTAAGGTTTGTAAGTTCTTCACCCCAAAACTGTATCAAGGCCAGGAGAAGGTGTGGACCTACTAGGTCACTTACAGATTTAGCCCAGGGCTAAACTAATGAACGGAGACTAAGGATTGTGAGTTCTTTACCATTTACCCCTACAAGGAGGTATAGGCATCTCAGATGGAAACCCCAGGTTGCTACCAGTGACATACATAGAGTATTAATGCACTTGCTGGACCATCACACATTCAAACACCTCCTCACTGGGCAGTGGCGTACATAGAGAAGTAAGGGCCCCATAGCAAGGTTCAAACCAGGCCCCCACACACAGGACAGAAGGGTTTCGGCCTAAACCTTTTTTAATGACCCTTGGACCATTTTTCAACTGCCTCATTTGCTAAAAGTTGTTCCTTTAGAGGGTAGAGTCCTGACCAAGTTTTCACCTCCAGTAGAAGAGGAGATGATCCCAATTAAGACTGGGCCCCCTCTTGTCCGGGGCCTCATTAGCAATGTCATGGTCTGCCACTATGGTAGTTACGCCTCTGGTTGCTACCCCTCAGAGTGGACTGAGTTAGGAACTGCTGGGGTATAGATAGACTGAAGACACCAAGCTGTGGTCCAAAGGCAGCAGACAGGAATTTTAGTTGGACAAAGCACAGGTCAAGGCTGGTTGTATAAACGGTGGACACGCAGAGATCAGGATGGGCAGTGGACGGTGAAATGTGGTCAAATATACAAGTTGGATCAGTGGAACCACTCAGTCCTAGACCACTGTGGCAAGGGTCAAACCAGAGACTGGTCATAAAACCATAGACCATAAAATTATAGGGACTAAGCCACCAAGGCCCCAGATGCACTGTATCACAACACACAGGAGTACTGGAGAATTAGCCACTAGGACACCAGGGTCACCATGAATGTGTCTCCAAGGAGTGAGGGCCAAACTTTCTTCAGTTCTGCTTGTTGCAGAAAGTTTCAGTGGAAATCCAACCCTTAATTTGTTCTACTGGTTTAAAGTGCTTTTTATGGTGGATACCAGAGACTGGTCATAACGGAATAGATCAGCAGGCACTCTGTGATTAGCCACTCGGACATCGTGCCACCAGGAAGTAGACATTTCCATGAGGTTGTAGATGCCTATCACCTGGGTTACTAACCCGAGGACCATCTCGGGAGCATGACCTGGGTTCCTGAAAAGTGAGGACCTAGCTTTCCTAGCATTGTTTGCAGAAAGTTGAAGAATCAAAACCATAAACCTAAAGATTGTTGTAGTTATGCATTCCAAACCATAATCCAACCCTTACCTCATTCTATAACCCTTACCTCATTTCATGGTAGAAACCAGAGACTGATCATAATCAAATAGGACAGCATGTACTGTAAGGTTAGCCACTAGGCTACCAGGGACACTGTGTAACTAGGTACTAGGTGTGGTTGCTTATCTACTGAGCTACTATGGTTTTTTTTCTTTTCTTATGGTTCACCAGAGAGCTGATGATTGTCTATTTGCTGGCTGTGATGTGGATGCTATGCCACCAGACGGTCCGAACCACCAGGATTTTTTTTTATTGGTGAAAACCAGAGACTGAATTAACCACTAGGACACCAGGAACACACTACCCCCGGGGTCTTGATATTTACAGTTGTGAATGCTTATCTACTGAACTATTAGGGAGTATGCTTTTACTTTATGGTTCCACAGAAAGTTAATGATTGTCCACTGGTTGACTATAATGTAGACATCATTATGCCACCGGACCACCATTGTTAGTGGAAACCAGAGACTGGACATAATGAAATAGATAGACATGTACTGTAGGTCTAGCCACTAGCACACCAGGGGCACTGTACCATGAGGGAGTAGTTACTTGTGGTTCTGAGCTCCAAATAAGTGGGTTCTTACCTAAAAGTTCACCACTTGCTGACTGTCATGTGGACACTATGCCACCGGACCACCAGGGATTTTCATTTTATTGGTGAAAGCCAGAGACTGGTCATAATTAAATAGATCAGCATGTACTGTAGAATTAAGCACTGAGACACCAGGGACACAGTGCCACCAGGGTCTTGATACTTGTATTTGTTAATGCTTATTTACTGTGCTATCAGGGAATGTGCTCTAACCAAACAGTTCACCAGAGAACTGATGATTGTCCACTGGCTGACTGTGATGTGGACACTATACCACTGGACCACCAGGGAGTTGATGCATGTTCACTGAGCTATGGAAGATTTCAGTGCCGATGTTTGGTGGCATCACCACATTATTATGTCATCAGAAAGTCTAAAAAGTCTTTTAAAGGAACATACCATATCTGAGTGCTGGGCCAGAGGGGGCAGAGCATGACACAGGGATTACCTGGACACGAAAGTCAGCCTCTGTATAGTATGTATAGTACCTCGTGTCTCTGTAAAAGGGGTTATCCCACGACTAATGTAAAAAATGAAAATCAGACATCATATAGTACATGACAATCTCTTCCTAACAAAGCTAGAACCAGCCCTGTACCTCACATGGGTCCAGAGATCTCCACATTCATTGCTCTGCTAGATTTATATCAAGCTGGCATCTCAGGGGAGTGTCTTTTCTGTCACAGCTCAGGAGGTGTGTCTCAACTCTATCACAGCTCAGGGGGTGTGTCTCAGCTCTCCCTATCACGGCTCAGGAGGCGTATCTCAGCTCTCCCTATCACGGCTCAGGGGCGTGTCTCAGCTCTCCCTATCACGGCTCAGGGGGCGTGTCTCAGCTCTCCCTATCACAGCTCAGGGGGCGTGTCCATGCTCTCTCTATCACAGCTCAGGAGGTGTGCCTCAGCTCTCCCTATTAGGAGGCAGTTGAAGTATGAAACTGAGCATGTGCGGCCATCTCAGTGAGCAGGTCAAAGAAATAAGTAAAAAAACAAACAGCAGGTGGTGCTATACAGATACATTTTATTGAATAACTCAGTAGCTATTCAAAATTTTTAATTCCATGCAATTACAAAAGTATTCAGATCCAGATGCTGGTTTGAAAACTGTAGAATATTTTTCGTGGGACAAACCCTTTAAGGGATCAGTTCCACTACACTTGCCCTATAACATGGCCGCTGCCACCGTGGATTTGGGACGTTGTAGAGATGGAACGAACCATTCAATTAATTAAGTAATTAATCTTCTGTTAAGGACGGCCATCTGGAGGAGCTTCATGCGCTGTCCAAAATCACCTTCGGGGCGCAGAGCTGTGCTCATCATTCCGTATTATGTCTGCTTTCATTGCCCCTGACAGATGTTGAGGTGATGATGGTGATGATGAAGCCACCGCTTACTGATTTGTCCTATTGACTTTTATTATAAGGTCCCATAAACACGCTGGTCACGTGTAGTGTTTCATACAGGAGACCATTATACAGTGTCAGCCAAACCAGTCCATTTTTTGCAGGACCAGTTGATGTTGAGTTGTGTATGGGGACCTCTGATCTCTCTCCAAGGATCAGGCTGTTGGATTTCAACATGTGGAATCCTCTCCATGAAATAAACCACCACCAGAGGTGTCTGGCAGCAGCCTATTGCAGTCTCTATTGAGAACACATGGACATACACATGCATGCTTGGCCAAACTGAGCATGCAGGTGTATGGGGGAGTCGGGTATGGCTCCTTGGCTTCTGTACTGTATATGTCATGAGGTGGTTTATGTAGGACTGTGATCTATACAGGTCAAGGGACCGTCACAGGGCGGAATTGGCGTGGACACTGGGCCAAAGTTCTGTCGGTGGCCGAGTGCTGTCTGCCTTCCATTGTTTTCAATAGGAGACAGTGCTGCAATTGTTGGGCCAGCAGTTTGAAGCCATGACCATGACCAAGAAGGGACAAGTCCCTTCTGGGCGTGGCGTGGTGGACAGCCGCCGCTTGGTGCTGTGGTGGGTGTCTGCTTGCGGTTTAGCTTCATTTATTGGAGCTAAGCACAAGCATGTCCTGAACATTCGAAGTGACCAATCTCTGCGGTTTCTGCAGCGGTGCACACAGCGCCAAAATGCGCCGTGTGAACGCGATCTTGGGTATTGATTGTCGGCCATCTTGACGAAAGTGAAGGTACGTTTATATCCTTGGAGTCTACAAATCGTCATTGTTTGGGATTCTTCAGTTTTATTTCCTAGTGCCTGTGTCTGACAGAGAGTGTGCAAGGACAAAGCACAGATGTAGCAGAGCGGAGTTTGTCATGTGGCACAACTTGCAATCTGTGGGACTGTAAGTAAGGGCTCATTTACATGTGCGTATTTTCTTTCCGCGTCCGTTCCGTTTTTTTTTGTGGACTGTATGCAGAATCACTAATTTCAATGGGTCCTCAAAAAAAAAAAACGGAAGTTACTCCGTGTGCATTCCGTTTCCATATGTCCGGTCCGCAAAAAAGTAGAACATGTCAAGGATAGGACTGTTCTATTAGGGGCCAGCTGTTCCGTTCCGCAAAATACGGAATACACATGGACGTCATCCTTATTTTTTGCAGACCGCAAAATACATACGGTCGTGTGCTCGAGCACTAAGCCGCACATACCATGAAGACCCCCACAGAGTTAAATGACACATTCGGCTCTGCTGCATCTACACTTTCCAAGCACTGACGGTAAAAGATGCAGAGACGATCTGCCTGGAAGCCGCGCTAAATTTCCGTCCTGCCCTGAACTTGACCTGGGGACGTACATTAAAAGTTTACCTCACAACGTATAGAGATGACTTTTCTAGAGAAAAGTGCGGCCTGCGTGTTCCTGTGCAGCCGCCTGTTTTATTTTTGGGAGATGTATTTTTGCACTCTGCAATTCAGTCCTAATTTATTGCCGGGACAACTGATCCCCGTGTTTTTGTGTTGATAAACACTGGTTGCTAGCCGTCAGTCCAAGTATAAACCCCCCTCCCCCACCGGCCTCCACACAAGCCATGTTTGGTCCGACATCTCAGGCAGGCGGCCTGGCTGCGTTTCAGTACTAAAGCATCACATAGGATAGAAATTGATCAGAGACTCCCTAAGCCACCGGGATATAATTACTGCTCCGGTTCAGAGCACTGACACCGCGGCATTGTGGGTAGCCGTGATAACTCCATTATATTATAGGGGATTTACGCATTTCATAGGGAAGTATACAAGTGTGATATACAGAGGTAGATAGGTTCTTATATGGTATGGGGAGAACAGTGATGTCATCGGTTATAATAGGACAGTTGTGACATCATCAGTGATTATTAGGGGCTCTGGGATTTCTCACTGAATAAAGAATAACATTTGACTTATTGCCGGGGAGGGGAATACAGACCAGAGAAGAGAGACATTTCTGACAGCTTAACTTATTATTATATATTATAGAAAATTTATCTATCTATCTATCTATCTATCTATCTATCTATCTATCTATCTATCTATTCTTTTATTTTATTGGATGTTGGATTGCCTCCGCAGCCGTTGACACACCACCATCATTTCTACTGCTGTGCCGTTCACATTATTGCATCTATCTATTATCTATCTTTCTATATATCTCTGTCCTATCTATTTTTCATTCTTATCTGTCTATCTATCTATCTATCTATCTATCTATCTATCTATACTACTCTGGGTCTCTGGACACCATTGAGGGGTCACCACGTCTTGCTGCTCTCCGGAACCAGAAGGGATGGTAAGGCATGGTGCACCCCAATGGGAATTAAGTCCAAAGAGTCAGGGTTTGCAGTAAACCAGTGTGCTTCTTTACTGGAGGAACTCCAGTGCAAAACAATACAGGCGAGGCATAGGTCTAGCTTCTCCAGTCTCCTCTCTGGCAGAAGAAGGGTTCATGCTGAGGAAAGGCCTGCGCTAGCTGTCCCTCTCTCTCTCTCAGAAGGCTAGGAGCCAGGGTCTGTGGCAGAGTACCTCCGTCTTCTTCTGGTCACTCTGACAGAGTATGTCTTACTAAACACGGATCCCTATCGGCAGACATCTAGGGTCTCTGACTGCTCTACTGGTGTACATTTTCTTACTGAACTAGAACCTTGTAGTGGGAGGAGTGGAGAAGCACAGCTTAAACAGAAACAATGTTGCAATTTCAGTCTGTCATAGACTTGTATAGAGTTACAACACAAGTCTATGAGAATCATTAAGCAGCTTTTCCAGACATAAACAAGTCTTCAGACATAAACAACAGAGCTAAACTAGAAAGTCAGAAGGTCACTATGTCTGACTTTCCCTTATAGTCCCTGATTGTAACTGTGGAAGATTTCTAACTTCTCAGGGCATTGGTAGAAAGTCCCAAAAGTCTCTCAGTATTAGCTGGCTGTGCACAGCGCAGGTCACATCTACAGTAGTGCAATAACATCTATCTATCTATCTCTCTATCTATCTCATATCTATCTATCTCATATCTATCTATAGTTGGCCTCAGGCCCAGTCCTGAAATGTCACTGTGTCCTGCTTTATGTTATAGTTGTTATAGTGCTGTGGTATGTTATTCTTTTCTATTACTTAGGTCAGAACAGAGCAAGAAGTTTGTATAAGGTGATCCTCATATCCAGATCTTCTATCTTCACTGACACCTCCACATTCCTCCACGAAACTCTACTAATTTTCCATTAAGTCACATTTCATAGAACTGCTGTATAGGGGCCACATTGCTTCTCGCCAGAAACAGAACCTATCACTCTTCAGGATATTTTCCTGACATTGCTAGATATACAAAACAGAGGTGATCAATATGGGCCCACATGGAAAATCACATGGTGGGAGAACAGTCTCCAGGGCTGGCCATTCTGGAAAGTGACATATGGGGTGGTGCCAGAGTAGGCCATCCATTCCTGGGGTGCTGCTAGGCCATTGTTTTGCCCAAGGCCACAGTGGATATCACTGTATTGCTGCTCTCAGAACGGTGATACAGGTAAATAGTGTAGAGGGAAACAAGAACCAATTATTCTAGGTTCCGCCATTCACTCTCATAGGCCACTATACAGTCGCGAATTGATGACATCAACAAGACCATTTGTGCTGGGTTTCAGGTGGTCACAATGACTTCATAGTGATGGTGTGCACTGGGATGCGGGCAACTCAGACCACAGGCCTATGGCCTGCTTCGCAGACTGAAGAATAGAATGGAACTCAGGTGAGTATTTTTTCTGTCACTTTTGGGGCAATACAAAGGGACAGTTTAACTATTGGGGGCACTACAGGGGGACACTGTAACTACTAGAGGCACTATGGGGGAGATAAGTACTGGGGCAATAGAAATGGGCATTATAACTACTTGGGCTACTATAGAGGGACCTTATAACTACAGGGGGACATTATAAGAACTGAGCAATACAGAGGGGCATTATAACTATGGGGGCACTATAGAGGGCATTATTACTACTGGGAGCAATTTGGGGGCTTTAACACTACTGTGGCCACAGTGGGCACAGTATTGGAGGTAGCAGTAGGATAATAGTTTTGGGGCACCATGGGGGTGGAAGGGCAAGGAATCTAAGATGTCTGTGAGACAAACTCTACAGACACAAGATGTGGATGAAAGATGACATCATGGCGATCTGCTCCCAATGGAAAAGATGAGAAAAGAGAACATCTACATTAGAGGTGACGTCGCTGAATAGGATAGGTATGTAGTTCTATATTCTCTTGAATATCCATCCAAATGTGCCAACAGCACTGGTGGGGGGGGGGGGGGGGGTGCACAAACATATTTCATGTCCACGACACAGCAAGTGGGCCGGTCTGTTTTAAAATGCCGGGGCTGAATTTCAGTCCCAGTCCAGTCTTGCTCCGGGGTGACTCCAAATGTGATACTATTCTTACTGTATTGAATAGGTGTCATATATAGGGCATTGAGATAATGTCGGAGTTATTAGAAAATATCTGAGTCCTCTGAGGTAATAAGTCAAATCTCTAACACAGAATGGCTGGCCATACACGTCAGATTACAGCCGAGAGCTCGTTCAGCCAACAGCTGTTCCTCTCGACCCCTCAATACACCAGCACACTCAGCTCTGCCCATCTGTATTCTGAATAAAAGCAAAAAGATTGGGCAATTGAAGTCCAACAGCCATCTTCCATTGAAATAATATTACAGACCTCTGAGATAAGTCAGAACTTTGAGGTGATCCCCCAGCCCAGTGAAACTTGTGACATAGGAGAGTGCATGTGTTGCGTCGGGATAATATGCCAGATCTCGGAGATAATAATTCAGATATCTATCACAATAGGTCAGACGTCTGAGGCTCTGACTTAATACAGCATATCTCTAATATGCCAGGCCTTATTCAGAATACTCCAGACCTCTGAGGTAATAAGTGAGACCTCTGTGATAATAATTCAAACCTCAGATAATACTGTGGACTTCTGACATAATAAAGATAATATTCTAGACCTTTGAGAAAATATTCCAAACCTCTGAGATAATAAGCCTGTCCAGTCAGAGCCGCCAACATTTCAATACCTCAGCCCTAAGTTAATAAGTCACTAAGATACAAAAGTGAAACCTCTGCCATTAAACATGTCTCTGAGATAATATACCACACCTATGTGATAATATGTTAGACCTCTGAGATAAGTCAATTCTCTGAGAAAATAAATCATCCCTCTGAGGTAATATGCTAAACCTATGAGGTAATTCCAGATCTTTGTGATAATATTCCAGATCCCTGAGATAAGTCAAAACTTTTAGTTAGATTTTTGGTATAATAGGTCATAACATCAGAATTAAACCAATCATAATAAGGCAGTTTTTTGAGATAATAAGTCAGTTCCAGGGATAATAAGCAAGGTATTAAGATAATTAGGAAGTACATGTGATAACAAGCTAGTTCATGAGATAGTAAGCAAGTTCTTTAGATAATGAAGTCTTTCCTGAGATAATAGGACAGTTCTTGTGAGATTGATTCTTGTGAGTTCTTTGAGATTAATAAGCCAATTCCTGGGTTAATAAGGCAGTTCTTGAGATGAAAGGGATGTTAATGAGATAATAAGCCAGTTCCTTATATAATAATCAATTTCTTGAGATAACAAGCTAGTTTTTGAGGTAATAATGACGTTCCTGACATAAGAAGCAAGATAATTCAGTTCTTGAGATAATGTGGAAGTTGTGAAATAACAAGTCAGATCCTGAGATAATAAGCAAGTTATTGATATAATTAACTAGTCTTTGGGAAAATAAGTCAGCTCCTCAAATAGTAAGCTAGTTCCTGAGATGATAACGAAATGCATGAGACATTAACCCAGTTTCTGAAACAAGCAGTTTCTTGAGATAATAAGCCAGTTCTTTAGATAATAACTACGTTATTGAGATAATAAGCCTGTTCATGAGATAATTCAGTTCTCGAGATAATAAGCAAGTTTATGAGGTAATAAGACAGTTATTGAGATAATAAGACAGTTATTGAAATGATAAGGAAGTTCATGAGATATTAACTCAGTTTCTGGAATAATAAGCCAGTTCTTGAAATAATAACAATATTCCTGAGATAATAAGCCAGTTTTTGAGATAATACGGTTCTCCGGATAATAAGCCAGTTCTTGAGATAATAAAGAAGTTCATGAAATAACAAGCCAGTTGCTGAGATACTAAGCAAGTTCTTGAGGTAATAAGCCAGTTCTGGAAATAATAAGGATATTCATGAAATAACAAGCCAGTTGCTTAGATACTAAGCAAGTTCTGGAGATAGTAAAACAGTTCCTGAGATAATAAGACAGTTATTGAGATGATAAGGAAGTTCATGAGATATTAACCCAATTTCTAAAATAATAAGCCAGTTCTTGAAATAATAACAATGTTGCAGAGATAATAAGCCAGTTCTTAAGATAATACAGTTCTAAAGATAATAAGCCAGTTCTTGAGATAATAAAGAAGTTCATGAAATAACAAGCCAGTGGCTGAGATACTAAGCAAGTTCTTGAGATAGTAAAGGTGTTGTTCCAGAGATAGTAAGGGTGTTCCTGAGATAATAAGGCAGTAACTGAGATAATAAGGTAGTTCTTTGTGATACTAAGCCAGTTCCCCCAAAAAAATTACCAGATCTTAACATAATATCTCAGAATTCCTTGTATTATTTCATATTGAATTGGTTCCAGCTGTTCTGTAAGGTCGTGATGGTTTGTAACATAGCATGACCCTCATCAGTCCTCGCATGGACTGTACATTGTACAGCAGTGTCTCTCTGAGATGTCTATACCACATATCATATAGAATGCATGTTTTCCATTGTAGACTCAGCCAGTGCAGTGACAGTGATGAGACACAGCAAGGCGGTGGAATTTTTTTTGCTTTCCTTTGCTGAAAGTGTGAATGAATTATTGATTGTTCCCTGCCAGTAAGATCATGAGGAGCACCATTTACAGGACGTCTATCCACTAATAAGTAGACGGCGCAGCGTGCGAGCAGTCAATATTCAGTGTAACCGCTACCGTCAGTGCACGTCCCTGTCCCCGGAGGTATCTTACCATGGCACTTATAACCTACATGAAATGTTTTCTTACTTATCTAGGTTTAGACCTGAACATTTTCACTATTTGCCAGTGGTTGCTTAGACATACTCCATAACAGACCAGTGGAAGGACCCTTCAAACAGCACCATCAATCCCATCTTCCAGGACCTATGTGACTATGGCTTAGATCAGGAGTCCCCAAACTTTTCACACAGGGGGCCAGTTCACTGTCCCTCAGACCGTTGAAGGGCCGGACTATAAAAAAAAACTATGAACAAATCCCTATGCACAACGTACATATCTTATTTTAAAGTAAAAAAACAAAACAGGAACAAATACAATATTTAAAAGAAAGAACAAGTAAATTTAAATCAACAAACTTACCAGTATTTCAATGGGAACTATGGGCCTGCTTTTGGCTAACCAGCCCACTGTGCCCCCATCAGACCTCAGATCAGCCCATTGTGCCCCAATCAGACCTCAGATCAGCCCATTGTGCCCCCATCAGACCTCAGATCAGCTCCTTGTGCCCCCATCAGACCTCAGATCAGCCCACTTTGCTTCCACCAGACCTCAGATCAGCCCATTGTGCCCCCATCATACCTCAGAACAGCCCACTGTGCCCTCATCAGACTTCAGATCAGCCCAGTGTGCCCCCATCAGACCTCAGATCAGCCCACTGTGCCCCATTCAGATCTCAGATCAGCCCACTGTGCCCCCATCAGACCTCAGATCATCCCACTGTGCCCCCATCAGACCTCAGATCAGCCCACTGTGCCCCCATCAGACCTCAGATCAGCCCACTGTGCCCCAATCAGACCTCAGATCAGCCCATTGTTCCCCCATCAGACCTCAGATCAGCCCATTGTACCCCCATCTGACCTCAGATCAGCCCACTGTGCCCCCATCAGACCTCAGATCAGCCCACTGTGCTTCCATCAGATTTCAGATCAGCCCATTGTGCCCCCATCAGACCTCAGATTAGCCCACTGTGCCCCCATCAGACCTCAGATCAGCCAACTGTGCCCCCATCAGACCTCAGATCAGCCCACTCTGCCCCCCATCAGAATAAAATAAAAAACTCTCTTACCTCTCCTGCACCGCGGCTCCGCTCCGGGTCCAGCGCTCCTCTGTCTTCTCTGCCCTTCTCTGTCACCTGACTGTGTGCAGCGTCAGGTCAGAGTGCGCGCACTACGTCCTGTTGCTGCACGCGGTCAGGACAGTGCCGCACCGCCAGGAAAAGACAGAAGTGCGGCGGGGGCCGGATAAATGGCCTCAGGGGGCCGCATGTGGCCCGTGGGCCGTAGTTTGGGGACAGTTAAAAATTGTCCTAATCTCCTTCCAGATCTAAATCTTTTAGATTTTTTTTTTTAAATGTTATTATAAGATGCTCATCCAGTCAGTTTTCAATGTCCAGTTGGATCTCAATGTCTGTAGGGTGCCCAAAAACCTTGACGTTGTGTCATTTTAGTGACAGGATATCATAGAAAGGGTCTAAGCTATTAGGACACCTGACTATGTCTTCAGCAGATGCGGTTGCACCATTAACACTATTAACTACAATTACTAAAAGCCTAAATATAGTTTAATCATTGTCACCCATTTCTGGCGCTCGGGTCCTTCTTCACCATGAAGCTGAGCAGGACAACCCTCAATTAGCTGCTAATTAATTCCCATTATCCCTAATGGATATTGATGTGCTGTTCTTTCTTAGTGTAACCCTTCTCATACTTGCTTGGAAGCTTGGCAGGAAAGTGTATGTCTGCCATAGAGGAAGCCCATGGGGCCCCTTGCTCTTCTTCTCCATGGGTGGTCCTACGTAGCTCAAAACTCAAAGTTTACGAGCTTTTTTTTTTATATGGAACCTGTCATGGATTGTCCTTATTTTTAGTAATTCAAACATCCCCTATTGGGTAAGAGTAATGTTAAAGAAGAACTCCCGCAAAACTTTTTATTCTCTGACCTGTTAGAAAGGTGCATGATGTAATCTGTAGTGAATGTAATCTTTTTATCAGAAACTGTATTTGTGAGTTATCCACTTTCTTCTTATTGTAGCTGGGTCATGTGACCAACTCCCTGACCTCCAACTGACCCAGGACAGCAAGCCAGTTACTGCTCTATTCATTCCTATGAGACTGAAAGTGAGGCTCCCATAGGAATACATAGAGAATTAGACTTCCTGTCCACACATAAGATGCTGTGTGAGTTGGTGAGTCTGATTGCTGGTCACATGACACAGATGAGAAACATCAGGGAGATATAACTCACAAATACAGCCACTGGTAAGAAAATGACATTCACTTCAGATTACATCATGTACCTTTCTAGCAGGACATGGAATAAAAATTTTTGCGGGAGTTCTTCTTTAAGTAAAAATTGGTGACGCCCTTTCCAGTCAGGGGCACAACTACCATAGCGGCAGACCATGTGACTGCTATGGGGCCCAGGGCAAGAGGGGGCCCTGTTGGGATCATCCCCTCTTCTACTGGAGGTGAAAACTTGGTCAGGACTCTACCCTCTAAAAAAAAAACCTTTTAGCAAATGAGGTAGTGGAAAAAATGGCCCAACGGTCACTGAAAGGGGTTTAGGCAGAAACCCTTCTGCCTGGTTTGATCCTTGCTATGGGGCCCTTACTTCTCTATGTTCTCCACTGTTTCCAATATTCCCAAAAATCCCTTCCTTCATGACATGGGTAAACCATCCTGACCCGTCTTGTTGGGTAGAAAAAAACAAAATAAAAAACAAAGCAGGACATGAAAATTTGGGGGTTCTGACTATGAGACTCTCATTTTTGGGTACTAGAAAGGGTACTTTTTGGGTACTAGAGCAGTGAACCCATAGCTTGAAAGAGACAAAGAAGTTTATCATGTTCCAGTCAGCTACTGTAGACTTCCTGATCAGCTGACCATCTCACAGGAAGTGACATCATGCTGTCATGATGACATCACATCTTCCAGTCTTCAGATAAGTATACTGTATGTTTATCATAGGAAGCCAAATAACCTATGGATATGTTTTTGGAGTATGGGAGGAAACCAGAGAACCTGGGGGAATCCTAGGAGAACATGGGGAGAACATTCCATGCAGATGTTTTACTTTGATGGGATTTGAACCCAGGACCTCAGCATGTTTGTATCTCTTTAAGAACTTATAATACATGAGATGCGACCGTCATCTACATAAAAATTCACTTTTCAGCCCATTGTTTCGTGGCGAGGAGATGCTAGAGGAGAGTGATTACTCCAGATGAGTCAGCGCTCTGATTTGTAACCAGGAGCGGCCGCTGGAGATTTCCTTTAATCATCTGTTTAAAAATGAATGTATTTTAGCATGGAATTAGAAGCCGGTTCGGTGTCAGTCAAGCCCATGGCTCAGCAGCTCGCGGATGATGAAATGATTGTCTTGTGGGAACATAGAATGATCTTTGAGACGCTCGGGAAGCAGCAGAACTCGTTAAATTATGTAGGTCTTGTAAAGCTTGTGAAGTAGGGGAGCAGGAAAGGAAGAGGGAAAGCAGAAGGTCCATGGTAGTCTCCATACTTCCCGGGTCCCTCAAAATGTTCCGGAAGCTCCAGTAAAAAGGGGAGAGCTCCAAAATCTTTCTTTATGGGTAGAGTGGTGGGCATGCTCTGTGACCTGTGCAGGAAGAGAGAGGTGTCACCTGTCACTGTAATCCTGCCCATGCTGAAGATGATGTGACTGCTGATCTTGCCACCGTAGATAAAACGTGTTAGCTTATTTTAATATTTATTTTAATATCAACTGTGACTTAGAAAACGAACAATATTGATCAATCTATGTCCTATCTATCAGTCTATCTCAGGGTAGGACTGGCCCATCAGAGTACCAGAAGAACCTCCGGTGGGCCCAGAGTATGACACCAACGTGGACTTCAAAGGTTCAGGAGAAAGAAAGAACATTTTCTGCCTTTAAAGCCATTTATTTGTCACTAGGGTCTATGTCAAATATCTATGTCCTATGTATCCATGTCCTAGTTATATCTATCTCATATCTATCTATCTATCTATCTATCTATCTATCTATCTATCTATCTATCTATCTATCTATCTATCTATCTATCATCTATGTACATATCTATCTAATCTGTATCTAATTCTATCTATCTATCTATCTATCTATCTATCTATCTATCTATCTATCTATCTATCTATCTATCTATCGTTCTGTCTATCTATCTATCTATCTATCTATCTATCTATCTATCTATCTGTACCTATATCCAATTATATTCTTTCTATCTCATATTGTACTATCTACTTATCTGTCTATCATCTATCTCATATCTATCTATCTATCTATCTATCTATCTATCTATCTATCTATCTATCTATCTATCCATCCATCATATATTGTATGGCATACATAATGCCCAAGTAAATCTGATGGTACAGTCCTCACATAATGCAGTGATACATGAAGTCTAAATAATATCGCTGGTGGCCCCCATCCTCAGGTGCCAGGTCCTCAGTGGCGCCCCCTTCAGCAGGGTTGGCTGATGTGCATGGAGCGCCCCTATGGCGGCACATTGCTGCGCCTTACGGTTATATAACCGCGTTACATCCAGTAGTGATCTTCCGCAGTTTCTACGGTTAAACTCGCATGAACTCATTGCTTCCACACGTGAGACTTTGTAGGTCACAAATTGCTGGGGAAAAAAAAGAATTTCAAATCTGCGCTCTTCTAGTGTTCGGCGGACTACGACGAGGTGAAATTCGCTATTTTGTCCCTTGCACTCCCAGACTGTTAATTCTCTGCAGCGGCAGCTGTGATGTCTCCTAATGGTCAGAGGCTTTTTTCAGGGCAGCCATAACCTTAAGGCAAACGTGCTAGCAATGCATGAAAATTGGAGCTGACTGCTCCGCGGCTCAGGACGGCGGCTCTTTCCACCTGTCACATGTTATTTGTCAGATAGCGGAGCCAGGTTATAAATAAAGAGCCCCGGCACTTCTATTACCTGCTTTATTTAACGGTATTTCAGCACGGTGGGGAGCGGCCGCAGCGAGGCTATGTATTATATACAGGGGATGGGGGCGTGGAAATTTCCAGAAGATGCTGTTCCCTGGAGGACTAAGTTCTGAACGGGTTCCTTATGGTTAGGAGCCACCAAATAGAATATATAAGGGAAGCGCTTAAAGGGTTATTCCCATCTCACCAGCAGAATAGTGAGTGCAGCTCTGAGGTATAATACAGGATGTAACTCGGGATCAGTACAGGATAAGTAATGTATGTACACAGTGACTGCACCAGCAGAATAGTGAGTGCAGCTCTGGAGTATAATACAGGATGTAACTCAGGATCAGTACAGGATAAGTAATGTAATATATGTACACAGTGACTGCACCAGCAGAATAGTGAGTACAGCTCTGGAGTATAATACAGGATGTAACTAAGGATCAGTACAGGATAAGTAATGTATGTACACAGTGACTGCACCAGCAGAATAGTGAGTTCAGCTCTGGAGTATAATACAGGATGTAACTCAGGATCAGTACAGGATAAGTAATGTAATATATGTACACAGTGACTGCACCAGCAGAATAGTGAGTGCAGCTCTGGAGTATAATACAGGATGTAACTCAGGATCAGTACAGGATAAGTAATGTATGTACACAGTGACTGCACCAGCAGAATAGTGAGTGCAGCTCTGGAGTATAATACAGGATGTAACTCAGGATCAGTACAGGATAAGTAATGTTATATATCTATACAGTGACTGCACCAGCAGAATAGTGAGTGCAGCTCTGGAGTATAATACAGGATGTAACTCAGGATCAGTACAGGATAAGTAATGTTATGTATGTACACAGTGACTGCACCAGCAGAATAGTGAGTGCAGCTCTGGGGTATAATACAGGATGTAACTCAGGATCTGTACAGGATAAGTAATGTAATGTATGTACACAGTGACTGCACCAGCAGAATAGTGAGTGCAGCTCTGGAGTATAATACAGGATGTAACTCAGGATCAGTACAGGATAAGTAATGTAATGTATGTACACAGTGACTGCACCAGCAGAATAGTGAGTGCAGCTCTGGAGTATAATACAGGATGTAACTCAGGATCAGTACAGGATAAGTAATGTAATGTATGTACACAGTGACTGCACCAGAAGAATAGTGAGTGCAGCTCTGGAGTATAATACAGGATGTAACTCAGGATCAGTACAGGATAAGTAATGTAATGTATGTACACAGTGACTGCACCAGAAGAATAGTGAGTGCAGCTCTGGAGTATAATACAGGATGTAACTCAGGATCAGTACAGGATAAGTAATGTAATGTGTGTACACAGTGACTGCACCAGCAGAATAGTGAGTGCAGCTCTGGAGTATAATACAGGATGTAACTCAGGATCAGTACAGGATAAGTAATGTATGTACACAGTGACTGCACCAGCAGAATAGTGAGTTCAGCTCTGGAGTATAATACAGGATGTAACTCAGGATCAGTACAGGATAAGTAATGTATGTACACAGTGACTCAACGTGTATCTCTAATTTCATGTCATGCTGTATCACATGCTGTATAACAATCATTGTTAAGAGGCTTTGCTTGTAATGAAGACGATGACACCATATGGCGGTACACAGATTGACTACTACTCTATAATACATAACTGTATTCACTCCAACCTGTCACCGTACAGTCCTGGTGCACACGGTTGTACCCTATAGACGAGGTGCAGTCCTATGTGCAGTGACTAATAATGAATAAATAATTCTCCCCATGTGACAGATATGTGCCGCACATAGAGGTACAATACTAATATCTCACTAGTATCAATTCCCTGCCCATTAATCTGCACCACACATGCCAATAAATGTGATCCAGGCTAGGACAGGAGGGTGTGAACATACCGCACATTGTACAGTACTGCACGCTTCGTTAGCTGTATGGCGGTAGGTGTGCTGCTCAGGGTGTGTTGCTATTATGCATTGTTATATAAGTCCCAGTATACGGTTGGTACTGTACCCTGTCTGGGTACATTGTGCCTGAACCCGTGCCAGCCTGTGGAGGAATCAGGATGTGTTCTGCACACATTGCCTTATGTAATGTACTGTAAGACCTGAATTTCAGGTTCTCTCTGACAATGCCGCGGGCGGTGGACAATCCAGCAGAATAAACATGAATGGAGAGCTGCGCATGGCGTCACCTTATACAGTCACCTTACTTAAAGGGGAACTTCACTAAACTTACCATGGTGCTTATAGATTAGGGGGCTTTCCTTAAAGGGGACTTCTGGGATTTTGCTACGGATGTAGCAGAGTTAACGCGTTAATACCACCTTAAGTTTTAAGTCTTCTGTTAACTCTTATGTTCTGAGACCTTCCTTAAAGGACTCCTTACTAACTACTCCTTCAATATTGATGGCCTGTACTATGGAATAAGTCCCAAAAAGCCACTTTGAACTGAAACCTGCAAAAAAACAAAACAAAACATAATTACGCAAGTGAGTTCTCACCTGTAATCATAATGTCTGATGTCACCGCCATATACAAAATATCAGGTAGAATACGTCTGTGCCTAGCAATGCACTGGGTGACAACTGCAAGTCTTGTTAGCCCTCTGTATTCAGCTGTTGTCACGGAGCCAGCCTGTCACCTCTGTTCCTAGTCTTGAGTTTGTACACTGCCTGTGACATGCTGTGTGCTGCTGTACAGGGAGCAGTATACAGCCTCTCATGTGCCTTAGACCTCACTGCCATAGACTTCAGTTTGCACGCTGTCTGTGACATGACCGCCGAATTGGGTGCACCACATACAGGCAATAGCAAACACAATACTTATGGATTTTACTAAAGCTGTGGCGCAACCAAAAGAACAAGCGGACACTCCATGTGGGATTAAAACTGGCCACAGCTTTATTGAATAATAACACCAAACTCCGAAAACGATATGCCTGCCGCAGCGAACCGCTGCGGGCACGATATTATAACCCAACTTCCAAGAGTCTCCAACCGAGACATGAACCCGTGGGGGTACCACGTCTCGGTATTAACTCCCCAAATTCCATAAGTTCTGGCCTCACAACTCCGCCAAAATAAAGCTGTGACAAAACAGTACAATATAGAAATAGTATCTGTATATATATATATATATTTTAATTTTTTTGCATTCGTAATTATTTATTTAATTATATACATATTTTTTATTATTATTATTATTATTATTTTTTAAAAAATATCTAACTTTTTTTTTTTTTTTTTTTTTTTTTACAAAATGAGATTTTGAAAACAAAACAACAGATAAAACATGAGGAGGGTGGGAGGGCTTGTCACCTTGAAAGACTGAAGCTGCAATGCACTTTGTGCTGAAGAACTAACACTGAAGGTGGGAGCTAAACCCCTCCCTCCAAAGGGGGGTGACCAATAAGAGAGGGAAATCAAAAGTAGGTTTTGACTGGAATATGTGACCCAGGCATGACCCCTGCCTTGCTGGATGCTAGGGCTAGTCATGACCTCCGTGGCCTCCATACAGAGGCCCTGAAAGTCACTTGCTGTATGCTGCTGCACAGGGAGTATTCTACAGCCTCTCATGTGCCTTAGACCTCACTGCCATAGGTTGCACACTGCCTGCTGCACGGGTCACAGACTGCTGCCTCTCATGTGCCTTAGACATTACTGCCCTAGGCTTGAGTTTGTACACTGCCTGTGAGATGCTGTATGCTGCTGCACGGGGAGCAGTCTACAGCCTCTCATGTGCCTTAGATATCACTGGCTACTTTCACACTAGCGGCAGCACGGATCCGGCACCTAAAGGGTGCCGACGGATCCGCACTGCCGCTGATACATGTGTGGAGCCGGAGCAGCGCTCCGGCCCCACACATGTTACCACACACATTGGAACAAGACATACACACATACATACAGACATACATACATACACACATACATACTCACATACTCCAGGGACGCCGGCAGAACGTCTTCATGCGCCTCCTGCGCGCAGTGATGACGATTCCCCACAGCGCCCTCTGCTGGGCGCAGTGGGGAAACGTCATAGCTGCGCGCAGGAGGCGCGTGAAGACATGCTGCCAGCGTCCCTGGAGTATGTGAGTATGTATGTGTGTATGTCTGTATGTATGTATGTCTGTATGTATGTGTGTATGTATGTATCTATGTATGTAGCCGGATCCGGAATGACCCCCCCATTGCAAATCAATGGAGGACAGATACGGATTACTGGTGTGTCCACACCAAACGGATCCGTCCCCATTGACTTGCATTGGGGGTCATTACGGATCCGTCTTGGTGCGGATGCCTGGACCGGAGAGCAAACCGCAGCATGCTGCGGTTTGTTCTCCGGTCTGAAGACGGAACGGAATGCTTTCAGGAGCATTCTGTTGTCTTCAGTTCAGTTCTGTCCCCATTGACAATGAATGGGGACAAAACTGGAGCGTTTTTTTCCGGTATTGAGCCCCTATGACGGAACTCAATACCGGAATTTAAAAACGCTAGTGTGAAAGTAGCCACTGCCATAGGCTTAAAGGGATTCTGTCAGCAGGATATGGGATATAGAGATAATGACATCTCTGTATCAGTCTTACTGCTGTCATTCCAAATATGTTACTCTTACTGTTATGAGAGCAGTATTTTCATGAAAAAAGCGTTTTTATTCATATTATAATTACTTACATAAGGAGCTCAAGGGGGTGTCCTGTAGGCCGTTGGAGCCCGGCCACGCTGCATATTTTCGAGCCCATCACCGCCCTCTCGCTAATTATTCACTCCCCTTCATCGCTGTGTTCTCCTCCAGCTATGGCGCATCTCGTGCATGCGCTGTACGTACTAGAGTCTGCGCTGCAACTGGAGGAGAACACAGGGATGAAGAGGAGTGAATAATTAGTGGGTGGGTGGTGCTGGGCTCGAAAATATGTGGCGTGGCCGGGCTCAAACGGCCTACAGGACACCCCCTTGGGCTCCTTATGTAAGTAATTATAATATGAATAAAAACGCTTTTTTCAGGAAAATACAGCTCTCATAAAAGTAAGAGTAACATATTTGGAATGACAGCAGTAAGGCCGATACAGAGATGTCATTATCTCTGTATCCCATATCCTGCTGACAGAATCCCTTTAAGGTTTGATGTGGCTTAGACCTCACTGCCCTAGGCTTGAGTTTGCACACTGCCTGTGACATGCTGCATGCTGCTGCACGGGTCGAAGCCTGCTGTCTCTCATGTGCCTTATGTCCCCCTGAACTGGCAGCCCTTCTCTCCATTCAGGGAACTCTATTACCATAATAGATGTCACTGCATCCTGGGGAGGTACGTAACCCTATAGACACAGGCCTTTCCATCACACAGACCACCAGATACCCTTACGGCCCTAAACCACTAGTAATGCCATCATTACCCCTTACTGCCCTACACCACCAAGGATGCTGACATTAACTACACTGCTGTAGACCACCTGGTATGTTGGCACTGACCCCCTTCAGTACCTAGAGCACCAAGGATGCTAACATTAACAACTTCACTGCTCTAGACCACCTGGTATGTTAGCACTGACTTTTTCAAATCCCTAGACCACCAAGGTTGTTGGTACTGACCCCTTCAGTACCTAGAGTGCCAAGGAAGTGGCATTAACTTAGACATTGATTTTTGTCTCTGTAGCCTCCAGGGTATAACTTGTAATGATTTGTATGCCTGCAGCTTCTGATACTAGTTATTCGCTAATGTCCAATAGCAAAGACATTCAACTTTGTCACGTCAGTGGCTGAGTGATCACACTGAAAGTGACAACCATTGTGCTGGGCTGGAAATGTGCCCCAACCAGTTGTCAGCACTCTTCTCCACATAGTTCTAGCATAACCAGCACAGGGCAATAATGAGCTGAATGTATATCCCCTTAAAGGGTTGTTTTTGGAAGGTGGCAAACCAGGCAGTTGCCCAGGGTCTCTGTCCTCTAGGAGATGGGAAGTGTATGGTAGTTTTATAATGCAGTGCATATTATTTGGGTACCATATAATGGTAGTATTTTGGCTATATATGTCTGTATTATAATGACACTGTAGGAGGGAAATAAAACCTTCTTCAGATATATTAGTGACAGGAAGAAGAAAAACTGCGGCATTACAAAACTTAGCAATGGAAAAAATCTGTATATAGATGGGAATAAGACGGTCGCTGACCATCTGAATAACTACTTCTGCTCAGTTTTTTCAGATGGCGACTTTCATAATCAGAACATGGCTGGACATAGCATTGCCCCTAGTTGTAAAGTCTTAGCCCCAGTGTTTTCAGAGGCCGATGTTCTACAGGAACTTGTCCGGCTAAAGTTAAATAAGGCAATGGGTCCAGATGGCATCCACCCCAGAGTTCTTAAAGAACTCCGATCTGTGATTGTTGGCCCCCTGACTGATCTATATAATCAGTCCCTTCTTACAGGAGATGTTCCTGATGATTGGAGAATGGCTAATGTTGTACCCATTCACAAGAAGGGTAGTAGAGAAGAAGCTAGTAACTATAGGCCAGTCAGCTTGACATCTGTAGTGGTAAAAATGATGGAGACTCTACTAAAAAAGAAGATAATTGACCATCTAACAATAAACAACTTGATGGACCCAAACCAGCATGGCTTTACTGAGGGCCGATCATGTCAGACTAATCTCATTGATTTCTTTGACTATGTAACTAAAGTGCTGGATGAAGGTGGTGCTGTGGATATCGCCTACCTGGATTTCAGTAAAGCTTTCGATACGGTTCCCCATAAAGAGCTGATAGAGAAGTTATCAAAAATTGGACTTAACCCCTGGATAGTTCAGTGGATCTGCAGTTGGCTGAAGGACAGATACCAGAGGGTTGTTGTTAATGGAGTGTATTCTGAGGAGAGGCTGGTTACAAGTGGGGTGCCACAGGGATCTGTTCTGGGTCCTGTTCTGTTTAACATGTTTGTAAGTGACATAAGGGACGGCTTGGTAGGGAAGGTTTGCTTGTTTGCTGATGACACAAAAGTGTGTAATAGGGTTGATGTTCCAGGAGGTGTCGGTAATATGGAGAATGATTTATCTTCATTAGATAAGTGGTCAAAACAATGGAAACTTCAGTTCAATGTTTCCAAATGTAAAATAATGCACTTGGGGAGAAGAAATCCTCTATCTGAGTATCGTATTGACAGTTCTGTGCTAACAAAGACCTCAGAAGAGAAGGATTTGGGGGTAGTCATCTCCGACAGCCTCAAAATGAGTAACCAATGCAGCCAGGCGGTGGGAAAAGCAAATCGTATGCTTGGCTGCATAGCTAGAGGTATAACGAGCAGAAAGAGGGAGATAATGATCCCTCTGTATAGAGCTCTAGTGAGACCACATCTGGAATACTGTGTTCAATTCTGGAGACCTCACCTGCAAAAGGATATTGCTAAAATAGAACGGGTCCAAAGAAGAGCTACAAAAATGGTGGAAGGTCTAAAACATAGAACTTATCAAGAAAGACTCCGAGTTCTTAATATGTATAGTCTGGAGGAAAGAAGAGAAAGGGGGGACATGATTGAAACTTTTAAATATGTTAAAGGACTGAATAAAGTTCAGGAGGGAAGTGTTATTAATAAGAAACAGAACACAAGAACAAGGGGGCACAATCTGAGGTTAGTTGGGGGAAAAATCAAGAACAACATTAGAAAATATTATTTCACTGAAAGAGTAGTAGAAGCTTGGAACAAACTTCCAGCAGAGGTGGTTGATAAATCCTCAGTAACTGAATTTAAACATGCCTGGGATAAACATGTATCTATCCTAAGATAAAAATAAAAGGATAATAAAAGGGCAGACTAGATGGACCAGGTGGTCTTTTTCTGCCGTCAGTCTTCTATGTTTCTATGTTTCTATGTTTCTGTATGGCGGTAGTATGTGATCTAAAATGACTTCCTTTTGTGTTAGGTGCTTTCTCTGCAAAGTTAGTTAGCTCCGGGCCTGTCCAAGTGGACTTTTTTCTGACCTTGGAATTATCTGGACACGGCAGCGAGGAGGCGCATCGACTCCTATGGCAAGGACATAATTATGGCTGTTACAAGCAGAAATTAACTGCTGTGAATAATGTGCTGAGGTTATCAGTCAGCGCTCTCTGGATACCCTCAGCGTATTCATAAGCATGGCTGCTAATTAGACGAGCATCTCTTCTTATAATGAGCTCCGTCTATCGTCTTGTTAGAGGGTTTTCAATTTACTTCCAATGTCTCCATCAGTCGGTAATTTAGGGTTTGTTGCCTTTGTGCTTTTCCCTCCGGATTTATGGTAGTTATATTCTTGTACATAGGAGCAGTATTATAGTAGTTATATTCTTGTACATAGGAGCAGTATTATAGTAGTTATATTCTTGTACATAGGAGCAGTATTATAGTAGTTATATTCTTGTACATAGGAGCAGTATTATAGTAGTTATATTCTTGTACATAGGAGCAGTATTATAGTAGTTATATTCTTGTACATAGGAGTAGTATTATAGTAGTTATATTCTTGTACATAGGAGCAGTATTATAGTAGTTATATTCTTGTACATAGGAGCCAGTATTATAGTAGTTATATTCTTGTATATAGAAGCAGTATTATAGTAGTTATATTCTTGTACATAGGAGGCAGTATTATAGTAGTTATATTCTTGTACATAGGAGGCATTATTATACTAGTTATATTCTTGTACATAGGAGCAGTATTATAGTAGTTATATTCTTGTACATAGGAGGCAGTATTATAGTAGTTATATTCTTGTACATAGGAGCAGTATTATAGTAGTTATATTCTTGTATATAGGAGGCAGTATTATAGTAGTTATATTCTTGTACATAGAGGACAGTATCATAGTACTTATATTCATGTACATAGGAGCAGTATTATAGTAGTTATATTCTTGTACATAGGAGCAGTATTATAGTAGTTATATTCTTGTACATAGGAGCAATATTATAGTAGTTATATTCTTGTATATAGGAGCAGTATTATAGTAGTTATATTCTTGTATATAGGAGGCAGTATTATAGTAGTTACATTCTTGTAGATAGGAGCAGTATTATAGTAGTTATATTCTTGTACATAGGAGCAGTATTATAGTAGTTATATTCTTGTACATAGGAGCAGTATTATAGTAGTTATATTCTTGTACATAGGAGCAGTATTATAGTAGTTATATTCTTATACATAGGAACAGTATTATAGTAGTTATATTCTTGTACATAGAAGGCAGTATTATAGTAGTTATATTCTTGTACATTATAGAAGTATTATAGTAGTTATATTCTTGTAAATAGGAGGCAGTATTATAGTAGTTATATTCTTGTACATAGTAGGCAGTATTATAGTAGTTATATTCTTGTACATAGGAGCAGTATTATAGTAGTTATATTCTTGTACATAGGAGCAGTATTATAGTAGTTATATTCTTATACATAGGAACAGTATTATAGTAGTTATATTCTTGTACATAGAAGGCAGTATTATAGTAGTTATATTCTTGTACATTATAGAAGTATTATAGTAGTTATATTCTTGTACATAGGAGGCAGTATTATAGTAGTTATATTCTTGTACATAGGAGCAGTATTATAGTAGTTATATTCTTGTACATAGGAGCAGTATTATAGTAGTTATATTCTTGTACATAGGAGCAGTATTATAGTAGTTATATTCTTGTACATAGGAGTAGTATTATAGTAGTTATATTCTTGTACATAGGAGCAGTATTATAGTAGTTATATTCTTGTACATAGGAGCCAGTATTATAGTAGTTATATTCTTGTATATAGAAGCAGTATTATAGTAGTTATATCCTTGTACATAGGAGCAGTATTATAGTAGTTATATTCGTGTACATAGGAGCAGTATTATAGTAGTTATATTCTTGTACATAGGAGGCATTATTATAGTAGTTATATTCTTGTACATAGGAGCAGTATTATAGTAGTTATATTCTTGTGTATAGGAGGCAGTATTATAGTAGTTATATTCTTGTACATAGGAGCAGTATTATAGTAGTTATATTCTTGTATATAGGAGGCAGTATTATAGTAGTTATATTCTTGTACATAGGAGCAGTATTATAGTAGTTATATTTTTGTACATAGGAGCAATATTATAGTTGTTATATTCTTGTATATAGGAGCAGTATTATAGTAGTTATATTCTTGTATATAGGAGGCAGTATTATAGTAGTTACATTCTTGTAGATAGGAGCAGTATTATAGTAGTTATATTCTTGTACATAGGAGCAGTATTATAGTAGTTATATTCTTGTACATAGGAGCAGTATTATAGTAGTTATATTCTTGTACATAGGAGCAGTATTATAGTAGTTATATTCTTATACATAGGAGCAGTATTATAGTAGTTATATTCTTGTACATAGAAGGCAGTATTATAGTAGTTATATTCTTGTACATTATAGAAGTATAATAGTAGTTATATTCTTGTAAATAGGAGGCAGTATTATAGTAGTTATATTCTTGTACATAGGAGCAGTATTACAGTAGTTATATTCTTGTACATAGGAACAGTATTATAGTAGTTATATTCTTGTACATAGGAGCAGTATTACAGTAGTTATATTCTTGTACATAGGAGCAGTATTATAGTAGTTATATTCTTTTTTTTTTTTTTTTTTTTTTTTTTTTTTAAATTTATTTTAATTATCCATACTTTTAAACCCATTACCACAATCCAAATTATACAAACAGCTTAATTGGCATGAGGTTACCATTTCTGCAGGACGGCCCCTACATGCCAGCCAATTCCTTCTTCCAGCTCTTAATACGTCTACCCCCCCATAGCCCACCAACCATCCCTCCCCCAATTCCTTCCCACCTAGTAGTTATATTCTTATACATAGGAGCAGTATTATAGTAGTTATATTCTTGTACATAGGAGGCAGTATTATAGTAGTTATATTTTTGTAAATAGAAGGCAGTATTATAGTAGTTATATTCTTGTACATAGGAGCAGTATTATAGTAGTTATATTCTTGTACATAGAAGGCAGTATTATAGTAGTTATATTCTTGTACATTATAGAAGTATTATAGTAGTTATATTCTTGTAAATAGGAGGCAGTATTATAGTAGTTATATTCTTGTACATAGTAGGCAGTATTATAGTAGTTATATTCTTGTACATAGAAGCAGTATTATAATAGGTATATTCTTGTACATAGGAGCAGTATTATAGTAGTTATATTCTTGTACATAGGAGCAGTATTACAGTAGTTATATTCTTGTACATAGGAACAGTATTATAGTAGTTATATTCTTGTACATAGGAGCAGTATTACAGTAGTTATATTCTTGTACATAGGAGCAGTATTATAGTAGTTATATTCTTATACATAGGAGCAGTATTATAGTAGTTATATTCTTGTACATAGGAGGCAGTATTATAGTAGTTATATTTTTGTAAATAGAAGGCAGTATTATAGTAGTTATATTCTTGTACATAGGAGCAGTATTATAGTAGTTATATTCTTGTACATAGAAGCAGTATTATAGTAGCTATATACTTATACATAGGGGGCAGTATTATATGAGCTATATTCTTGAAGATAGGGACAGTATAATTGTAATTCTAGTCTTGTACATCTGAGACAGTATTAATGTCAGGAAATTATCCTGTTCTAAGTGGGTTGCCGTGCTGAGCAGCCAAGTTCTCCAATCAGTTCTCTGGCTTGGTGTCTAGTCCCAGAGCTAGGCGGGGATTTATGTCAGGCAGTTGCTGCTTATTAGCGCCTTTGATTTTTGTTTTCCTTTTGTTTGTTCTTTGTGCTGCATTTCTGTTGGATCTTCCTGTGTATTAACCTTGGCTTGTTTCAGGATTTATCCATGGTCTACTGATTATCCTGGTTTGACTCCTTAGTTTTTTTTTCTAGATTAACCCGTCTGCTGGTGAGGTTTCTGCTGCTTCTCCCGACTTTGACTCTTCTGCTTGTTTTTGGATTAACCCCTTGTTTTCTTTTTTGGTGTATGCTGACTCTCCTGACTTAGACTGTGGCTTGTTATACTTTTGTAGGGGCGGTATTATAGTTAAATTATTATTTGTTATTTAGACATGTGGACGAGGGACTCAGGCTGGCCTTCTGCACGTAGGTGTATTAACAGAATAATTTAGTGACATCTGTGTCCTTATTTTCACTCTGGGATAAATGTCTGTGTACGGGTATGTGTACATGTAAATAACATTCTGCAGACACGTCCATGTTAGTTTAGTGTTATACAGGTCAGTTCACCTACCGTCATCTCCCTCATTCAACTCATTTCTCCCATGAAGGAGAAATTAAGGCAACCTGAAACTCTGCTTACGTGGCCTTACTTATGTTTCTAAAAGAATTTTAATCATTAAAAAAAAAAGAAAATTTAATTGCAGTGATTTCTGGGTCACTTACAAAATTGTGTTCACTAAGAGCACATCACCAACAGATGATTGATAGATATATACATAGTCAGATAGATAATATGTATGAGGTAGATATGAGATAGATAGATAGATAGATAGATAGATAGATAGATAGATAGATAGATAGATATGGTGGGATAGATAGATAGAATAAAGAAATGACAAAGGCTCCAGTTCATAGCCGAAACGTCGCGTGTCCCACATGGGTAAATAAACTTTATACTTTTTTCACTTTTTCAATTTTGAGAGTGCTGCCTTTTTTGTAATAGATAGATAGATTGATTGATAGAATAATAGGACTGTACTGTACATCACATGATGTGACCTCGGGTTGTCAGGTATGTAGGTGGCGCTGTTTTTTTAATTTCTTGCTTGTGTTCACTTTGCGTTGTTTGTTTCTCCTAGCGGGATGTAGATGTGTACATTGTGTGCTGAGCGCTGAGCGGCCGGCGGCAGTAACCCTCAAGTCAGTGCTAACAGATGTGTCATCATGAAGGCTCACCTGGAGTGTTCTACACTGTAGGATTATAGGATTCTTCTTGAAGGAGTTCCCCAGTAACGGGGCTTTCAGCAGTGGCCATACAGGTAGACTATATCGGGCCAGATGTGGAAATATCTCTCTGTTATGGAAGTTCTTCATCTGTGTAGGAGCAGTGTCTCGGACTGGGGCTCCTTGGGCCCACCAGAGGAAATTATTCTAGGAGCCCAAACCCCATATAAACAATAAAGTCTAATAGATTTTGATTCAAAGATATAGGGGGAAATTTATCAAACTGGTTTAAAGTAGAACTGGCTTAGTTGCCCATAGCAACCAATCAGATTCTACCTTTCATTTTTCACAGCTCCGATGGAAAATGAAAGGTGAAATCTGATTGGGACCTGCATGGGATCCTTCCCCAAAGTTTTATTAAGCTTATGGCTTTTACTAAGTGTAAGGCTTTTACTCACTGCAGTTATTGCATTCTGTTCATTCATAATATGACTGCATATCTAGGCACTTTTGCCATTCAGGATTCTAGGAAAGCAGGTTAGCAAATTCTATAGGACAGTTGTTGCAGACAGCTATAGAAATAGAATTTATAACCACTTTCATCATGGGGGAAGTTCTGTTATTTTTGTTTTATTTTTGGGGGGGATTTGGGATCATCGTGTAGAATTTCTTTTACAATTGCGGCGTTTCCTTCCACTTGACCCTCTGTAATCCTCCATCTGTCAGGAGTGTGGTGTAATACAGTAGCGGTTTTTCTTCTTTCCAGGGTGTTCTGTTTCTATATAAATAAATGATCTAACCGTATCAGGAGGAATTAATGCTGTGTACACAAAACCACTGAGGAGACTTTGTTTTCCTTCTCATGTCGGAGCAGGGCTGGATCCGTTCTAGCTTGGAGACTGTTCAGCTGTAGATGGTTTCAGAGAAGGGAGGGATTGGCTTTTGCCGTCCAGTATGTAGCCCCATTAAAGCAAATCTATATTTGTGCACTTTTTTATGCATCAGTAAAACATATGACTTTATGAAACTTTGTAGTATATATTATTTTAGGTAAGTGACGTTTTCCTCATCTTCCAGTTGTCTGTACTTTCCTTTGTTCAGGAGGTTCCTGAAAAAAAATTATAGTCAAAAGAGAAAGGGGCAGAAGGGAGATGAAGCTGCAGCTTCTCTAATTGTCTGTAGGAGTGCATGCTGTGAGAGGGGAGGAGGAGATACAGGAGGAGACATCTGATTGACTTAAAGCAACATACACAGTTCTTACATCTCACACAAAAAGCCTTCCCACGTGGCAAGCATGAAGAGAGGAAAAAAAAAGTAGAGCGAAGAAGAAACTGAGTAGGACAAGCCATATTGATTATCACACAGCTTTCCTAGAAGCAGATACAACTGAAAAGAAGATAAGGGTTTGTCCGGGACTAGAAAAACATGGCTGCTTTCTTTCCACAACAGCGCCACCCCTGTCTGTTAGTTGTGTGTCATTGATAACAATGCAATACCAGATACAATCTAGACAAATTTTGCACGTTTTTCTAATTTTGGACTCCGCTCCTTTCATCTTGACAGAAGAGGACTACTTAGGGGTTTATATTTTCTGGTGATTGTGTGATATCAGTGTGGACCTATACCATGTATTTTATGTGTATTTTTTAGATATTTGATGTATATTTTATATTTGTTTTATAAATATTTTATACATATTTTATCCGTATTTTTATAGATATTTTTCACATATTTTATAGGTATTTTTATTGATATTTTATTCATATTTTATATGTATTTTTAGTGATATTTTATACATATTTTATATGTATTTTTATTGATATTTTATACATATTTTATATGCATTTTTATTGATATTTTATACATATATTGGGGGTCGTTTATCATTTCAGGTTGTTTTTGTGTCAGTTTTAAGTCTAGCTTTGCTTTGTGTGCCTGCACCTAATTTATGAACTGGTGCACCTTAAAAATATATGTGGCGTTAGTGTAATGAGGTTTACACCTTTAGGTTGCCTGGCGTGGGTTGTGATTTTTTTTTATTGCGACTTTTATAAAAGTCGCACATAGTAAATGAGCCGTAATCCAGGTCTAATCTTACTTTTAGCTCTTAAACATAGACTGCTGCGAAAAGTGGTGAGGATCACGAAGTGCTGCAAAAATGATTTGATAAATGACCCCTTTTATATGTACAGTACTTTTATACATATTTTATAGATATTTATTCACATTTTTATAGATCTTATGTATATTATATATATATATATATATATATATATATATATATATATATTATAGAATACACATTTTATATGTATTTTATGGATATCTTGATATATCATGTATATTTTATATGTATTTTATAGATATTTTAGACATATTTTATAGATTTTTTATGTACTTTATACAGATTTTATAGATATTATATACCTTTTTAAATTTATTTTTTTAATGTATGTTTTGTAGATATTTTATGCGTATTTTATACATATTTTATATGTACTTTATACAGATTTTATAAATACTCATTTATAATCATTTTTATTTTTTTTAAGGTATATTTTATGCATATTTTATACATATTTTATAGATGTTTTATACACATTTTATGTGTATTTTTCCATATTTTATATGCATTTTATGTATTTTTCCATAGGAGAGGTTACTGAGCAGACCTTGGCTGTATGATTGTACTTATGGACGTCAGGCCAAGCCCTGCAGCTCACGCTCCATATGGTGCCATAAAACTATACAGTTGAGAATTACCATCACATAGATGCACTATCAGTCTCAGTTCCTTTTTTTTCTCTCACTTGGGCAAATAAAATCCCTTGCACCTGTTCACATTACATCATCCGTTCCCGGGAAGTGAACTGCGGGACAAGGAATACACAGCGCCGCTGTTCTGTATTGTCTGCACGGGTGATGTCATTGTGTGCTCTTGTAGCGTTGCCATAGAGGCCGGGCAGGTGGGGATCCTGACAATGATGTCATTATGAAGAAGACACACAATATTAAGGCAAACTGTCCCGTAAATCAACGACAGTGACACGTGGACAGTCAGCGCATTATACTTTATGGAAATAAACTCGAGTAAGGGATCATAAAGATGAGAAAAGATCTAGCAGAGCTGAGGTTGTCATTTGGCGGAACTCACAAAGTCTTATACGTGCAGATACAATCTACTGTACTGTGTTATATCGGAGTGTCCATCACAAAGAACTGATGGCCCATTCAGCTCTGCTACATAGACACATCATGGCCGTGAAATTTTAATGGGTGGAGTGGGGGGATCATTGCTGCGGGGCCTGTGGTGAGGAAGATCCTGGCACGAACCCCTTCTTCTGGTGTTGAAATAAAACCACTGTGTTTTCCTGCAGAGGCCAATAGGGGGAGTGCAGTGCAAAGAGATTTTTAGAGCTACCATTGAGTTCAGTGGAAACTGCATAAATTCCTATGCCCAGAGCTCCCCCTAGTGACAGCTGCCAGTCAGTTTAATCAGACAGTATCTGGTTCTGCTGGGGCGGTATTTTTTGCTGCACTGTGGCATCTGGTTCTGCTGGGGCAGTATATTGTGCTGCACTGTGGCATCTGGTTCTGCTGGGGCAGTATATTGTGCTGCACTGTGGCATCTGGTTCTGCTGAGGCAGTATATTGTGCTGCACTGTGGTATTTGGTTCTGCTGGAGCAGTATTTTGTGCTGCACTGTGGAATCTGGTTCTGCTGGGGTGGTATTTTTGTGCTGTACTGTGGTATTTGGTTCTGCGGGGGCAGTATTTTGTGCTGCACTATGGTATTGCTGGCCCCTCCTACTTCTATTGTCCCCTCCTCTATGTGTTGGCCCTGCCTACTTGTGTTGCCCCACCTCCTGTCACTACGGATCCGTCTGCAACATGGGGCCACTTTTAGTGTTTTTTTTTTTTTTAAATGGCCACTTTTAAGTTCCCACTCTGCCCCTGGAGATACAGGAGTCCTCTATCGCATCACACGTATGAAAGTAGCCTTAGTCAGTCTGAATGCTAATTGCAGGAACGTATGGTGTGACTGATTGATTCATCTAAGAAGCGGACTTACAGTCATAAACATGTGGTGACAAGCACCAGTAGTGTATAGTCATCTAGTTTTAAAGGTAATGGACGCCCCTGACATGCGAAAGTGACTTTTATATGTTAGGAGTAAACTTGATTAAAAAAGTTGCACTAATTGTCATTCCTTTTCAGATCCCCTGCTCCTAGTGTCAGACTTTTCTTGTGTCCCCCTCTCGGTAATAAATATTGGATGTGAGGTTTGTGTGTCCAGGATGCTGTTGTCTTCACTAGCTCTCCTGTTTCAGCACAGCACAGCTTTCTCCTTCTGCAGTTCATAAGTGATCTCTTCTCACTTGTGCAGACAGACACTGATGCTGAAGAGGGTGATTCCCCTTTCCCTCCGCCCGCAGAGTCTTCCCTGGTGGCTCTGCCATCTCTCTACCCTTGTACACAGTCTATGTAATTATTCCCCTGCAAACTGCCTGCAAACAGCCTCTGTGAGCTGCCCTCCTTGGATGAATCCCCCCTCTGATCTGTTGTGTACAACTTCCTCCCCCTCCCTTCTGCTATCTCTAACACTTAGAGAAGGGATGGGGGAGCAGAGAACCCTCAGAACTCCTCAGATATCTCTTGATGCCAGGGGCGTCGCTAGGGCTTTTTATCCGGGGCCCTGGCCCCGAATCAATCTACCACTGCCCCGAACCTCGGGACTGGTGGAGACAGCTGCAGTGGGACCCGATCCTCTAAGGGGGCCCCCTGCTTCAGTCGGGACTCCAGAGTGGGGAATTTCCCAGGTTAGGAGTCCCTGCTTTGACTCCATATATGGCTATGTCCATATATGGAGTTAGTGTTATGAACTGTGAAAGGGGTATTCCCACTATGCTTGGGAACACCCTGTATATTTATAAGTCTAGTTTAGACTATAATTTTAAAACACTCATGTGGGGATTTGAACTCACAACCTTCTACATTACAGACAAGTACCTTAACCACTGGGCTATGGAGCTCAGTGTTAAGCCAATGATGAAAAACCTCATAGAAGTTCTCTTGTATAATGCAAGAGAACCTCTTAGGAGGTTTTTCAATATCAGAGAAACCTCTATGAGGTTTTTCACCATTGACTTAACACTGAGCTCAATAGTCCAGTGGTTAAGGTACTTGCCTGTAATGTAGTAGGTTGTGAGTTCAAATCCCCACAGGAACTTTTGAAAATAAAGCTTAAGTACATAGCCTGTCATTTTGGGGTGTGTTTATTACTTTTTATTCAATTTTCTTGGGAGATAAAGTGTTCTATTACACCATATAGGCGAACTTTTTTTCAATATTTTAAAAGTATGGGTGTTTTTGCATGCCTATAATGCCATTTTGTTCTTTTTTTGTGTGGAGAATGGGGTGATTTTACGTTTTTTTAAATATTTTCAAAACTTTTTTTTTATTTTTTTACTTTTTAAGTCCCCTAAGTGGACCACAACTTACAATCATCAGATGTAAATTGCTCCATTAGTCTGTATTGAAATCATTATATCACAGTTCACTGCTGCCACCTAGTGGCCTGAACTGGGATATACTAACAATGAACCTGGAAGCCTGGTACAGGCTGAGGCTTATTTACAGAACAGGGTGCTTTCACCAATCTTCGCTGGTGGAAAGCGCGCCTGAAGAGAAATCCCGCATCAGGACGTAGTATGCGCACGATGACCTGACTCTGCATATGGGGGTTGAGTGGGCTCATATGGGGGCTGATGGGGGCTGAGTGGGCTGATTTGAGGTCTGATGGGGGCTGAGTGGGCTGATTTAAGGTCTGATGGGGGCTGAGTGGGCTGATTTAAGGTCTGATGGGGGCTGAGTGGGCTGATCTGAGGTCTGATGGGGGCTGAGTGGGCTGATCTGAGGTCTGATGGGGGCTGATTTAAGGTATGATGGGGGCTGAGTGGGCTGATTTAAGGTCTGATGGGGGCTGAGTGGGCTGATCTGAGGTCTGATGGGGGCTGAGTGGGCTGATCTGAGGTCTGATGGGGGCTGATTTAAGGTCTGATGGGGGCTGAGTGGGCTGATTTAAGGTCTGATGGGGCTGAGTGGGCTGATCTGAGGTCTGATGGGGGCTGAGTGGGCTGATTTAAGGTCTGATGGGGGCTTAGTGGGCTGATTTAAGGTCTGATGGGGGCTGAGTGGGCTGATCTGAGGTCTGATGGGGGCTGAGTGGGCTGATTTGAGGTCTGATGGGGGCTGAGTGGGCTGATCTGAGGTCTGATGGGGGCTGAGTGGGCTGATCTGAGGTCTGATGGGGGCTGAGTGGGCTGATCTGAGGTCTGATGGGGGCTGAGTGGGCTGATCTGAGGTCTGATGGGGGCTGAGTGGGCTGATCTGAGGTCTGATGGGGTCGGAAAAGGTGATCTGAGGTCTGATGAAAAATATTTTTTTCTTATTTTGCTACTCTAAAATCTGTGGTGCGTCTTATAAAGCGAAAAATACAGTAACTGTGTTGTTAGCGCATTATTACAAAATTTTTGGCCCCACTTTTGATTTTGCCCAGAGCCACATTTTGTCTAAAACCGGCCCCGGCTGGGGGGGTGACTGTGGGGGTTTTTATGCCGGGGGGTGTGACTGTGGGGGATTGTATGCCGGGGGGGGGCGACTGAGGGCCATATTCATTGGGGCTTGGGCCCCGGATCTTTTGAGACCCTAGCAACGCCTCTGCTTGATGCTGTCCTCCTTGGATGTATTCCCCCTTCTGATCTACTGTGTACAACCTCCTCCCCCTCCCTTCTGCTATCTCTAACACTTATAGAAGGGATGGGGGAGCAGAGAACCCTCAGATATCTCTTGATGCTGTCCTCCTTGCAGATTGGGGTCACTCTGCAGACTCTTCCCCTTCATCCTCAGCTCCTTTCAGGCCATTATTGTAGAACCTACACTAGTTGCTTTACGTGCCGCTGTATGGTGCCTCATTGATGCACTCTGTAGTCCCATAGAGGCCACGTTTCTAGGGCAGAATATCTCCATAATACAGCACGTGAAAAAGCGTTTTACATGAAAATGTGGAAAACGTAATGTTCCTCCAAATAGATGTTGGCTCTAATTGGTTCCTTTGGGATCATGCACACTGTGTATGACCGATATAGCTTATGCGATGTGGACAATACAGGACACCCCTCTAGGCATATTATTTTTTATCATTCACGTATTTAATCTTTATTTAACATTTTATGCATTTTTTTAAATGTAATTTTATTTAATTAAAATTAATATTTTGCAGAGAAATAACTGTATTTTAGCAGCATCTCCTGTAATGATAACCTTCAGGATCAAGAGCACAGAATGGGTCTCCTGCCGCCTTTATGGTACAGAATTCTACGCCATCCAAACAATAGCAAAAAAAAAAAGAAGGGAAATAAAAAGAAAATGCTTCTTTAATATGGGCAGAATATTAGACATCCGTCTAGAATTATTATAATTTTTAATTGGTAAAATAATAATAATAATAATAATAATAATAATAATAATAATAATAATAATAATAATAATATTATGATTATCATTATTAAGAATATGCACAATAACTGGAAACTATTCTCAAAAATATTAATCAAATAAACTGATTACAAAGATATTGTATTAATAAAATAATTGTAAAAAAATATTGGACCAATTAAAATGCAGAGATAATGATTATTGAAGGATTATAATTGCTGTTATTATTATAGTTACAGTAGTATTATTACTTTTTATTACTTTGTATTATTTTTAACAGAGCAGACAGTCACTGGGAATTATTATTATAAGATAAATAATATTATGAAGTAATTTAAGACTATTAAAAAAGGAATTAAATAATTTAAAAAATATAAAAAGTAAACAAATGATAATCATATTGTATTATTATTATATCTATTGCTATTATTACTATAAATATTAATATTTTTAATATGTAAATGCATATAATTATTATAATATTTATTATATTGACCATATATAATAATATCTATTACTATTATTACTAGAGATGAGCAAAGTTTTCAAAAATTCAATTCTGCTGCTTTGCCAAATTATACAAAAAAATTTGCTTTGTGATGAATTACTTCGTCACAAAGTGCATTTTTTTCTAAGTAGCGGGTGCAATGACAAAGAGCCGCCCCCCCCCCCCCATTATTGTACCCCTCAGATGCCGCGTTCATACATGATCACGGCATCTGAGTGTAAAAACAATGTAAAAATAACAATTAAAAAAAAAAATTAAATCATACTTATCTCCTCCATTTGCTTGCGACGGGTCCGCCGCTGCCATCTTGCTTGAAGATCTGGCGCAAAATCTTGTGCGGGCCGAGATGACGCACAGGATTTCACCCGAGATCTTCAATCAAGATGGCGGCGGTCGGTTTTGTTTTTTACACTATTTCAGGTTAAATCGATTTGCTACCACAAAGCACGAGGAAATTCGGATCGAATTCCACTTTGGTGAATGTGATTCACTTATCTCTAATTATTACTATAAGTTTTAATATTTTTAGTTCAGATAATTATTTATTATATTATTTATTATATTCGTATTATTATTACTACAGTATTACATTATTATTATTATTATTATTATTTTTCTTTTCTTTTTTTTATTAGCTGGTAATAGTTTCCTGTTCAGAAAGGGAATGTTTAGAGGCATTCAGTCCCTGTGATTGTTTACAGCAGCGCTTCCTCATATTTTTAGGACTACGCCCTAATTTTGAACTGAAAGCTGAGGTCGCTTTCTCATATCTGGGTGTTTCCGCACCTGACAATAAACTATAAATCCCATCAGCTTGACTGCTTATTATTCTTACACTGGTGATTCACTTCTCTTGTACCCTGGGCGATCCCCTTCCTATTCTCTATTGGGGTCAAGGGCAGCCTTGTATATGACACTGCTATGTCACTACCTTAGCGGTTCATGCAAAATATGTGTTGTTGAGCAGTCAGGGGTCATGAGAGTGTGTTGATTTTGCAGGAGGCAGTGACTTATCTACCCAAGTGATTAGGTTATTGAGGAAAAGACCATACTTCACAGTAGAATAAGGACTGGAAACCATGTATTCAGTGAGATCATTGTAATGATGACAGCAGCGGGAGAAGAATGTATTGATCTTGCTAAGGAAAGTGACCTGTTCACTTAAAGGGATGTTCCCTTCTTAGACATTTGTGACATATACTATGGTATCTCATAAATATCTGATAGATTGAGGTCCCATCCGTGGGACCTGAACCTATGTTCAGAACAAAGGAACCCCGAACTCTATTACTTCTGGTGAATCGGCCTCTGTGAATTAGGAGTTCTGGTATGGTATGACTTGTAAAGTTGCTTCAATCTTAGTGTAGTGTGAAACAATTGAAATAAAACCTTGTTGCAAACGTGGTTCTAAATTTTAAAATTAAGCTTACATACTTAAAGCGCATCTGTCAGCAGAATCAACCCTATGAAACCAGACATACTGCTTGGTAGTACCGATCCTGCTGATTAAAATGATACTTGTCTTGTAAAAATCGGTTGTGGTGTTACTGAGGGAAAAAAAAAATATATTCTTAAGGTAACAGAGGGTTTCAGTATATTAAGGGGCATGACCAGCAGTGGAAAGCTGAGGAGCACATAGAGACTAGGCCCCGCCCTTTGGTGCGCTAGCGCTTTAATTTGCATAAAGAAGAACATTCTTTTTTTTTTCTCAGAAATGCCACAACCGATTTTCACGATTTTTAATCAGCAGGATCAACCCCACCTAATAGGGTTAATTCTGCCAATGGGTGCTCTTTAAGAATTTCTCTTTTTTAGGCAAACTTGCCGACAGCTTTCCCAGAAAGTGCCTGGGCTGCCTAGTCCGGGCACTATATTACAGCACATTTCTTCTCAGATCACTATATCACTATACATTTAGATCTTGGAAATGGTCGAGCTTTATCTAAATCCAGAATCTTCTATTCACATTCCGCCGTTCATTTTATCTGTACTGATGTGTGTGAGAACCCCAGACCGGACCTCTCTCTCCCCTCTCATTTATATGCTGCATGGCTCTAATGAGGACGGACACAAGGTCATTTTACGCTCGCAGCTCTGAGGTGCAGAGATTTAGCAAAGGGGAATATGTATAAGGTGTGGCGGACCATGACTAGAATGCATCTAACGTGAGGAACCGGCGCTAAGGAAAACTAAGATATGAAATAGTCAGATGAATTTCTGGAGTACCAAACCCGTTTCAGCCAGAACAAACTCCCAAGAGGCATGGCCTAAACCTATTTACATAAAATGGGAGTTTCTTAGCATTTTGCGGCAGTTCCTTTAACAGTGGCGGGGCTTAAAATCTCACATGTTTACAAGTTTGTCAGTGATATGAATGTTTTTACACTTGAGGTCTCCACCAGGTCACCAAAAGTGACAACCCCCCGAGTGCCGCAATATATGTAAACACAAAACACACAGGGGGAGATTTATCAAACTGGTGTAAAGTAGAACTGGCTTGGTTGCCCATAGCAACCAATCAGATTCCTCCTTTCATTTTTTACAGCTCCTTTGGAAGATTAAAGGAGGAATCTGATTGGTTGCAATAGGCAACTAAGCCAGTGTTTTCTGCACCTGACCCATACAATACAACCAATATGGCCACCCTTAATGCTCACACATGGGTTGCCACTCAGCTTTTCCCATATCAGATAGGAGGAATCTGGTCGCTATGGGCAACCAAGCCAGTTCTACTTTACACCAGTTTGATAAATCTTCCCCATATTGATTTCTCAGA
Organism: Rhinella marina; assembly: GCA_900303285.1. Classification (NCBI taxonomy): domain Eukaryota; kingdom Metazoa; phylum Chordata; class Amphibia; order Anura; family Bufonidae; genus Rhinella; species Rhinella marina. The sequence goes on along the minus strand of ONZH01029897.1, from coordinate 35,476 downwards.
CATAAAAAAACTCTTGCATCCCCTGAGTCCCGGGTATGCTGTATTATGAGAGCTGAGTCTGTCGATGCAGCAGAGCTAAGGCTGTTATTTTAAACGAACTGTCATGGGTTAGGTCACAATGTGGTGCCGGACACTTACCTTTTCTGGAGAGAATGGATGTGTGATTTATGTAGTGCTAAATGGCCAAAGTTCATGCCTCTACAGACTTAGCAGAGCTGGATTTGTCGGTCAGCTGTTGATAACGTAGTTTTATGGAAATCCACAGACAACACAATCTACTATATTTACAGGCTCAACTGTACGCGGATGACGTCAAGGCTTATCACATTTATACTTCCTCGGGTGTGTAACCCATGGGCCTGTAAACACTGGCAGTGCCTAAATTAAATTAACAGGGTTGTTCCACGAATAATATTCTACATTTTTCATACCAGCATCTAGATCTGAATACTTTTTTGCCTGTAATAAAAAATGCAGCATAGCCACCCGCTGTCAGTTATTTTCCTTGTTTGTCCATCCACCTCACAAACATTGCTGTGGTGGACGCACATGCTCAGTTTAACTGCTAGCAGACAAGGTCATGGTAGAAGCTGTGACAGGGAGAGAGCTGCAGCAGAAAAGACACACCCCCTGTGAAAGGACATACCCCTGAGAAAGGAGGTTCCCACTGAGCTGTAATAGGAAGAGAACTGTAGCAGAAAGGACACATCTCCTGAGAAAAGACATGCCTAGTCTACAGCGAAACCCTAATCATGAGAAAATTCCTTTGATAATAGTTAGGGCCCATGTTCGAATTAGGATAACGGGTAGTCATTTTTCCAGGCCTCTAGGGGGCAGTATAGATGATGACATAGATGTCTATTAAGGGGCATTTATGAGGATTAATGTTTGGCTTCCTGCAGCAGCTCTCTTTCTTTTAAGGATGGTTGTGGAATCTGTTTCCATTGCCAAAACCAAGTGATTTTCTGTAAGCCCCAAATTTTGGAGGGTTGGCACAAGGACCGTCACCAGATTCAGAGGTGGTCTCAGCTGGTCAACCCTTATGTCTGAAAATAGGTAAAGACCATTGGATACATGGGTGGAATTGGGAACTAAGAGTGGCCCTGGAAAAAAAAACGTAAAAGTGGCCCCATGTTGTAGGTAGGTCCAAACTGACAGAACGCGGCAACATAATTTGGCAGGGACAACAATACCATAGTGCAGAGCAATATACCGCCCCAGCTGAACCAAATACCATAGTGCAGCACAAAATACTGCCACCGGTTCCACAGTTTTCAACTGTATCACTGTCCTGAGGACAGAGATACAGTTGAATTCAGGAGGACACCTGCGACTGCTGGCCAGGTGCGTAGGATAGAATCAGATCATTATGTACCTGGCTGGTGGCCATGAGGAGGGCTTGGGTGGCCCTCCTAGACATTGTCCCTCCGAGAAAGTTCCCTTTAGGGTCTATGGCGAATCCTCTCCTGATTGGATGCTTTACCGATAATCTGGAAATTTTAAGAATTTGCGCTTCCAGTCAAAATGTTGTATTTGTGCTGTAGCTCACTGATGTCTGGAGTGCCTGGAGGTGACCCTTTCATGTTGTTTTCCAGGTGGACTCAGCAGTTTCAAACAGAACCATGAAAACCTGTGTGACAACTCCCTCCAACTCCAAGACTGCCCAGATGGAGGCGGGGCGTCGGCGGTGACCATTACACTACCTCAGTCCGTCCCCAGCACCCCAGACATTGAGAACGCAGAACTGACCCCCATTCTACCCTTCCTCTTCCTCGGAAATGAGCACGATGCCCAAGACTTGGAAAAGATGCAGAGGATGAACATCGGCTACGTCGTCAATGTCACCACACACCTGCCTCTCTATCACTACGAGAAGGGCATCTTTAACTACAAACGTCTACCAGCAACGGACAGCAACAAGCAGAACCTCAGGCAGTACTTCGAAGAGGCGTTTGAATTCATAGGTAACTTCTCAATTTCTTTGGGGGGGGGGGGGAGGGGTTTGACTCAAGTGAAAGCTGCCTTGATAGTTTTTTTTCTCCCAGAAACAGCGCCACTTATGTCTGTGTGGTGGTGTCTGGTATTGCATCTCAGCCAGATTCAAGTAAATGCAAGATGGGCAAGAGTAGTACTTTTCTTGGAAAAAAAGATTATCCCGATAAGACTACTATCAGACCCGCGGTAAAGCTATCTGGCAGGTTGCTCCTGCCGGATTTCACCGTATATGGCCTAGCCAGATACTACCAAGCACTGCCGGAAACCATGGACTATAATGGGATCCGTAGAGGATTTGTCCAGTTTCCAGCATGAGCGCTAGGCTTCGGCTGGACAAAAAACAGTTTGTGCGCCAGTTTGTGGCCGAAACTGGCCGGATCCCATTATAGTTAATAAGGTCTGGATGTAAATGGCAGGATCTGGCTAGGTTGGATATGGTGAACTCCGGTTCGGCTTGCCAGATAGCTTTAGGGCTCATACAGACGGTCGTACGCTGTCTGCAAAAATGTGAATCCGTTTATTTTGGGGACAGTTCACCATGTCTGCTAAAAAACGGATTGCATTCTGTATTTTTGCAGACCCATAGACTTCAATGGGGCCACATTCTGATTTTCACTGACAAGTATAGGACATGTTTTATTTGTTTTGCGGAACCGTGAGATGGAAGAAAAGGGCCCCATAGAAGTGAATGAGTCAGCATCTAATCTGCAAAAAAAAACGGATCCGCATTTTTGTGGACAGCATGTGGCCATCTAAATGAGCCCTTACCGTGAAACTAGCCTAAAAAGGGAGTGTGGTTCCACGTCAAGACTTTTTCTTATTCAATATCCCTGATAAAGAAAGGGTTAATGACAAGATATCTAGGGGTCGAGGGTGGTCAGGGGATCAGAATCCAGATCCTTGATGGCTTGGTGTATTGAGGAGATCACTTCCAAAGTTCCTGGTGGTCTGGGGCACTTAATGTTAACATCCTTGGTGGTCCTAGGTAGGGAAGGGGTTAATGTCCACATCTGTTAGGCTCCTTTCACACGAGCGAGTTTTCCGCGCGGGTGCAATGCGTGACGTGAACGCATAGCACCCGCACTGAATCCTGAACCATTCATTTCAATGGGTCTGTGTATATGAGCGTTTTTTTTCACGCATCAGTTCTGCGTTGCGTGAAAAACGCAGCATGTTCTATATTCTGCGTTTTTCACGCAGCCCTGGCTCCGTGAATGGGGCTTCAGTGAAAAACGCATTGTATCCTTAAGCAAGTGCGGATGCAGTGCGTTTTTCACTGATGGTTGCTAAGAGATGTTGTTTGTAAACCTTCAGTTTTTTATCACGCGCGTGAAAAACGCATCAAAACGCATTGCACCCGCGCGGAAAAAACTGAACAACTGAATGCAATCACAGACAAAACTGACTGAACTTGCTTGCAAAATGGTGCGAGTTTTCCTGAACGCACCCTGAATGCATCCGGACCTAATCCGTGACGCTCGTGTGAAAGAGGTCTTAATGGGCAGGACCATGTCACTGTGGTGATGTGTAGAGAACATATGTGGTGTATATGATAACCCACTAATTAGTAAAATAAGGGGTGGTGAATGGTGTAGGGCTGTGACAGTTTCACTATTGTTCCACATGGTGCTCAAAGCTGTCATGTGCCCGTTTCCTGGAGGTTAGACTCCCACCGACAGCATGTTGATGGCCTATCCTAAGGATCTGTGAATATTCCTGGAAAACCCCTTTATGCCCCTTTCACACGAGCGGGAGACTCGCATGTCTCCCGCAACGCATCTACAGGGCTGGATTCCGGCACTGACTGTGATCGTATATAATGCTATGTGATCCCTGTCAGTACCGAGTCCAGCCCTGTAGATGCGTTGCGGGAGACATGCGAGTCTCCCGCTCGTGTGAAAGGGGCATTAGGAAAAATTATTAGCATGTGCAATACCATGCCTAGCCACATGGTGTGCTGTTTAGATTAACCATGTCTGTTAGCTGCTGTGATCAACAAGTGTCTTCATTCCAGTTCAGTATACTTAAAGGGGTTGTCCAGGATTGTAAAAGTGATGTCAAAACCTGAGGATAGGCCATCAAAGTCTGATCGGTGGATGTCTGACACCTTGATTGATCAGCTGTTCTGCAGTGGCTCTGGAGATGGAAGTTGGCACCGGAACTACAAAGCTTCGTCCATTCTGTAGAAGATGGAGCTGCTCTGTCCACTACACAATGGATGGCGCCAGAGCTACTTTAGAACAGCTGATTGGTGGGGATGTGGGGTGTTGGAGCCCCACTGGTCAGACATTGATGACCTATACTCAACAACCCCTTTAAGGAACACCTACATAGGTGGGCTCTATAGACACTGGCAAAATATGGGTCCAGTCTCCTAAATGATTCTCTATTTTCCTTTCCAGAGGAAGCTCACCAATGCGGGAAAGGCCTTCTTATCCATTGCCAAGCAGGGGTCTCTCGCTCCGCCACCATCGTGATTGCCTACCTAATGAAGCACACACGGATGACCATGACCGATGCCTACAAGTTCGTCAAAGGAAAGCGACCAATCATATCTCCAAATCTGAACTTTATGGGACAATTACTGGAGTTTGAGGAAGACTTAAATAACGGGATAACACCGAGGATTCTCACACCAAAGCTAATCGGAGTGGAGACTGTGGTGTAGCAAAAATTTTATAAATAGCTGAGAAATATTTTTCAAAAACATCAACCAGATGAAAACAACCTAAAAAAAAAAAAATCTGAGGAAGGACGGTAATATTTTTGGTAAATTTTTGAGGAACGAAAAAAAGTCATGATCATCCGTAGTCTGTGCAGGTTCATAGACTGAGGAGAGCAATGTTGTCAGGAATTCACCTACTGTGTAAGAAGCGTAACGTGAGACTATAGCTCCAAAGACAGACAGAGATGACGAAATACTAAAAAAAACAAAAAAAAACTCAATCGGCCATAATAATAATAATTATTATTTTAAAAAATCATATGGCCAGAATAGAAAGGGTTAATTTTTGGGTGTGTTATGTTATATTTTTGTATTTGGGCTAATACGGTTTCATCGACAAAGACCTTGACCATTACTTGCCCTCAGCGGCTTAATGTGCAATAATTTTGTTTTGAGTGTGAGAATTGTTAGAGTTGATTGAATGTTTTAAGTGTGAATCTCCACATAGTGGTGGCGGCCATTTTGTTGGATGGTACCATAGTTTATTTTAGAGTCCATGAGGCACCATACCTCCAAACTTTCCTATTTTTTATGGGATTGTCTGGTGTGAAGGACCTTAAAGAAGTTGTTCAAGGGCACTTCCTTTTAAAATTCCACCCCCACCCTGCCAGACCTGCGAAGGGAAGTATACTTGCCTGCTCCACCATGGTCAGTTCTGGCTCTGTGAGTCACGACCTGTTTTCGCAGCACTTCTGTTCTCCGGCGTGTAAACTTTGTGTACGATGGAGTCAATGATTTGCCTCAGTCAGGGGTGTAGCTATAGGGGAGGTATTGGAAGCTGCTTTGGGGCGGGAACTCTGAAGGGGGCCCACCTAGGAGGAAGACTAAAAGATTTTATTGTCAGGGCCACTCAACAGTATTATAAAAGGACATTGTAGAAAGTGGCCCGTGAGGCTGATGTGCCTCGTTTGAGAGAGTGATCTTGACTAGCCACAGGAGTAAGGGTTGCACAGGAGGAGAGGGATGCAAAGAAGTTGCTGGGAAGGGCGTGGCCCATTCAAAAATTTGTTGTGGGGCCCAGGCATTTCTAGTTACACCACTAGCCTCAGTAGTGACGTGTCCCCAGATGGCATGTCACTGCTAGGTTACGTGCTGCTTGTGGATACGTCAGTGATGAGGCCATCCATGCAGAAAGTTTACATGCTGGGACTAGAAGTGCCATGAAGACAGGTCCAGGCCCACGGGCCGGAACCATGCGGAGGGGATCATGTAAGTATGCTTTCCTTCACAGGTCCGGCAGAATGGGGGAGAACTTCGGAAAAATATCAATGTTGGACAAACCCTTTAAAGGGATGGGTTTTGAACACTTGTGCCCAAAAGTGGGCATTTCTTGGAAGTTTATTGGAACCTCAGGGGAAGGTCCCATGAACAGGGATTCAGATGTTGGGAGGTGTGGTTTTACTTGTCCATAAAATGGCCCATAAAATGGCACTGTCCACTATGTCTATGAGACAGGTCCACTTAAAGTGGTGAAAAGCGCCAGCACTGAGACAGAGGTATAGAAAAAAAGCAATTATTATTCTATATATTTTTGTTTTCATTTGAATCTGGTTACGGTGCCATAAACCTTGTTAAATATGTATATCAGAATGTAAAAAAAGAGGTTTTATTTTAACTATTTTTTGCACAAAAATATAGGCGTGTTCCTGTGGTCTGTGTAAAATGTCATTTTGACTATAAAACCGGCAGAAACGTATTTTAACCATGTGTCTACTTCATTCATTACACCGACCTGTGAACGTGGGGGGCTGGGTTCATACCTGTGACATACAAATAAAAAAGAGGTATCAGCACAAATCATAAAACGATCCCCTATTACGTTCCTTGTTTTTGAACCCCAGGACAAAAGAATGTTTGTTTTACCCATCACAACCCTTTGTACAATTCTCTACTCCCTTGTTTACAAATAATACAGTTCCTCAGGGGAGGGGCTACCTGTATAGTTTCTCTACAGCTTATTACAAAGGGGACAAGACTGGCCAGGGACTCCTCTCTATCCAAGGGCCCTAAAGCAGCTGCATGGGCTTCCTATATGGCACTTACACCTTTGGGCCCCGATGTTGCTGCAGTACATTACTGCCATGGTCTCCAGAATTACACCCCCCCCCCCCCCCCAGCGTGTCCTGACAATTTGAAAAATTTGCGGTTATTTGAAGTGAATTAGACTATTGGAAGACTGATCTGGTCAGAATACACTTGGATAAAGGCTGCTGCTTTGTCGCTCCCTATTCTGCAGCTCTGTTTTTTTTTTTTTAGCAAATTAGCTGCTGTACAAAATGTTGCAAAATCTGTATCAGATTTGTGGGAAGCATTGTAAAGTGCAAAGCAATATGGTATTGATAGAGGGATAATACATGTAACAATGCTGCAACAAGGGGAAGTGCATGACAAATGACAATAGCGCCACCTAATGTCCTGTTTATTATAATTTGTCTGCTCCCGTTGCAGTCTGACACCAGGAGCGCAGCTCTTGCAGTACTGGTTTCCAAAAATGAAGGGCAGGATTTGATAATAAGGTTATCAGGATATAATTGCATGTCCACTGCAAAAATCTTACATTTTGCACCTTTCTAACACATTTGTGTTCCAGTTCCTTGCCGTATGCAAGTTCTCAGCTTGCTGTCAATGAATGGAGACAGATCTGACTTCATGCGTTTCACAGCTGATTGTTTGTTACAATCAGGACCAGACTAGGACTTAAAAAGGAGTCCTGGCACACAAAGTGCACTAACCCATGTCTAAAGTTTGCTGGTTCACATCACTGCTCTTCTAAACCGTCAAGGTAGGCAACAGGCGGCTGGATCTCTTTAACGGTAAGACAGGGATGCCCAACCTGCGACCCGCCAGCTGTTGCAAAACTACAACTCCCAGCATGCCCAGACAGCCTACAGCTATCAGAGCATGTTGGGAATTGTAATTTTGCAACAGCTGGAGGGCCGCAGGTTGAGCATCCCTGCGCTAGGGTGAAACTAACCTTAGTCGGACCCCAAATCCTCCTCCCAGTGTGTAAGTCAGTCGACTTACCAGAAGCAGATTTGAATGGATTGGTGGACCAGGGCCACTGAGGTGCACACTCAAGGCCAGTGCTGCCAAGCCCCTGAGGAGCCGGAGCGGAGGCGCCAGAGACTACAAACCATCCACATACATAGCAAGAAAGAGTGGAAGGAGTTGAAGAATACAAACTATCCACATGCAAAAAGTCTCATAACCAGCTCTGCAATTTCTCACTGAGTTATGCAGATTGTCAAACGGTCGATCGAACCGTTACATATATAAGTGTGAACAGTGCTGTTAACTGTTAATCCTTCCACAATCAGCAAAGTCTATCCATAAACAGCGAATACCCTTCTAACATGCACCGCCTTATGATTCTGGACAGCCTATGAATGTCTTCTCGAGCCTTCCCCCAGGGATTCTCTACTTGTGCATTAGCTGTTCTCTTTCCTTGCTTTCAGCGTTAGTAAAGCTGGATTTCTCACCAGCAACAGGTGTTCAACCAGGCTCAGAGGCTTCTTCTCACTAGCAGATCCAGACTGGCTGCTGCCTCTCTCCCAGGTTAAAGGCTATGTACACCTTTGAGGGCAGTTCTTTTTATGGTTGTATTTTACTCATTTTGGACTAAAAATCATTTTGTCAATTGGTCTTTATTAAAAATATTAAGCTATTCTGGCACTAAGGGTTGACTGTTTTTCTAGCTGTGTGAATAGTACTTTCACTTTGTGTCAGTCATTTATAACCCTTATCTCGAAAACAGAGTGTACTCGAGCGCAATGCTCGAACCTCTTCCCCGCACTTTAATATTGATTTGTACGTTAATGCGTATGAATTTGTATGCTAATGCGTACGCATTGTGCGCTAATGCGTACAAATTCAGTTAATTAGCATACTTTTACAAGTGAAAGGAGTAAAAGAGGAGAAGTCGCGATTCTGACCTTTTTCTATTAACCAGACACCCTCCCCTCTTCTGAGCGGGGGGTGCCTGGTGCAGTCCCATTGACTAACATTATGCTCGGGTGCTCGGCCGAGCACTCGAGCAACCCCTAGTGCTCGGCCAGAGCACCCGAGCATAGGAGCACAGAGGTGCTCGCTCAACACTACTTATCTCTAAACTACTAAGAGGTCATAAACATTTATTTAAGCCACATTCTTTTCAGTAAGATAAGGTTTGAACTATAATGAGTGTTTATAAAGTCAGAGATCAGAGATATGGAGCTGAGCTGCCTGACAGAACAGAGTGAAAATTCAGATCCTGCTACTAGAGAATCTGAAGGCTTCAGAGAGACAAGGGTTCAACATTTCTAACAAAGACCAATTATTTAAATTTAGCCCAAAATGAGTATAATGCAATAAAAAATTGCACCCAAAGGTGTACATAGCCTTTAAGCTATAATTGACACTTGGCTGATGCAATACTGTGACTAGAAAGCTCCTCCTTCAGGGGGGGAAAGATAATTCCCTCTGCTAAGTCAGGGCATAATTAATTAAAAAGTCCCCCCTACAGCTTTTGAGAATACATACAAAGCACATCAAATCAAGACTAATTTGCAAGTATCCCTAGCTCTGGGGTACTCACCAGGACTAGACTGTAAGGAACCACACAGGTCCTACTTGAGACTAGAGGTCGGAAAAGGGTGGTGCAATGTGCTTCATCCACGTGCAATGGTGGCCAGGGATATTATGAAACCTGATTGTGAGTGATGGCGTGGATAGGTTACACCAGGTGGAGTTAGCTGTGCTTGCCTGCACAGACCTATGGCTAGCGTCAGGAGATTAGGAGCTGGAGCTCTATACTCACTGACTGACGGAATGATGTGACCATGACTGCCACAACTCCAGGGCCGCGCGCTGCAGGTCTCGATAGAAACTAGAAGGGGAGGAGGCCACTGGAGAAAAAAAACAACAGCCACAGTATCAGTATCAATTAAAGGTGGCACCAGGATTGGTGGCCCACTAAAATGAGAACCTGGGCAGCTCACTGGGCATTTGGCCGTATGGCAGATGTTCAGTCAGGCCTGGTTATAATTGTATCCAGGCTAGACAATCATCTTTGGATCAGATCTGGAGCTGGGCATGAATTTTTTTCCTAATATAAAGGAAAATTGGCTTCTACATCATGAAATTTTTGCCTTCTTCTGGATCAACATTGCAGTATAGGCTGAACTGATGGACAGATGTCTTTTTTTTTAGCGAACACGCTCCCACTGCGGCTTTGCGAGGGGTCCAGAATCAACCTGTACATTCTTGGAATGGTTTTGTAAACCACACAACAAAAACCCCCGGCCTCATGAACTGCGGCGTGGAATGGGTGGTGGTTTCAGTGCAGATTTAGCCTGGTTTTCGGCACCAAGTCCAAGCTGGAACCCATGCTCAAAATCCCCTGTGTGAACCTACTCAGTGCAATATAAAAGGGTACAACATAAAAACGGGCCTGTTGTGACAGCCCACAAGACTATTTTTGCAGTTGGAGAATTTGCACCTCGGATGGTTCGAGTTCCTTCTGAAAACCCGAGCCGAACCGTATACTCTCCCCTCAAAAACGACCCAGGCTAGACTTACCGGAGCTATATTTAATACTGCGTATACAGCTTATACATCGCTCGCCTTATGTCAACCTTTCAAAAATAGCAAAAATCCCAGCTGCCAAGTGTTTTGCAGGTTGTGTCGCGCTGATATATTTAACCGCAAAGGTATTTTCAGAGCCGCAAATAGCAGCCGCAAATCCTTAGGCGGTCTTCTTACAGCTAAAATTATTCCCAGCTGCACCCAAATATTGCTGCCTGTCGCCCCGTGTGGGCTTTATTTAGGTTAGCGACCCTGCAGGTCACAGCAGAGGCCAGAGTGGAGTGATTGAGAACAGCATTGACTAAAATATATCACATGTTTTTGGAAAAGCTGAGCATGGTATGTCACCCAACTTTCCTATCACTGTGATACTGGACTTGACATTCTGTAGTTTGGTGACAAACCCTTTGGGAACTGTAATGGTGGCCATACTGGTATCTTTAACTTCTGCGCCAATGCTTGCCTTTGGTCCATACAAGCTCTACCTCTAATGGGTTTTCCAAGACTTATACCAATGACCTATCCTCTGGATAGGTCATCAGTATCTGATTGGTGGGGGTCCGACGTCCAGGACCTAAGCCTATCAGCTGTTTGAGAAGGCGCTGGTGGGAAAGCACATGGGGCTGAGCTGCACCTAGGCCATGTACTGATGACCATGATGTCATTGGCCTAGGCTAAGCTTTGAGAAGGCTGCTGTGCTACTGCGAAGGCCGGTTGCTTCTCAAACAGCTGATCGGCAGGGGCCTCAGGTGTCATACCCAACGATCAGATACTGAGTGATGACCCATCCAGAGGATAGGTCATTAGTAAAAAAAAGTCCCAGGAAACCCCTTTAAGGCCCCTTTGCAGTGCCTGATGGAGCAGGTGATTGTTGGGAAGGGAGCGTTCCTTCTTCGTACGGCCCGAACATTGGGCATTATAAAGGGGCCTTAACCCACATGGCAGGGGAATAGATTGTGTGGCAACCAGGAATGTGCCCCAGGTGCTGAGTTGCTGGGGGGGGGCTCCAACAAGCTGCTTTGACTTGACCAGGGTATTTAGACACAAGGCTAGGCAGCTATGGACCTGTATGAAGCACTTTCCAAATACTAATTTAATTCAGTCCCAGTTAGCATGCTCGACCTACTACGCCATTGATTCTGAGGGTACAGAGCCCCATTCTCATGATCAGTGGGGGTCCCAGATGTTGGACCTCCACCAATCTAATAATTATCCTGTGGCAAGGGGATAACTTGATATAACCAGCATACCCCTTTAATAAGTTACAAACAATAGGAAAGGAAACACTAATTCACGACTGTAGAGTCAGACTACACAGGGTTGTTTGTAGTCTGTAACCATGGAGACACATAAGTCTACACAGAAATTGGAGACATAAAACAGGGGATCAATGACTTTGATAACACCTTTTGAAAAATGAGATGACTGTTGCCGGCCCCAGATGCAGAGGTGGCCTCACATGCAGTGGTCACTCTCCTCTCCAAGGATAGTGGATAACTGTTAGATTGGTGGGGGTCCTACCACTATGGTCCCCACCGATCATGAAAACAGGGGTGCTTGCCATCCCCAACATGGATGGAGCAGCCGGTCATGCATACATGAAATGAATGAGTGCCATGCCCATCTGGCCCCTCTGTTCATTTTGGGGGGTTCCATGGGGTACAGCGCCCCCATTCTCATGATCAGTGGGGTTCCTACCGCTATGGATAGGGGGTATCTTAATATAACTCGAATACCCCTTTGATGCTGGTGTTAATGAAAAAGCTGAGTGAGCACACTCCTCAACCGAGTGAGCACGCTCCTCAACCGAGTGAGCATGCTCATCAACCGGGTGAGCATGCTCATCAACCGTGTGAGCATGCTCATCCACCGAGTGAGCATGCTCATCAACCGAGTGAGCATGCTGATCCACCGAGTGAGCATGCTGATCAACCAAGTGAGCATGCTCATCAACCGAGTGAGCATGCTCATCAACCGGGTGAGCATGCTCATCAACCGGGTGAGCATGCTCATCAACCGTGTGAGCATGCTCATCAACCGAGTGAGCATGCTCATCAACCGGGTGAGCATGCTCATCAACCGGGTGAGCATGCTCATCAACCGGGTGAGCATGCTCATCAACCGTGTGAGCATGCTCATCAACCAAGTGAGCATGCTCATCAACCGGGTGAGCATGCTCATCAACCGGGTGAGCATGCTCATCAACCAGGTGAGCATGCTCATCAACCAGGTGATCATGCTCATCAAATGAGTGAGCATGCTCAAGCCAGTGAGAATGCTCATCTACCAGGTGAGCATGCTCATCAACCGAGTGAGCATGCTCATCAACTAAAGACTACCAAAGACTATAATGGAAATCTGTCGGCTTCATTCCCTATACTGAAAGATATTTCCATTTCCGCTCCTCTCCTTTAAAGATGGCTTTCAGTACTGCTGAATCTCGATGGCCGGTGTCAATTATCACCGGATTCCAGATTGCAATTTTATATTCCTCATGAACGTATCTTTATGAAAGCAAATCAAGCCAGCAGTGAAATAAAGGAAGCACATGCCTTGTCCCCACTTTACAGAGCTTGATGGCGCTGAAAGATCCGGGCGGCCCAGGTGTGGACCCAGCGTCCCTTGATCCTCGCTTTCTAGGTCTAACTCTTGCACTTTAATAGTAAAGAGCCAGTCATGCTGACGGTATAACATTTCACCGGTCATCTGCGAGCTAATTAGAAACCAAGCGGTGGAAGCGAGTTTTAGTCGCCTCCTGTGCCTGCGCTATTTCGGGTAGCCTGCACTTTCATCTGTCATCAGAAGATTCCTAGCACGTATCTTGTTTATAGTGCTCTACTTTGACACATCGTCAGCTCTGCATTTCAGCTAAATCCAAGATGAAGGTCACATCTTCTGCAGCAGGGTTTGGTGGTGGTACGATGGCTTCAACTGCGGTTCCAAAAATATCCCAAAAAGTTAGAGGAATAATCACCAATAATTATGCAATTGGGGAATCCCATGAATAAACATTCATGAAGGGCATTTTTTAAACTTGTAGATATACCATAAATGCCCAGAGGGAAATTCCTCTTCAAATAACATTTGAGCACATGGGGGGAGGGGGGTGTGTGTGATTTATCGTTGGCCGTACGCCAATTTTCTGATGTACAAAGAAGTTGCAAATTATCTCGGTGCTGCTCAATACTGATGGAAATTATAGCACATACCTGGAATAGGTTTGATATTGTCACCACATGGACTTCCAGAAGACAAGCCAAATTTTTCAAGAGGTCTTTACCTCTTAAAGGGGTATTCTCATCTTAGACAATGGGGGCATATCGCTAGGATATGCCCCCATTGTCTTATAGGTGCGGGTCCCACCGCTGGGACCCGCACCTATATCCAGAACGGAGCGGGGAGCGCTGCGCCTGGAGGACCCCAGGTTTCCGGGGGTCCGGCCACCACCAGGCGCAGCTCCCCGCGCCGCTCATAGAAATGAATGGGAGCCGGGCCGTGCATGCGCGGTGCGCTCCCATTCATTTCTATGGAGCCGACGGAAGTAGCCGAGCCAGCGCTCGGCTATTTTCGGCGGCCCCATAGAAATGAATGGAGGGCGGCTGCGCATGCGCAGTGCGCCCTCATTCACTTCGGGGGCTCCGTTCTGGAAATAGGTGCGGGTCCCAGCGGTGGGACCCGCACCTATAAGACAATGGGGGCATATCCTAGCGATATGCCCCCATTGTCTAAGATGAGAATAACCCTTTAAAGGGGTTGTCCAGTTTTTTTTTTAACTTTTTTCAATTTCAACCCCAGCCTGTGGAAAAGCCCACACTCACTTGCTTGTCGATGCTCTTTTCCAGCTTCTTGGCTCCCTTCATTGGTCTTCCGATCTCTGGACAGTGTCATGTGTTGTCTTCTGATCCCTGGACATGGTGATGTGTGTTGCTTCAGCCAATGACTGGCCTCAGCGGAGACGTGTGCTGAAGCGGTACGTGATCCTGCAGTGCCGAGCTGCTTGGGGCATGTCACAGCTGAGGCCAGTCATTGGCTGCAGTGATGCATGTGACCCCGTCTGTCCAAAAGTTGAGAGAGGGAACGGAAGACCAGTAAAGAGAGCCAAGGAGCTGGAACAGGTACCCCAGGTTGGGGTGGAAAATTAAAGTTTGACACATTTTAAGACTGACGTATAAGATGTCAGCCTTAAAGGGGTTGTTCGGGCTTTTACTATTGATGACCTATCCTCAGGATAGGTCATCAATATCAGATTGGCGGGGGTCCAACACCTGGCACCACTGCCGATCAGCTGTATGAGGAGACAGTGCGCGCAGTGAGAATGTGCCATATCCCGTCTCTCTTCCTGTCCACTGCTGCTGTCTATGGTCTTTTGCCATAGACAGCAGCACTGGACAGGAAAAGAGAAGGGAGGCGGCAAGTGCACGCGTGTGTCGGACCCCCACCGATCTGATACCGATCTCAGGATAGGTCATCAATAGTAAAAGCCCGGACAACCCCTTTAAAGGGGTTGTGCCTGGTTTATCCACAATAGGGGATAAGTAGCTGATTGCTGGGGATCGACCACTGTACTTTACTATCTAAGAAGCTCCCATATAGAATGAATTGATTGCGTGGCAGTCATGGTCTGCTCCATCAGAACGTGGAGAAGAGGACCCCCCCCCCATTCTCCTGATCGGTGGAGGTCCCAGCGGTTGGACCACCAGCGATCAGCTACTTATCCCTTACCCTGTGGATAGGGAATAACTTATAAACTTTGCAAAACCCCTTTAATAAATCCCAGCTGTTGTATTCGGATGTTCAGTCTGCCGCTGATATATTGGGATGTGATGGCCATACTAGATACAACTATCCAGACGGTTTAGGCTTGCCTTAAGAAGACCACAGTGCATAGTCTGTAGACACCAGAGCCAGTGGCATACCTTCAATGTAGACCACGCAATTGCTACGGGGCCTGAGGGAAGGAGGGCTGACTTGGCACTGAACTCCTTTTTCTGACAAGAGAACACTGCATTTTCATGCAGCTGCCACTGGGGGGAGCTCGGTGTAAATAGATTTTTCAGCCTCCAATCTAGTAAATGGTAACCATATACACTCACCGGCCACTTTATTAGGTACACCTGTCCAACTGCTCGTTAACACTTAATTTCTAATCAGCCAATCACATGGCGGCAACTCAGTGCATTTAGGCATGTAGACATGGTCAAGACAATCTCCTGCAGTTCAAACCGAGCATCAGTATGGGGAAGAAAGGTGATTTGAGTGCCTTTGAACGTGGCATGGTTGTTGGTGCCAGAAGGGCTGGTCTGAGTATTTCAGAAACTGCTGATCTACTGGGATTTTCACGCACAACCATCTCTAGGGTTTACAGAGAATGGTCCGAAAAAGAAAAAACATCCAGTGAGCGGCAGTTCTGTGGGCGGAAATGCCTTGTTGATGCCAGAGGTCAGAGGAGAATGGGCAGACTGGTTCGAGCTGATAGAAAGGCAACAGTGACTCAAATTGCCACCCGTTACAACCAAGGTAGGCAGAAGAGCATCTCTGAACGCACAGTACGTCGAACTTTGAGGCAGATGGGCTACAGCAGCAGAAGACCACACCGGGTGCCACTCCTTTCAGCTAAGAACAGGAAACTGAGGCTACAATTTGCACAAGCTCATCGAAATTGGACAGTAGAAGATTGGAAAAACGTTGCCTGGTCTGATGAGTATCGATTTCTGCTGCGACATTCGGATGGTAGGGTCAGAATTTGGCGTCAACAACATGAAAGCATGGATCCATCCTGCCTTGTATCAACGGTTCAAGCTGGTGGTGGTGGTGTCATGGTGTGGGGAATATTTTCTTGGCACTCTTTGGGCCCCTTGGTACCAATTGAGCATCGTTGCAATGCCACAGCCTACCTGAGTATTGTTGCTGACCATGTCCATCCCTTTATGACCACAATGTACCCAACATCTGATGGCTACTTTCAGCAGGATAATGCGCCATGTCATAAAGCTGGAATCATCTCAGACTGGTTTCTTGAACATGACAATGAGTTCACTGTACTCAAATGGCCTCCACAGTCACCAGATCTCAATCCAATAGAGCATCTTTGGGATGTGGTGGAACGGGAGATTCCCATCATGGATGTGCAGCCGACAAATCTGCGGCAACTGTGTGATGCCATCATGTCAATATGGACCAAAATCTCTGAGGAATGCTTCCAGCACCTTGTTGAATCTATGCCACGAAGAATTGAGGCAGTTCTGAAGGCAAAAGGGGGTCCAACCCGTTACTAGCATGGTGTACCTAATAAAGTGGCCGGTGAGTGTAAATGCCTATGCACTGAGCTCCACCTAGTGGTGGCAGCAGGAAGGGAAGCAGGAGATTTTTCAGTGTATTTCTACCAGTTATCTGTTGTAATACTTTTTTCTGACACAGAAGTCATATAACGTGGGTGAGATGGAGGAAGTGGTTCTTCATTCAGTATTTTTTAATTAAAATTCCTCAGCTTAATATACAAAACTTACATTTGTCAGAAATCTAGGACGTTGCACTTTGCGTTTTCTTGGACTGATTGTCTCATGTGCTCTGGGAAACTGGGTGGGGCAGGGGGGCCCATGCAAACTTTTGCTATGGGGCCCCATGAGATCTATATATGCCTTTTTACAGCAGTCACTAAGTGGCCTTAGGAAGGGCCGCTGCCTTTTCATGGTGGCTCCGGTCAAAGCTTCCCACACATGAGAGCCGTGCTCCAAGACCGGCGGGGTGCCAATCTGGGATGTTTAACCCCTTACATGCTGTGGGCAATGGTGCCCGCCGCATGTAAGTGGTGACATAGGGAGCGGACTCCCTCTGTCTCCCATTGGCACTCCGCATATGCGATCGCAGGGTGCTAATGTGTGTATAAGCAGTCCAGGACTTGGTGTAGGCCCCAAAGCTGCTTTGAGTGTTGTCCATCAGGCTGTGCCTCTCTGGCGCAGCCTGCTGGTCAAAGTCAGTATTGCACTGACATTAAAAATAAATGCAATTTCTATTGTATTTTAAAAGCAATCTAAATATTTTCTGTTATAGTCCCCTTATGGCATTATTAAGTGGTAAAAATAAAAGGAAGAAAAAAAACATTTATTTAAAAAATACGCTTTTCAATGAAAAAAAAATTGTAAAAATAAAATCTCCCCCACATATTTGGTATTGCCAGGTCCGTAACGACCTGCTCTACACAAATATCATGTAAATTATCCCCTATAGTGAAGACTGTAAAAAAAAACAACAACAAAAAAAAGCCAGAATTGTTAATTTATTCTTAGTTGCCACCGAAAAAAATTATTAACAAGCGATCAAAAAGTGTTATTTACCCCAAAATGATAGCAATGGAAACAAAAATCAAGCCCCCACACAACTCTATAGAAAGAAAAATAAAAACTTATGGTTCTTGGGATGTGGCGATGCAAAAAGATTTTCTTCTTTTTAAAAAAAGGATTTTTATTGCACAAAAGTAGTAAAACATAAAAAATAAACAATATGTATTTGGTATCACAGTAATCGTACAGGCCGAAAGAATAAAGATATTATGTTATTTATGCCGAAAAATGAACACAAAAAAAATTATAATGTATAACTTAGCGGCAGTATTGCTGTTTTTTCACATCTCCCTCTTAGAAAGAGTTAATAGGAGTTAATCAGAAAGTTATCTGTATCCCAAAATGGCACCATTAAAAACTACAACTTGTCCAGCAAAAATCAAGCCCTTATACAGCTACACAGAAGGAAAAAAAAAGTTATTATTCTTAGAAGGTGACAATGAAAAAAGGAAGAAAAACGCTTGGTCAGTAAGGCGCAAAACAGTCTGGTCACTAAGAGGTTAAGTTCCTGGTTCCCAATGAGATATCTGTAACAGGGCCCCCACCTACCATGTGCCATTTATACTGATGTCTTCTCAAGGACCAGAGCTTAAAGGGGTTCTCCGAGAGTATAAAATGTCCCCTCATATGCCGGGCCCCCATGTGGAATATACTTACAGTACCCCGCTCCCCACGCCACTCCTGGTCCCCGCACTGCTGCTGCTGCTTCTCCCTGTACACGGATGAAAACATCTGGTGCCCAGGGGGGCAACCAATGACAGGGGGGTGTGGACAGGAACAAGCCTCCCTAGCGTCACCCGTCATGCTAGGGAGGCTTGTTCCCATCCCCGCCTGCCATTGGCTGCTCCCTCCCGCCACTGGATGTTTTCATCCTTTCATCTGTGTACAGGGAGAAGCAGCAGCTGTGGTGCGGGGACCAGGAGCGGGCGCAGGGAGCGGGGTAAGTATATTCCATGTGGGGGGCCCAGCATATGGAGGGGCATTTTATACTCTTGGATAACCCCTTTAAAGAGGACCTTTCACCACTCCTGACATGTCTGTTTTAATAGCTTCATGCATTCCCCATGTAATAACAATTCTGGAACATCTATTCTTATGGCTCTATGTTGTGCCATTCCTTTATTACTTCTACAAGAAGTTATGAATGATTTGCTAGCAGTCTGCAGTAAAGGAACAGAGGGGAGGTAACCAGTTGGGGGTGTGTACCTGCACAGACTGAAAATGGCAGCACTGATTGGTTAGAGTGAGTCTGTGCAGGTACACAACCCCAACTGGTCACCTCCCCTCTGTACCCTTACTGCAGACTGCTAGCAATTCATTCATAACTTCTAGTAGAAATAATAAAGGAATGAGACAATATAGAGACATAAGAATAGATGGGGAATGCATGAAGATATTAAAACGGCATGTCAGGAGAGGTGAAAGGTCCTCTTTAAGGACGACTTCTCCCTCTATACCCCATCCCCCCCAAGTTACTCCCCTGGTAGAAAGCTTTTACGTGTTCCCAGTAAATGATTTCTACCGCTATAATCAGATATAATCACATTTTTGCTGCTCTCTAACTTTTTTTTCATACCCAGCGGTAATTTAGTTTACAAATTAATTCTTGTTTTTCTCTAGGATTTTAATTAGGCAACCTACGGTAGGAGTGCACACAGTGGTTGTAATTTGATAGAGCTTCAGCCCACACACATAATGATCACTTTCCTTACATTCTCTATAGGGTTCTTATTGGCAGCGAGATAGCGGTTTGTGGGTTCATAGAATTTCTTTTGCAGTCACGTGGCCTCTGTGCATTCATCATCTGGATTTCGAGGCAGCTTATTGGAACTTTTCACAACGGCTTCAATGAAATCTTAAGAAATTTCTAGTGCATTTGCAGTATCTTCTGTGCATATAGAGAGGAGATACCATTGAACGGATACAAGGTGGGGAGGAGACTGGTAGAATGAACGGACTGCCTAATGCTCGACCAATACATCAGGCAGATTGTGTGGGTGTTGTGCACTCCAGCGTACAATTAAAATTAACCTACAAGAATTCGACAGATGAGTGGAGAATGTGATACAGCCTAAAGAGCCTAGAGCATCTTCTCCTTCAGAGATGCAGACAGGACATGGTTGTATGGTTCCTCAAGGGTGGTTTTGCTTGAAGTGTTCCTGGTATACTATGGAAGTTTGGGTTCGCCGGGTTCGGCCGAACTTCAGGTCAAAGATCGAGTTTGGGACCCGAACTTGACCCCATTAAAATCAAAGGTCCTTCTATCTTCATTCAGCAGGACCTGTGATGACGTCACTGTGCTTACCACGTGGTGAGTGTGGTGATGTCATCGCAGGTCCTTTTGCAGGTCCTGCAGAAAGAAGAAAGAAGAGGATACCGGCTACGCGATCAAGTGGATGAGGTGAGTTTAAAAAAAATTATTTTTAACCCCTGAATGGCCATTTTATTTAGCATTCTGTCCTAAGAATGCTATTATTTTCCGTTATACTAGTGTTATAACGGAAAATAATAAAATCACCCGGACACTGAACAAAACACAAACTTTAGTGAAAAAGTCCAGGTTCGGGTCTGGGTACCCAAACTCGCAAAGTTCGGTACGAACCCAAACTTTGCAGTTCGGGTCTGCTCATCTCTACCTATAGCATTGATCCAGCAGAAGACAAAAACAAACCCTACAAGACTGTAGCCAGTTTATCTGAAGAAAAAGGGCCAGAGTTCCAGGAGACAATATGCTTTGAGCAGGCTCATCATAACAAGATGAGGATAGTTTTGTTTGGTGTGTTCCTTTAGACTATTACTCTGCAGTCTTGATGCACTACCCCAGTTCAGGGGTATGTGAAATTGTTTGGTAATGTACTTTATTGTAATATTTTGTGATGTGATGCTACACTATATAATGTGTACTCAGAATACTTATTAACAGCCTGGCTCAGGTTAATAATCCTGGCTCAGCCCTCTTAGGAGGTAGCTAAAGGGGTGGCTGGCTACACCCCTAGCTCTAGAGAGTTCTAGGGAATTGTGGGTAGCAGACACTTTCTGCTTCTCTCCTTGGGCCTCCAACTTCAAATAAATCCAGAAACTAGCAGATCTCTGCATGGGATCCTATGCTTCTGCTGCTCAGAGTCCCTGAGCAGTCGTTTGTCGAGGGTAGTGGCCCTGATGAAGTGTTGTGTTACAGTGTCCTTCCTTAGGCCAATGTTCTCTGGGGATCGTTGCAGTGAAAAGGTGTAGATTGAAGAATGAGGCCAGCGTTAAACAAAACAGTCTTTTTTACTAAGTGCAACGTAGAACTTGAAATACATACACTAGCAACGGGCTTTAAAGAAGAACTCCCGCAAAAAATGTTATTCCATGTCCTGCTAGAAATGTACATGATGTAATCTGTACTGAATGTCATTTTCTTACCAGTAGCTGAATTTTTGAGTTATATCTCCCTGATGCTTCTCATCTATGTCATGTGACTAGGAATTAGACCCAAAAACTCACACAGCACCTTATGTGTGGACAGGAAGTCTATTTCTCTATGCATTCCTATTGGAGCCTCACTTTCATTCTCATAGGAATGAATAGAGCAGTAACTGGCTTCCGGTCCTGGGTCAGTTGGAGGTCAGGGAGTTGGTCACATGACCCAGCTACAATAAGAAGAGAGTGGAAACTCTCAATTACAGCCACTGATAAGAAAATGACATTCACTACAGATTATATCATGCACCTTTCTAACATGTCAGAGAATAAAAATTTTTGCGGGAGTTCTTTAAGTGTAATTCTTCTGGCACCAGCTGAGGAGATTGCTGGTTGGATAGCTGAAGTCCTGCACTTAGTTAATGCTGGCTTGGCTGTTGCAGCAGTGTCTTTAGAGCTGTATCTCGCCAATGACTCTGCTGTCTGGAATTTCAAGGCTTCACTGTACATTCCTCGCAGGACAAAAGATATGGTCCATGGGAGTGGGTGCTCTACAAGCTGCTTCCCAACTCCCCCACTATAAGAACAGGACCTCGCTTGTCCCCTCTCCTAGCACTGACTCAATACATTGGACTTTTCCATCTTGGCAGGAAGTCAAACTAGCCCACTCCTACCAAGAGGGGAGAAACAGGATAACCCTGTTCCTGCTAAACTTTGCCAACCATTATCTGCTCTCCTTGGTTAGACATCATAGTATAAAAGATACTTAACATCACATACCATTCCATATAAAATGCAACAATTAAGGATACAATAGTAGTACCCCCAAGTTATGGGTACTACAAAATCCCTTGGTGAAAGTCAGGCCGTCCTTGGGCTGTGCGTGTGCTCTCCTGCCCTTCTCACTGACCCGCACCCTCCCATTGCTGTGAAGAGACCAGTTTAAGGACATAAGTGCTTAAACATGCACACATTGCCTAGGCTAACATTCCTGACTGCCAGGGGGGCAAAGAGGCTAGATCCCAAGCAACAGTCCATAAGGTATTAAGGAGGGGTTCTCGCCACCCATACTAAAATGGATGAAGTAGAAGTCCACCTAAAGTGCAATAATAATAAAAACAAGTCTGGGACTTGCGACTTTTATATTGAAAGAAAAGAGTCCCAGAAGCACAAAACTAGGTTACACTGCTGCTAAAATCCATGACAGAGCGTAAAGTCCTTAAAATGTTACAAGAAAACATCTCAAGGAGTGCAGGTGACGTTTCAGTCTGTTCTCTGAGGCACATGGCTTAAAATGTTGCACAAAAGGATCTCAAATGGTTCTTCTTGGCTTAATTTGAGGAGGGAAAGGTGCAATGAACACAACTGGGATATCTGCGGAGTAGAGGAGCCCTGTAACCGTAGCAGGGCATTATGGGGTGGACTGGCTAGGGCCCAACAGAACTTTAAAACACAACATGGGCCAATCTGTCTCACCCTTGTAGAATGTCTCTGAAGATGGCTCCAGTTTTTTATTCATTTCCGATGAGGGAGACGTCCTCTTCATCCTCCTTTTTCCTAGGTCTATCAGGAGGACCTTGGTAGCTCTAGTAGGGGCAACAACTCTGTATCCTGCAGTGATAGAGCGCTGGTGCCTCTTGTGGTGCATATCGTAACTGAAGACATTGAAGTTGCTGGTGGAGATGACTCCCTCTGTCCAGAGGGTCCTGGAGCAGAGGAACAGAGAATTTATAGCTCCAGTGGCAAAGGGAGATGGTGTTCGGGGGCAGCCTGGTGCTGTGGATTCCTCTCCACTTGTGGCGCCATTTCACAAGTCATTTTCAGGGGTTTAAACAACAATTTGGGCCAGAGTTCCAGGAAATTTAAGGTCAATGAATAGGATTATTATAAACTGTACATAAAAGTCACAAATTAAAATTGGCTACAATGTGTGGGTCTCATCACTCTCTTGTCTTCAGTAACGAGAGCTTATTGCTTTCTTCCATTACTTTCGAAAATCAAATCCTCCAGAGTCCCGCTGAACGATTTACATTTGTGTGGTCGAAGGAGATAGTTTTGTTTTATCTCTGGTGAGTATTTTTAACTCCACGCTGAAGATAATCTTTCTTTGTGACTCAAGCCTGGCAGACCATTCATCATTGTGTTTTCTCGTACTACAGTGAGAAGCTTTCCTCCGGCGAGAGGTACTTAATGTCTTTACCACCATCCACCACAGAGAGCATGATGATTGCTTTGTGTTTGACTACGCTATTAGTTTTTGACCTGCTTCATTTCCCCTAGTTTAAAGATCTTCTCTTTTTCCCTGACTTTGGATAGTTTGACTTTAGTTATTAGTTTGTGCCCCCTCGTGCAGCATTTGGGTAATGTATTTTTCTGGTCCAACTTTTTTATTCTAACCTTTGGCACTCCACTCCACTAACTGACATTTTTCTGTCAACCAACATTACTCAAACCTTCATCCAAACCTTACTCACCCGAAACATTGATAGTATATTGTTGCGACTCCACCGATTCCTACGATAATGTAGCAGGTAAGTTCTGTGCCATTCAGCTTTTTTGATCGGGTAAGATCCAGTCAGTCAGACCCTTACCAATATCTGGGGTGAGTGAATCCTTCAGCCAGCAGAGTACCATTGACCCAAAGACAGGTGAATTGCACCATTCAGTTTAACGCTTTCACTTAGTATTATAGATCGCTGTCCCTTTCACATATAAAATAAGGATCCCCTTTAACAGCTTAACTTTCACATTTCCTATTAATTGAAAAGCTAAATAAAGCTGATTATGCATATACTGAAAATATGACCTTCTGGAGTGAACTTGCGATGTGCCGCCCCCCCCCCCCCCCCCCAGGGCCGATCGTGTCCCAGGTTTATAGGAATGCCAAGTGGTATGGTGTGGCCTCAACAGTTTTCTCTGTGTGTCCCGATGCTTCTACCTGGATACCGTAGCTCCCCAGGGCTTGGCTCCAAAGCAATAAAGGGGATGAGTAATGGTGGAGATGGAGAATAAATCGAGTCCAGATCTTTATAAAATTCAACAGCTTTACTTGAATTAAGTTGCATCCAGACAATATTCAGGCTTTCTCTTGGTTCTATCAGGCTTTAACATAAACTGGCAGGCAAACTGTGTACTCTGTTTTATCTCTCTCTCTCTGCTGCACTAAACTCAGCTTTAGTCTGGTAGCTGGACTTCAGGACTGTTTTAGTATCTCTGGAGTGGGGTGTTTTGGGCTGCTGACCCCCTTGTGACACTCTATCTGTAGATCTGTAAGAAGTCAGGATGCTCTATGAGCTACTTCACTTTTGAGACTTCTGCTGCAGGAGGTGGAACTTTCCCCTTGCTGCTACATCTTTCATGTCTTCTCATCTTCACTATCGAGTCTAAACTGGAATTATCTAGAACTGCATCCTCTCTTTCTGGTAGGAAGCAAAAAGGGGGAGAATGGAATGGTGAGTTCCATTCTATCTAAGGATAGCTCTACCATATACGCTGCCACCTGCTGGTGAACCAGGTACAATACATGAACATAACAGTTTAACCCCTTCGCGCCCAGCGCCGTACATGTACGGCGCGGGTGCGGTGCGGGGACATGACGCCCGCTCGCGGGTGCGGCGGGCGTCATGGCCGGCAAGTCTCTGCTGTTTCTAACAGCAGAGACTTGCCGCTACTTACCGCCATCGGCGGCGTCTTCCTGGGCGTTTAGATGCCGTGATCACACGTGATCACGGCATCTAGTTGCGTCTGAACCCGGAAGCATTCGCTTCCGGGTGGTGTACAGAAGCGAATGCTAAATACCTAAATAACAATAAATATAGACATCATGGGTATCACCGTGACCGAAAATGCCCATACTTTTAAAATATAAAAAAAAAAATTCCAATATGGCGAATTGTGTGGCGGAAAAAAGTGTCCAAATGGCGATTTGCCGTTTTTTGTCGCTTTTTTTTCTAAAAAAAAATTAAATAAAAAGTGATCAAAAAGTCATACACACCCCAGAATGGTATCAATAAAAACTTCAGATCGTCCCGCAAAAAATGAGCCCCCATACAGCTCTGTACACATAAATACCAAAAAGTTATAGGGGTCAAGATGTGACAAGGAAAAAAAAAAAAAAAAAAAAGGGCAACTTTCTAATTATTTTATCACTATGAAAACGCAGGAAAAACTATACATATTAGGTATTGCCGGATTCGTACTGACCAGTGGAATGAAAGTAATGGATCAGTTTTAATGCACATCGAACGCTGTAAATAAGAAACCCGTAGAACTGTAGCGGAATAACGTTTTCTTTGCAATTTCACCCGGTTTGGAATTTTTTTCCCGCTTCCCACTACACCATATGCAATATTAAATGGTGGCGTTGGAAAGTACAACTTGTCCTGCAAAAAACAAGCCCTCATACAGCTATGTGAACAGAAAAATAAAAGAGTTATGGCTGTTTGAATGCAGGGACCGCAAAACGAAAATGCATGACCAAAAAAACCTCCGGGAGTGAAAGGGTTAAGAACATCATCAATGCACAATGTGAAGGACCTGGAAATAAATACAAAGATGACATTTATGTTAACCATTAGAGACAGCAGCGGAGTGCAGAAATGGTAATACTACTTCGGGGTATTACAAACTGATGGCCACCAACCAAATAGGTATCGATGATTTCTATTGAAAATTAATTTTGTAGACCTGGACAACCCCTTTAAGAACAAGGAGCTTCAAGTTACACCTCCTGTCTTTCTTTTGCACCTATTAATCTTTGAGGAAATCACATCAAGTCTGATAAAAATGTGAATGCAATACCCAGCTGGAAATCATCATAATTCCAACTTGCAGGCCTGTGCAAAACACTCTCAGTGACATCAATTTTTTTAAATTTTGGCTAGAATAAGCAAAAATGTGTATAAAGATGTTGACATTTTAAAGAGGATCTGTCACCTCTCCTGATATGTCTTTTTTAGTAACTACTTACATTCCCCATGAAATGCCAGTTCTGGAGCATCTATTCTTATGGTCATTCCTGTATTATTCCTGCTAGATGTTTACAAATAAATTGCCAGCAGTAAAGCTACTGCTGGGAGTTACCAGTAGGGGATGTCTGACTTTGTCCAATTAGTGGTGCTGGTGTCAGGTGCAGGGAAACACCCCCAACTGGTAACACCCATCTGTACCTTTACTGCAAGCTGCTGGCAATTCCTTAATAACTTCTAGTAGAAATAATAAGGGAATGACACAACATGGAGCCATGAAAATAGATGCTCTAGAATTGTTATTACATGGGGAATGCAAGTAGTTACTAAAACAGACATGTCAGGAAGGGTGACAGCAGGGGGCGAAACTACCATAGTAGCAGACCATGCAACTGCTATGGGGCCCAGGGCAGGAGGGGGCCCAGTTGGGATTATCTCCTCTTCTACTGGAGGTGAAAACTTGGTCAGGACTCTACCCTCTAAAGGAACAACTTTTAGTAAATGAAGCAGTGGAATAATTACCCAAGAGTCATTGAAAGGGGTTTAGGCGGAAACCCTTCTGTCCTGTGTGGAGGGCCTGGTTTTATCCTTGCTATGGGGCCCTTACTTCTCTATGTACGCCACTGGGTGACAGGTCCTTTAAATGTCTAATTAAAAAGAGTAAATCAAACATTTAAGCAAGGTCATGGGAAAAGAGTTCATGTAAGGAATATAACAGCTCTATCCTCCTCTCTCACAGAAGAATGTCTCAGCAACATCTTAATAAAACGTTCCATTGTCCCTTGTTTTACAGAAAATGGTTGTTGAACCACTGTGCCAACCACCAGACTTGGCTTAAATGGGTTGGCCCATCTCACACATAGCTGGCATATAGCTAGGATATTCCACAAGTTCTGATAGGTGTGGGACCCATATCTTTTAAACGGATCCCGCCAAGTCAAGAAGAGCAGACTGTGCATGGGCGGCCGTCCTCTATTCATTTCTATGGCAGTGCCGAAAAAAGTTGGGCGGCGCACTCGGCTCTTTTCAGGAATCCCACAGAAATAAATGGGAAGCGCACAGTGCAAGAGTGGCCACTAGTCCATTTACTTTTATTGGGCTGATGGAAATAGCCAAATGGAAGGTGGCCATGCACGCGTTGTCTGCTTTCTTACACTTTGCTAACTACAGTCTATAGATAGGTGCGGTTCCCAGAGGCGGGACCTGCACCTATCAGACATTGGTGGCATATCCTAGTGAAATGCCATCAATGCTTGAGATTTCACAAAACCTTTAAAGGGAGCCTGTCAGCTCTGAAACACCCTCCAAACTACAGTAAGCGGTGTATAGTGTAAGTGACGTTGAGTCCGGTTATGTAATTTTTATCTTCGTACTCACTTGCATTCTGACGCTGTGCTCCCACAAACCTGCAGTAAAATGCACTCACTGGACTCCAGTGCTCACTCATATAATGGAGAGGACCCAAAGAAGAGTCCTGTCAATGCATTTTACTGCTAGTTTGTGGGAGCACAGCGTCAGAATGGAAGCGAGTATGAAGATAAAACTTATATAACTGGACTCGACGTCACTTACACTATACACCGCTTACTGTAGTTCAGGGGGTGTTTCGGAGCTGACAGGTTCCCTTTAAGGCTAAACCTAAGGGCATTATCCTGGCAGCTCCCAGGTTTTGACCCTTTAACTCTACCTATTCTAGTAGTTTCCTTTTGGTTCTCTGCTGACCCACATGGGTCAGAAACACCAGTGTGGGGCCCCGAGGGTACAGGCAAACTGTAGTCAGAAACAGGCCGAGGTAAGGGCAGGCAGAGTACATGTGAATACCTGAAACAGTACAAAGGTCAGGGCAGGTGGCACAGGGTCAGTATGGTAAACAGGCACAGGTTGAGTCAGGCAGCAGAGAGTTAGGGGCCGTTCAAACAGCCATATTTTTGCGGGGCCGCATTATTGCGGACCCACAAAAATACGGGGGCCGCCCGGCGTGTGTTCTGCACGCTCGGAACACACGCCGGGCAGCCCCATTCAAAATGCCTATACTTGTCTGTGGGCACGGACAAGTATAGGACATGCTTCAAAGGAGCCGCTGCACGGAGCTAGCTCTGTGCGGCGGCTCCCGGCCCCATAGAGGTGAATGGGCCCACATCTATTCCACAATTTTGTTGTGTGAATGGGGCCTTAGAAACCGGGAATCAGGCAGCAGTCGGTACACAGGCAGACAAACAAGTTATAGCTATTTTGCAGGGTTAGCATGCTAGAAAAACTAATAACTCAGGCAAGGGGGAGAAGAAACAGCCCAACATATATAGGAGTGCTGATTAGCTCTCTATTCAAGTAGCTGCGCACAAAAACAGAAAGGGAAATTAACCCTAGCAGTACAGGGAATTGATTGCTTTGATTGATGCGAAGTGATCATTTGAATGGTACACAAAAAGTTAACTTAACACCTTGTATGACTGTTCACAGACCACCGCATCCTAATATTTAATTAATTAATTTTTTTCTGTTGTTCACAACTAGTTTTTTTCCGACCTTCAAATCCTACCTCGATTATAGGCAATTCAGATTTTTTTCTAAATTAAACAAAGTGGACATTCATGCACAGCTATTATAGTTGCCAAAGAAAACAGGTATTTTCAAATCCTAAAATAATGATAGGCTTGCTAAGCCCACTTGCTTGGATGATAAAAGCCGGGTACGCAGCATTAACGCTGCTCAAATCTTGGAGACTCAGCTTTGAATGGCGGCCAAACAGATGATGAAACAATGCCCGGATGTAATCGGAGCAACTGACAGTGACAAATTGAGAGGGATAATCTAGGGCTGAATTAAAGCATTCTTCTAACGGGGAATTATAATGAAATAGTAACAAAATAAGTCAGGTGGTTAATACCGCTAAACTGTTATACATATAGAATGAAGCATGGGGGGGGGGGCATTGTATGGAGGCAAGGAGTAAACCCTGGGTATTGCTCCTAAGCTTTTCCCAAAAATAGTCAGTGGCATTACTAGTGCTGGGCACCACAAGCACATGCCCTAGGTCACACTCAGTTGTATCTTTGATCTCCACCTCATCAGGCCTCATGGTTCCCTAGGCAGAGACCTAGTTAGGGGGAGTGTTGACAGGGGTGCACCTATCCTTTCTGCTGTCTGGGGCAAAAACTGAAATGGAGCCCCTCCCTAAGATCTTCCTTTCAGCCAATGGCCATTCAGCTGCCCCCCCCTTCCCCCTCTTACCACTACCTGGTGCTGCCTAAGGCGATCGCCTCACCTGGCCTCATTGGGGGTGCACCCCTGAGTGTTGAAAGAGGGGCTGACAAGCCATGCAGCCTTTTGCCATGTTATTAATGGGAGCAGTGTATGACTCAAGGATATTCTGGTTGGATCCTTGTGTTATTCTCCACCCAGTCCGACCCTGTACTACAAACAAGGGTGTACCCAGAGGTGAGGTGGCCCTTTAGTGATGATTGAGATGGGGCCACCTTGTGGTACTGGTTAAAAGAGTTGTTCAAGATTTTTGAAAAAAATAAATTAACTGATTTTATTGTATTATAAAATAAAAAAAATAGGTTACTCAGTGCCGAAAGCTCTGATGATCCTCAATGGTCTGGTTATTCCTGATGCAATGAAAACTGATAACATCATGTACACACATGTCACTGCTGCAGCCAATCACTGGCTTCAACAGTCACGGCAGGATGTATGGCATGCAACCAGTGAGTCAGTTATTGGCTGCAAATAGTAAACATGATGAAAAAAAAATTTTTTTATGAAAGTTTAAATTTATTTTTACACTATTTAGAAAAAAACCCTATACATATGTGGTATCTTTGTAGTCGCACTGACCCAAAGAATGAAGGGCATGGGTCAGTTTTGCCGCAAACAAAACGCAGTAAAAACAAAACCCGTAAAACTGTGTAGGAATTGCGTTTTTTTTTCCAATTCCACCCCATTTGGATTTTTTTTTAACGCTTCCCACTACATTTTATGCTATAAATATAAAAATAAGCCCTCATACAGCTATGTCAACGGAAATAGAAAAAAGTTATGGCCCAAAAAAGATAGGTCATAAAAGGGTTAACAGCCAACTATGATCTTGATCAACCTCCTTTAACCCCTTTTATGCGTTTAAAACGATTTGATAAATGTATTTACTAAAGCAGACAAGTCAAGAGGTATTCTTTATGGGATTTTTAAAGGGTTAAAGTCAAGACTCGAGTCCAAGTTCGAGAACATTTATTTAACGGGACAGTTATACAATAAAATCTGTAATTTTTCCACATTTTGCATAAAAAGCAATCAATATTATATTGCTTGAAAAATGCACTATCAATTCTCCCTGTCATATCTGTCAGAAACCAGATGGAGGAGAAAGGTTGAGGTGGCAGACAGAGTTCTGGAGACCTGCACCTGATGCATCTTAAAGAAGCCCAGTATCAAGAATTATCGATATTTCACCTGCGTTGCCATTACTTGTGAAAGACTTAAGACATCTGTAAAAGGTCAACACCTCCGACAAATACCAAATGTGTTTGATTAAAGGGTAGAACTCGTCAGAGCACTAAGAAGCCCATAACATGTCCATGTTCTAAAGTCTGCTACATGATGGCCGATCATAGAAACCTACAACATGAGATGCTGGTATAACCTGGGTATCTCCTGTATATAATTATATATGTACAGCTGGTATAAGTTATACATCTTCTTGTATATAGTGATATGGAGCATGCTGGTATAACCTGGGTATCTCCTGTATATAATTATATATGTACAGCTGGTATAAGTTATACATCTTCTTGTATATAGTGATATGGACCATGCTGGTATAACCTGGGCATATCCTGTATATAATTATATATGTACAGCTGGTATAAGTTATACATCTTCCTGTATATAGTGATATGGAGCATGCTGGTATAACCTGGGTATCTCCTGTATATAATTATATATGTACAGCTGGTATAGGTTATACATCTTCTTGTATATAGTGATATGGAGCATGCTGGTATAACCTGGGCATGTTATGGAATATAATTAAATATGTAATTTTCTAACATTTTGTAATTGTGAATTTTGATTTTTTTATATTTGCAGAAAGCTGAGCATTTAATCTCCATACAGAAGGATTGTTCTTGGTTTTAATGAACAGGCAGCTGAAGAAGATTTGGGATTCGAGGGCCAGTCGTCAGCATGCCTGCCCTGTACTTCAGATTATTGAGATTTTATGTTAATAAAAGGTTTACTGTGCTATCATTATTAGCAGCTGGTGGAGATTACACAGGAACAGCAGGTGAAAGAATTCCCATTGGTGGCTGAGTAAAGCAGCTGGCACAACTGTACCCAGAGTGGCATAGAGCAGAGGCACTGGGCCAGGCAGCAAAAGGCCAGGCAGCAGCTACTGTATCCATCATTGGGGTAACAAGTCTTACTCATACAAAGAAGTTTCAGTGGACCCCAACCTTTCAAATATTTCTTGGATATTCTATTGACGACCAGTCCATTTACCTTTTAGAAGCACAAAGGCTTCAATAGATTTAATCGGAGTTCCACCAAACCCCACACAGACACAGCTCATTTCAATAAAAAATTCAGCTGGACTAGTTAACGAAGCATAATATTGTGAGTCAAATGATTGCTACTCACAGTTCCTTAGATACAACATTTCAGAGGACACGCACCCTTCATCATGTGTTTTTGTATTCCTGTATATAGGAGCAGTATTATAGTAGTTATATTCTTGTACATAGGAGCAGTATTATAGTAGTTATATTCTTGTACATAGGAGCAGTATTATAGTAGTTATATTCTTGTATATAGGAGCAGTATTATAGTAGTTATATTCTTGTATATAGGAGCAGTATTATAGTAGTTATATTCTTGTATATAGGAGCAGTATTATAGTAGTTATATTCTTGTACATAGGAGCAGTATTATAGTAGTTATATTCTTGTATATACGAGGCAGTATTATAGTAGTTATATTCTTGTACATAGGAGCAGTATTATAGGGTAGTTATATCTTGTACATAGGAAGCACTATTATAGTAGTTATATTCTTGTATATAGGAGCAGTATTATAGTAGTTATTATTCTTGTATATAGGACCAGTATTATAGTAGTTTATATTCTTGTATATAGGAAGCAGTATTATAGTAGTTATAGTCTTGTAGCATTAGGAGCAGTATTATAGTAGTTATATTCTTGTACATAGGAGCAGTATTTAGTAGTTATATTCTTGTATATACGAGGCAAGTATTATAGTAGTTATATTCTTGTACATAGGAGCAGTATTATAGTAGTTATATTCTTGTACATAGGAGCAGTATTATAGTAGTTATATTCTTGTACATAGGAGCAGTATTATAGAAGTTATATTCTTATACATAGGAGCACTATTATAGTACTTATATTCTTGTACATAGGAGCAGTATTATAGAAGTTATATTCTTGTACATGGGAGCAGTATTATTGTAGTTTATATTCTTTGTACATAGGAGGGCAGTATTATAGTAGTTATATTCTTGTACATAGGAGCAGTATTATAGTAGTTATATTCTTGTACATAGGAGAAGTATTATAGTAGTTATATTCGTGTACATAGGAGGCAGTATTATAGTAGTTATATTCTTGTATATAGGAGCAGTATTATAGTAGTTATATTCTTGTATATACGAGGCAGTATTATAGTAGTTATATTCTTGTACATAGGAGCAGTATTATAGTAGTTATATTCTTGTATATACGAGGCAGTATTATAGTAGTTATATTCTTGTACATAGGAGCAGTATTATAGTAGTTATATTCTTGTACATAGGAGCAGTATTATAGTAGTTATATTCTTGTACATAGGAGCAGTATTATAGAAGTTATATTCTTATACATAGGAGCACTATTATAGTACTTATATTCTTGTACATAGGAGCAGTATTATAGAAGTTATATTCTTGTACATGGGAGCAGTATTATTGTAGTTATATTCTTGTACATAGGAGGCAGTATTATAGTAGTTATATTCTTGTACATAGGAGCAGTATTATAGTAGTTATATTCTTGTACATAGGAGAAGTATTATAGTAGTTATATTCGTGTACATAGGAGGCAGTATTATAGTAGTTATATTCTTGTATATAGGAGCAGTATTATAGTAGTTATATTCTTGTATATACGAGGCAGTATTATAGTAGTTATATTCTTGTACATAGGAGCAGTATTATAGTAGTTATATTCTTGTACATAGAAGCAGTAA
This sequence comes from Rhinella marina, assembly GCA_900303285.1. Lineage (NCBI taxonomy): Eukaryota > Metazoa > Chordata > Amphibia > Anura > Bufonidae > Rhinella > Rhinella marina. Next base: position 2,246 of record ONZH01029897.1, on the reverse strand, counting down.
TATAGTAGTTATATTCTTGTACATAGGAGCAGTATTATAGAAGTTATATTCTTATACATAGGAGCACTATTATAGTACTTATATTCTTGTACATAGGAGCAGTATTATAGAAGTTATATTCTTGTACATGGGAGCAGTATTATAGTAGTTATATTCTTGTACATAGGAGGCAGTATTATAGTAGTTATATTCTTGTACATAGGAGCAGTATTATAGTAGTTATATTCTTGTACATAGGAGAAATATTATAGTAGTTATATTAGTGTACATAGGAGGCAGTATTATAGTAATTATATTCTTGTACATAGGAGCAGTATTATAGTAGTTATATTCTTGTACATAGGAGCAGTATTATAGTAGTTATATTCTTGTACATAGGAGCAGTATTATAGTAGTTATATTCTTGTATATAGGAGCAGTATTATAGTAGTTATAGTCTTGTACATAGGAGCAGTATATATAGTAGTTATATTCTTGTACATAGGAGGCAGTATTATAGTAGTTATATTCTTGTATATAGGAGCAGTATTATTAGTAGTTATAGTCTTGTACATAGGAGCAGTATTATAGTAGTTATATTCTTGTACATAGGAGCAGTATTATAGTAGTTATATTCTTGTATATATACGGAGGCAGCAGTATTATTGTAGTTATATTCTTGTACATAGGAGCAGTATTATAGTAGTTATATTCTTGTACATAGGAGCAGTATTATAGTAGTTTATATTCTTGTATATACGAGGCAGTATATATAGTAGTTATATTCTTGTACATAGGAGCAGTATTATAGTAGTTATATTCTTGTACATAGGAGCAGTATTATAGTAGTTATATTCTTGTACATAGGAGGCAGTATTATAGTAGTTTATATTCTTGTACATAGGAGCAGTATATAGTAGTTATATTCTTGTACATAGGAGCACTATTATAGTAGTTATATTCTTGTACATAGGAGCAGTATTATAGTAGTCATATTCTTGTACATAGGAGCAGTATTATAGTAGTAATATTTTTGTACATAGGAGGCAGTATTATAGTAGTTATATTCTTGTATATACGAGGCAAGTATTATAGTAGTTATATTCTTGTACATAGGAGCAGTATTATAGTAGTTATATTCTTGTACATAGGAGCAGTATTATAGTAGTTATATTCTTGTACATAGGAGCAGTATTATAGAAGTTATATTCTTATACATAGGAGCACTATTATAGTACTTATATTCTTGTACATAGGAGCAGTATTATAGTAGTTATATTCTTGTACATAGGAGCAGTATTATAGTAGTTATATTCTTGTACATAGGAGGCAGTATTATAGTAGTTATATTCTTGTACATAGGAGCAGTATTATAGTAGTTATATTCTTGTACATAGGAGAAGTATTATAGTAGTTATATTCTATTCTTGTACATAGGAGGCAGTATTATAGTAAGTTATATTCTTGTACATAGGAGCAGTATTATAGTAGTTATATTCTTGTACATAGGAGCAGTATTATAGTAGTTATATTCTTGTACATAGGAGCAGTATTATAGTAGTTATATTCTTGTACATAGGAGGCAGTATTATAGTAGTTATATTCTTGTACATAGAGCAGTATTATAGTAGTTATATTCTTATACATAGGAGCACTATTATTAGTAGCTTATATTCTTGTACATAGGAGCAGTATTATAGTTAGTTATATTCTTGTACATAGGAGCAGTATTATAGTAGTAGTTATATTCTTGTACATAGGAGCAGTATTATAGAAGTTATATTCTTATACATAGGAGCACTAGTATTATGTACTTATATTCTTGATATTAGTTATATTCTTGTACATAGGAGCAGTACATAGCATATAGTAGTTATATTCTTGTACATAGGAGCAGTATTATAGTAGTTATATTCTTGTACATAGGAGCAGTATTATAGTAGTATATTCTTATATATAGGAGGCAGTATATATAGTTTATATTCTTTGTACATAGGAGCAGTATTATAGTAGTTATTATTCTTGTACATAGGAGCAGTATTATAGTAGTTATATTCTTGTACATAGGAGGCAGTATTATAGTAGTTATATTCTTGCATAGGAGCATTCTTGTACATAGGAGCAGTATTATAGTAGTTATATTCTTGTACATAGGAGCAGTTATATTATAGTAGTTATATTTCTTGTACACATAGGAGCAGTATTATAGTAGTATATTCTTGTACATAGGAGCAGTATTATAGTAGTTATATTCTTGTACATAGGAG
>ONZH01029896.1:0-20505 GCA_900303285.1 Rhinella marina | reverse complement strand
TCAGTCATATATACTACAGTGCAGTTTTTTAAAAAATTTTGTGTGCTGCACACTAGCCAGAGTGTAGAAAAATTTACTTTTTTTTCCTCTCAGTCATATATACTAAAGTGCAAAATTCTGTTGTGTGCTGCACACTATCCGGAGTGTAGAAAATTTACGTTTTTCCTCTCAGTCATATATACTACAGTGCAGTTCAAAATTCTATCGTGTGCTGCACACTAGCCAGAGTGTAGAAAATATATATTTTTTCCTATCAGTCATATATACTACAGTGCAAAATTCTGTTGTGTGCTGCACACTAGCTGGAGTGTAGAAAATATATGTTTTTTCTCTCAGTTATATATTATACAGTGCAGTGAAAAATTCTATCGTGTGCTGCACACTAGCCGGAGTGTAGAAAATATATATTTTTTCCTATCAGTCATATATACTACAGTGCAAAATTCTGTAATGTGCTGCACACTAGACAGAATGTAGAAAATATACGTTTTTTTCTCTAAGTTATGTATCATACATGGCAGTGAAAAATTGAGTGCTTTGCGGTACAATAGCCACCGTCTAAAGACTACAATTTTTCTCTCAGTTATATATTATACAGTGCAGTGAAAAATTTTGTCACGAGCTGCACACTAGCTGGAGTGTAGAAAATATACGTTTTTTCTCTCAGTTATATATCATACATTGCAGAGAAAAATGGAGTGGTTTGCGGTACAATAGCAGCCGTCTAAAGACTACGTTTTTTCACTCCGTTATATATACTACAGTGCAGTGAAAAATTCTGTCATGTGCTGCACACTAGCCGGAGTATAGAAAATATACGATTTTTCTCTCAGTTATATATTATACAGTGCAGTGAAAAATTCTATCGTGTACTGCACACTAGCCGGAGTATAGAAAATATATGTTTTTTATCTCAGTTATATATCATACATTGCAGTGAAAAACTGAGTGGTTTGCGGTACAATAGCCGCCGTCTAAGGAATACGTTTTTTCTCTGTTATATATTATACAGTGCAGTGCAAAATTCTGTCGTGTGATGCACACTAGCCGGAGTGTAGAAAATATAAGTTTTTTTCTCTCAGTTATTTATTATACAGTGCAGTGCAAAATTCTGTTGTATGCTGCACACTAGCCAGAGTGTAGAAAATATACGTTTTTTTCTCTAAGTTATGTATCATACATGGCAGTGAAAAATTGAGTGCTTTGCGGTACAATAGCCACCGTCTAAAGACTACAATTTTTCTCTCAGTTATATATTATACAGTGCAGTGAAAAATTCTGTCACGAGCTGCACACTAGCTGGAGTGTAGAAAATATATGTTTTTTCTCTCAGTTATATATCATACATTGCAGAGAAAAATGGAGTGGTTTGCGGTACAATAGCAGCCATCTAAAGACTACGTTTTTTCACTCAGTTATATATACTACAGTGCAGTGAAAAATTCTGTAGTGTGCTGCACACTAGCCGGAGTATAGAACATATACGTTTTTTTCTCTCAGTTATATATTATACAGTGCAGTGCAAAATTCTGTTGTGTGCTGCACATTAGCCGGAGTGTAGTAAATATATACGTTTTTTCTTTCAGTTATATATCTGCAGTGAAAAATTGTGTGCTTTGCGGTAAAATAGCCACCGTCTAAAGACTACGTTTTTTCTCTCAGTTATATATTATACAGTGCAGTGAAAAATTCTGTCATGTGCTGCACACTAGTTGGAGTGTAGAAAATATACGTTTTTCTCTCAGTTATATATCATACAGTGCAGTGAACATACAAAATGTTGAACCCAAGGGCTAAGGGTCGAGGGCGTGGGCGTTCAAGTAGTTTAGGGGGCAGAGGTCGTGGTCCTGGGCAGGGTGATACAGTACATGTTGATGAGGGATCAGTGGAACGCCGCAGAGTTTCGCTCCCTAGCTTCATCTCACAACTTACTGGTTCACATGGTACACCACTATTGAAACCACAACAGTGCGAACAGGTGATGACGTGGATAGCGGACCATGCGTTTACTAATTTACTTACCACCCAGTCTTCCACGCAGTCCACCCATGCTAGCCAAGGGAGTAGACCTCTGGCTCCCCAAGCTCAACCTCCTTCCCATCAGCCTGCCCCCCCCCCACGGAAAGTTTGGATTCAGATCCGGCATACTCACAGGAACTCTTTTCAGGACCCTACCCAGAGACACAAACCACTGCTCAACAGCAACCTGAGCAGTTGCTCTGTCCCGATGCCCAAAATTTAGAACTATCGCAGTCTGTGGGTGATGAGAGTGTGGAATTAGTTCAAGTAGTGCGTGAAGACGTGTTGGATGATGATGATGAGACACAGTTGTCATACAGTGATGTTGTTGTCAGGGCAGTAAGTCCGAGGGGGGAGCAGAGTGAGGAATCGGAGGAAGAGCTGGTGGATGATGAGGTGACTGACCCGAGCTGGGTTGGTAATCCAACTCAAGACAGTGCTTCTGAGGGGGAGGCAAATTCAGCACCAGAACAGGTTGGAAGAGGCAGTGGGGTGGCCAGAGGGAGAAGCAGGGCCAGAGCAGGTAGATCAGCAACTGTTTCATGGAGTCAAGCTCCCGTGCCGAGGCCTAGATGTTCGCAAGTCTGGAGGTTTTTTAAAGAAAGTGAGGATGACCAATGGACTGTGGTGTGCAAACTGTGCCACACCAGGATCAGCAGGGGAACCACCACTACCAGCCTAATCACTACCAGCATGCGCAGGCATATGAGTGCTAAACACCCAACTTAGTGGAACCAAGGCCGTTCACCTCCTGCGGGTCACACCATTGCCCCTTCCCCTGTGTCACATGCTGGCTCGGCGAGTTAACCCCGCGCCCAGGACCCTGGCACGAGTGCCTCCCGCCTACAACCACCCCTTCACCTGCCTGATCCTCCACAACCTCCACCAATGTGTCCCAGCGCAGCGTTCAGCTGTCTTTGCAGCAGACATATGAGAGCAAGCGCAAATACAATTCCACCCACCCACATGAACAATCCCTAAACGTCCACATCTCCAAATTGTTGAGCCTGGAGATGCTGCCCTATAGACTGGTAGAGACTGAGGCTTTCCGCAACCTGATGGCGGTGGCTGTCCCTCGGTACTTGGTCCCCAGCCGCCATTATTTTTCCTGATGTGCCGTCCCAGCCCTACAACAGGACGTGTCAGAGAACATCATCCGTGCCCTGACCAACACGGTTACTGAGAAGGTCCACCTAACCACAGACACGTGGACAAGTGCTGGCGGGCAGGGACACTATATCTCCCTGACAACACATTGGGTTAACTTGGTGAAGGCTGGGACCGAGTCTGACCCTGGGGCTGCTCATGTACTGCCCACACCGAGGATTGCGGGGCCTACCTCGGTCATGGTTTCTCAGATGTACTATGCCTCTTCCTCCAACCCCTCCTCCTCCTTCTCCTCCTCCGAATTACCATCTGTGGGCACGGCGCATTCAGTTTGTAGCTCCAGGCGCAGCTGCACTGCCTTGGGTAAGCGCCAACAGGCGGTGCACACCGCCCAAGAGCTGTTACAGGGCATCACAGCGCAGACCGATCTTTGGCTGGCGCTGCTGAACCTCAAACCAGGCATGGTTGTGTGTGACAATGGGCGTAACCTGGTGGCAGCTTTGAAACTCGGCAGGCTCACACATGTGCCATGCCTGGCCCACGTGTTCAATCTTGTGGTTTAGCGTTTCCTCAAGACCTACCCCAATTTGTCTGATTTGCTCACCAAGGTGCGATGCATCTGTGCGCATTTCCGTAAGTCAACCACAGATGCTGCCACCCTCAGGGCAGTGCAACGGCGCTTACAATTGCCAGCTCACCGACTGTTGTGCGTCGTGCCCACACGATGAAATTCCACATTACACATGTTAGCCAGGGTTTACCAGCACCGCAGAGCCATTGTAGACTGCCAGATGACAACTTCCATGAGAACTGGTAGTCAGGTTAGTCAGCTTCCTCAAGTCTACAATGAGGAGTGGACGTGGATGTCTGATATCTGTCAGGTGTTAAGCCACTTTGATGAGTCAACGCAGATGGTCAGCGGCGATGCCGCCATTATCAGCGTCACCATCCGCTGCTTTGTCTGCTGAAAAAGTCACTGCTCAGCATGAAGTCAGAGGCTTTGCGCTTGTCACAGGAAATGGGGGAAGAAGATACGTTGCTTGATAGTCAGAGCACTCTCAGATCTGTTTCTCAGCGCGTATTGGAGGAGGAGGAGGATGAGGAGGAAGAGGAGGAAGAGGAGGAGACTGTTGGCGAGACTGAAGAGGGTACCTATGCTCATTCCTTTTTATCTGTTGAGCGTGTATGGGCGGAAGAGGAGGAGTTGGAGGAGGAGGAAATGGAGAGTCAGCCTACTGAGGAAAGGGAATTCTTGCGTGTTGGGCCTCTTGCGCACATGGCTGAATTCATGTTAGGGTGCCTTTCCCGTAACCCTCGCATTAGAAGCATTTTTGACAACACCGATTACTGGGTTTTTACCCTTCTGGACCCCCTGTACAAGCAGAACTTTTCCACTCTCATTCCTATAGAGGAGAGGAGTATGAGAGTGAATCAATATCAACAGGCCCTGGTGCACAAGCTGAAACTATACTTCCCATCTGACACCGCTAGCTGAGAAGGACATAGTTCTGCGGGCCAACTAGCGGGGGAGAGGAGGGGAGCAGGCAGCTTGTCAAGCACTGGCAGGGGGACACTCTCCAAGGCCTTTGCCAGTTTTATGTCACCCCAGCAAGACTATGTCACCCGTCCCCAGTCTAGGCAGAGTAGGGGGTAGGGGTAGCTGTTCAGATGGTGAGGGAGTACGTAGCTGACCATACCAGCGTCCTGCGTGAGCACTCTGCTCCATACAACTACTGGGTTGCAAAGCTGGACACGTGGCCCAAAATGGCGCTGTACGCCTTGGAGGTGCTGGCCTGCCCTGCCACTAGCGTGTTGTCAGAGCGGGTCTTAAGTGCAGCTGGTGGCATTATCACTGATAAGCGTACACGCCTGTCAACAGACAGTGCTGACAGGCTGACGCTTATTAAAATGAACAAAGCCTGGATTTTACCGGAATTCAAATCTCCACCGGGGGAAAGCAGCTCAACATGAACATTGTTTATGTATCCGATTCCTCCCCTCTCCTCCTCCTCCTCCATCTCTTCATACACATACGCTGAGCCAACAGGCAATTTATCAGAGGGACTACTAGCTCTGTTTTTAAACAATGTTTACAGCAGGCCACCTACAGGCCCTCTCTCCAATCAATTTTTTACGAGCGTCAACTACAGACACTCCAAAACAATTTTTTAGGAGGGTCAAGTACAGACATCAGAAACAATTTTTTGGAGGGTCACGTACAGACACTCTGAAGCAATTTTTTAGGAGGGTCAAGTACAGACACTCAAAAACAATTTTTTAGGAGGGTCAACTACAGACACTCCAAAACAATTTTTTAAGAGAGTCAACTTCGAACACTTTAAAACAATTTTTTGTGAGGCTCACCTAGAGCCATTTGACTGCAATCTCAGTCTGACCAAGGTATTGGTGGTGTCACCGCCATGCTGTTTCAGGCTAAATTTTTGGGTCCTTCACCTTCTACCTCAGTCTAACTTGGTCACTCTGGGTTCACCGCCATACCGTGTCAGGGTAAAATTTTATGTACTTCACCTGCTACCTCAGTCTCACTTGGTCACTCTGGGTTCTCCGCCATGCTGTGTCAGGGTAAAATTTTATGTGCTTCACCTGCTACCTCAGTCTCACTTGGTCACTCTGGGTTCACCGCAATGCCGTGTCAGGGTAAAATTTTATGTGCTTCACCTGCTACCTCAGTCTCACTTGGTCACTCTGGGTTCACCACCATGCTGTGTCAGGGTAAAATGTTATGTGCTTCACCTGCTACCTCAGTCTCACTTGGTCACTCTGGGTTCACCGCCATGCTGTGTCAGGGTAAAATTTTATGTGCTTCACCTACTACCTCAGTCTCACTTGGTCACTTGTTGGTGTCACCACGCTGTCACCATGCTGTGTCAGGCTTATTCCTGCGTCGTGGGGCGGGGGATAGGACAGCAGTGCCAGCATGGGCAGTGGTGTCACCCGCAGGTGGTGATGGACTTTCGTTGCACCTAGTTGGGTGCTTTACTAACATGTGATGGGCATGTGCCTTGCCCATCTTAGTCTGGGTCAGCACAATTGTCTTTAGGGTCACCACCAGGCTGTTGCCCATAATGTGGCGTAATGGTACGATTAGCAGCCTCAGAGACATCCATGCATGCTGCCCTGCTGTTTCCTGTCCATTTCCGTGGTGTTTCCATCATTTTCTGAGGTTTCCAGATTTTCACACAACCTTCCCTGTGCAGAGCTTTGGTCCCCTGCAAAAAATGCTCAAATCTCCCATTGACTTCAATGGGGTTCGTTATTCGAAACGAGCACCCGAGCTTCCAGAAAAATTCGACTCGAATAACGAGCATCCGAGCATTTTAGTGCTCGTTCATCTCTAGTTACAGAGAATCCGTCAGATGACGGATTCTCTGTAAACTCACTGAGAGCAGCCTACTGTTCATTGGAAACAGCAGGCTGTAGCTCAAAAACGAAAAAGGAAAAATAACGACAACCAGTTGGAGAAATTGTTTTCTCCTCAGGATAAATTGATTAGTGTAAAAAAAAAAAATTGTTCCAAAGGTGTCCATATCCTTTAATTTCTTTTACATGTGTTTTTCTCTTTTTTTCTGTCATGTCATTCATTGCACAGGTAATTATGAAATATATTTTAAATTAGTTCAGAAATTTTCAGACGTGGCAATACTTATTAAAGTACTTTATTAAATATGTTTATTTTTTTATTATTCATATATTTTTATATGTAAAATTATTAAAGGGGGTGATTGACATTTTTAATATTTTTTTTAACTTTTTTTCACTTTTCTTTTAATAACTATTAGCCCCCTTAGCAGGCTTGAATCTTGGATCTTTTGATCCCTTCTCCCATTAACCCTAAGATCTATTAGGGCGAATAGGATTTTGATAGGATTTTGATAGGATTACACCTGGCTTCTGATCTACCTGCCACGCTCCTTCTTAGCCTGTAAAGACACTAGAAATTCTGTGGCAGAAGAGGACATTTTCCAATATCAACCCTCCTCTGATAATAACGCTTCAGAAGCCATAATAAAAAGTGTATAAAGTGCAAATATGGAGTCTCTGATTATTTGAAATTCATTGGGTCTGATAAAATTACTGACTTATGTATATTTGTCTTAACTGTTTATTTGAGACCTTGTCCATTTCTGTCCGAGAAAATGAGCAAATAAACTGCTGTGGAAATGTTTGTGCAAGGCTTTGTCCATTTTATCTGATAGACTAGACAAAGAAGACTTGTACAAGGCATTATCCCATTTATTTAAGAACCTGTAAATGTATTTGTTTGGAAACGTGTACAAGAGAGTGAGGCATTGTCTGCATAGTTTGTCTTGGGATTCTGATTAGAGATGAGCAAATCTTCACCGAATTTTTAAAAAGAATCGCTTTGAATACAAATTTATTCAGTCCACGTTGCGTTAAAAATATTTGTTATCCTGGTCGTGTTCTGCTAACATTCCCGCACAATTAACGAACATACAGTCTAAGCGTTGTTAAAAGTACGCTACTTAGCTGAATACGTACGCATGAGCATACCCATACACTGCGAACATTCCTGCACAAAAAACGAATATTCAGTCTAGCATTGTTAAAAGGTACGCTACTTAACTGAATACGTACACATTCCTGTAAAAATTATCAGATGCATATGTAGTGTTAACTTACAAAGATTTAATAACATTTAAGAAGATTCGCATGAAGCAAATCTGAAAAGATTCGGATTCGCTTCGGCGTAGGAAATAATGAAGGTTCGTAACGAATATACGAATCGGCAAATAGATTCGCTAATCTCTAATTCTGATTTATTGGGGATCTGAGAACTGACCACTCTAGGGTTCATAATAAGGAAAGATGAACAAGATATACACAGTGACCATTATGGATTGCATAAGCTGGCTACATTCCATTAGTCAAATTTTTTGGCTAAAACAGTATAAAAGCTGGACCATTTCAGTTCAAATGTTGGAGTTCACCTATGAAGAGATGTCTTACATAGGAAAATTGTGGTTCCCAATCATGTCTTCCCAGCTGATGTGTGTTGCTATCATATGATGCTAACTCAATTGGTGATGTAAAGAGGACCTGTCACCACAAAATGCAATGCAATCTGAAAGTACTGTATGTTATAGAGAAGGAGAAGCTGAGGAGATTGATGGATAGTTTTATAGGGAAACAATTCAGTAAAACCTTTAATTTACACATTTATATCCCTGCTTTTTTAACTTCCTATGAAGTAGTATCGGTACAGGAGGGAGGGGTTATCAGTGACTGACAGCAATCTCTCCATGCAGACTTATACACACAATGCAATCAATCACTGATAACAAGTGATGATCGAGCACCCCGATGTTCAGGTGCCCGGATGCTCTGGCTAAACACTAGGTGGTGCCCGAGTGCTCGGCCGAGCACCCGAGTATAATGGAAGTCAATGGGAGAGAACCAGGCACCCCCTGCTCGGATGAGGGGAGGGTGTCTGGTCCATAGGGAAATGTCAGAAAATGGTGGAAACACCACAGAAATGGTTAGGGAACAGCATGGGGAGGATGTCTGGATGCATCTTGGACACCGAAATTGCTGCTATTAACGATGATGGCCGACTATGACGCCACTTTTATGGAATGACAAAAATACCCCTCAAAAACCCAAGATAACATCGATTTTACAGGAAATATTGTTAGGAAACATAGATTTACTTGTAAGTTAAGCGCAAGTGCTGCCAAAAATTACACTGATGAGGCACTCCCATACAACTGGTATATCATATAAAAGAGGGCCTCATTCACATTGTGGTATAATTGTGGGACTCAGACACTCATAAAGCCTATGAACTAAGGGAAAGGGCTGCCAAAAATTACAAGGATCAGGCACTCCAATACACCCTTTATTACACATAAAGTAGGGCATCAGACACAACCTTGAAAAATTATCATTGATGGCCTGCTGCTGATACTCAAAAACAATAGGCTTGCCATTCTGCTGCTGCGCAGACCATCCAAAAAATGTATGAGTGACACTCTGCTGCCGAGCTGACCATCCAAAAAATTTAATGGACACATTCTGCTGCCACCGCACCGCTGAGAGTCGCCGACAACTGCTTCTTTTTTAGTTATCCGCCGCGGGAGGCAGGGGCCCGCCTAGAGGCGTGTGCCGGGTCGGCCGTTCCACTCTCGCTCTCCATGTTAAGTCCATGTCCTATTGCATTTATCTAAGTTGCTGCACTTAAAAAGCTCAAAGTCAAAATCTTAGGATCGAGTTGGCTGTTTGCAGGGAGGTGAGCTACCACCTGTTGGATCCCCTGCCTCTCAGCGCCTCCCTGATGCTGTTCTTTAAGTGTTTTGGGGGCCAGAATAGTTTACTTAAAAAATTTGAGTGTTCAAACCAAGCCGGTTGGACTGAATACTTGAGCTGTGAATAATGGAATCGGACTCCATGCTGCTGCCACCGTACTTTATCAAACTGTCCAAAATTTAAGTTTGACACTCTGCTGCCGAGCTGACCGTAAAAAAAATTTAAGGGACACATGCTGCTTCCACGTAACTTTATCAAACTGTTCCAAATTTAAGGGTGACAAGCTGATGCCAAGCTGACCGTCCAAAAGAAAGATATTCTTCTTGTGACATTCCGCTGCATAGCAGACCATTAAAAATTTTCAAGTGTGACACGCTAATGCCGAGCTGACCGTCCAAAAGAATGATATTCTTCATGTGACATTTTGTTGCAGAGCAGACCGTTAAAAACATTTAAGTGTGACACGCTAATGCCAAGCTGACCGTCAAATACATTATATTCTTGATGTGACATTCTGCAGAAGAGCAGAACGTTAAAAACATTTAAGTGTGACACGCTAATGCCAAGCTGACCGTTGAATACATTATATTCTTGATGTGACATTCTGCAGAAGATCAGACCAATAAAAATATTTAAGTGTGACACGCTAATGCCAAGCTTACCGTCGAATACATTATATTCCTCGTGACATTTTGCAGAAGATCAGACCGATAAAAATATTTCAGTGTGACACGCTAATGCCAAGCTGACCTTCGAAAACATTATATTCTTGATTTGACATTCTGCAGAAGAGCAGACCGATAAAAACATTTAAATGCCCCCCCTCCAAAAAAAAAAAAATATATGTGTTATATATATTTAAAAAAAATAAATAAATACATTTTTTTACACTGCCTTTGCCTCCCGTACAAGTTATATTAGCGGACATTGTTATACACCACTGCAGTCTGTTGTATTTATTTTACCTATCACTCTATGCTGATATACCCCGTCCCCTACTACTACTGGCCGGGGCAGCCATAAAAAGCTCATATATAATTTTCACTGCCTATGTTAAAGTAGAATGTACAGGCTTGTTGCCCAAACAAGCCAAGCCTTTTTTATTTTTCTGTCTGTCAATTGTAATCAGTGAACAGGAGTGTGTGTAATGTAGTAATACTTCGGCCAGCAGACACCGCTGTGTTCATTAATATGGAAAAATGGCCATGGGAAAAAAACTCTGTCTTCTTCACACTATGTCAGAATCAGGAAGGTGTTAAAGGTTTAACAAAACACTCAAAACACAGGTTTTTCAAGAATATTTTAGTAATAAATAAAAACTTATATTTAACAAATAATATAATACACAAAAGAAAGGAACAAAAACATAAGATTACGCCGGTCTTTGCTGACGTCGGGCCATCATGTCCTGCAGCTCTTGCAGCTCCAGCTGCAGGCCACAAATGAGCCGGGAGGCAGCGTGGAGCCTGGACCCAAAGTGCCGTAATCCAGCCTCCACTTCGAAGTCAGTGGGGATGTCTGTAGGGGTGGAAACAGTTATGTACTTAGTTTGTATTATTGAGTTATAGTGGTTGACCCACAAAAAAAATCTAAACTTCAATGTACTGGAGCGACTTATTCTGTGACATGTATTCTGTACTGACTGAGCATTTTGTAGTACTTACTGGACACCCATACGGCGTGATCTTCCCATGGTCCAGGGGAAAACTGCTCCCTGTCGGTTGGCGCTACCAAGGATAAAACATACATTTAGCACATATTTTGAAGACAAAAGGTCCACCCATTACACATTTTTTTTTAACTACCTACTACCTCTGGTAGCTGGGCTGGTGGTGTTGGAGGGGCAGGTGGAGATCTCTCTCGCTGGGGTGGAGGACGGTGAGAGCGGCTCCTCTGTGGTGCAGCAGCTGTCAAAAATAATGAAATAATGGCCTAAGGCTACTTCTACACTAGCGGCAGCCCGGATCCGGCGGGTGAAGGGTCCCTCCGGATCCGCACTGCCACAGGTACACGTGTGGGGCCGGAACATGTTGTATTTTCGCTCCGTCTGCCTCTCAGCAGGGGTTAATGTGCTGCGGCCGGATTCGCGGCCCACTCCCATTACAGTGAATTTGGGCCGGAGCGCGGTTCCGACCCCACACGTGTACCTGCGGCAGCGCGGGTCCGGAGGGACCCTTCACCCGCTTGATCCAGGCTGCCGCTAGTGTAGAAGTAGCCTTATATTCAACTCTAATGAACAGTTGTAGCTACATGGGAATAGTTTGGGGCTGAAGGATCCCCTTCCTAACCACTAGTGCTCTTAATGCAGCTGCACATAGCTTGGATGAAAAATAATTTAAATATGTTTTACACTTACTAGAGGCTGCAGGTACTTCAGGGCCGTCCTGCCTCGGCGGTGGTGACGCCGTCGTTCACGGTGCTCTGCAACATAAAAATGTACACAATTGTTAGATTATGACTCTTTTTAATACTAACACATACTACTATTAAGATATTATGGGTGTGAGAGGGGGCCATATCATATTTTTTTCTTCTAAAAAAGGTATTTATGGCAATAGATAACGTTATTGTCGCAATAACTTTCTTAATATCGTTAACACGGTGCGGTAGGAATACTTTGGATATCGCCCACTGACAGAAGCTGCAGCATGGGCACGTCTGAGTCTATGTGTAGGAGGAGGAATCACTAAGTATGAAGGGGCATATAAGGGTACTTTCTTTCGAACTAGTGCATTTGCCTGACACAAACAGGAGAACGGCCAGCACCATTAACAATAATGACTAGAATACCTTCACTAAAGTTGTTTGGGTCGATAGTTAGAGGCGTTGCCTAGCATGAAACAAAATTACTGCAGCGTACTATGCACGACCACGTTGTCCTTCTATACTTTTTGCATTATTGGCAGTGACTGCTGGTATATATACAATACAGTACAGTAATTTTTGTTACTTTTTTTACTTATCAAATATTTTTTTACTCACCCTGCCGTAGCTCTACGCGGATCTCATTAGAAAAATGGAACTGCAGCAGCAAATGAGGAACTGCGGCCTAAATGAACATATTAAATACGGATGTCAGCTACAGAGATTTTTGAACGTTTGTAATACGCTGTGCACCTAGCGTTACTGGCAGAGCACACCTGGGTTTTTTTTGCCACCCGAAAAAATAAAAAAAAGACATATTTCACAATGGACTTTGGTCTTTTTGGAACAGCGACAATCTTTCTACCTACCCAAATACTATCCCTATTGTTTAATTCCCTCCTAGGGAAAATTGAACAGCAGCAGCAAATGAGGAACTGCGGCCTAAATGAACGGTATTAAATACGGATGTCAGCTACAGAGACTTTTGAACGGTTGTAATATGCTGTGCACCTAGTGTTACTGAAAGGAAAAAAGGAATTTCAAACTGGACTTTGGTCTTTTTTGAACAGCTAAATTTGTTCTACCTAACCAAATCCTATCCCTATTGTTTAATTCCCTCCTAGGGAAAATTGAACTGCAGCAGCAAATGAGGAACTGTGGCCTAAATGAACTGTATTAAATATGGATGTCAGCTATAGAGACTTTTGAACGGTTGTAATACGCTGTGCACCTAGAGTTTTTGGCAGAACACACCTGGGGTTTTTTTGCCACCCAAAAAAATAATAAAAGACGGATTTCACAATGGACTTTGGTCTTTTTGGAACAGCGACAATCTTTCTA
The DNA here is from genome assembly GCA_900303285.1 of Rhinella marina. Lineage (NCBI taxonomy): Eukaryota > Metazoa > Chordata > Amphibia > Anura > Bufonidae > Rhinella > Rhinella marina. The sequence continues at coordinate 7,389 of ONZH01029896.1, read as the reverse complement.
CCTACCTAAATACTATCCCTATTGTCTAATTCCCTCCTGGGGAAAATTGAACTGCAGCAGCAAATGAGGAACTGTGGCCTAAATGAACGGTATTAAATATGGATGTCAGCTTCAGAGACTTTTGAACGGTTGTAATACGCTGTGCACCTAGCGTTGCTGACAGGGCACACCTGTTTTTTTTTTTGACACCCACAAAAATAAAAAATAAAATGTATTTCCCAATGGACGTTTGAACAATGATAGTAACCCTGCCTATAGAAATTCTATAAATACGCAAATGTTATACAGCAAGATGCAAAAGAATTACTGCGGGCTTAACAGCAGAAATTATAGCAAAGTATGTCAGGTATAGTATACAGAGAGTGTCCTACAGCATGCAGCAGCACATATGTCATTAATGGCAGGACACCTAGTGCTATTTTCACTACCTTTAAAGTACTCAAATATCAGTAAATAAAGGTTTTTGGACAGATATAATGGCCCTTATAAGGGCTTTTGGGTCTTTTTTGAGCGATTTATATCCCTGCCTAGCGTGCCTCTCTCCCTACAGTGTACGTCCTTCCTTGCTGCAGCAGGGCTTGTGGCGTTAATGGCAGGCCACCTAGCTCTATTTTCAACACCTTCAAAGTACTAAAATATAAAAAAATAATAAGTTTGTGCCAGATAAAATAGCCCTTAAAAGGGCTTTTGGGTCTTTTTGGAGCGATTTCTATCCCTGCCTAGCGTGCTTCTCTCCCTACACACTCTGTCCCTCGTTGCAGCACCTCTGCCTGTCTAACACTGGCCGGGTCACATGTCACCGGGTGCTTTATAGCATCCAATGACGCGTTCCCGGCCAGCCAATCAGTGTAATGCCAGTAGCTAACATGGCTACTGGCATTACACTGAATGCCATACCTTCACGCACGCTAATTGGCTAATTAGCGTTCGGGGAGGGAACTTGAGCATGGCGCTCGAGCACATGCCAAATACCTCGTGTACCCGAGCACCACCATGTTCGCTAACATGTTTGCTCAACACTACTGATAACCCCTCCCTTCTGAACTGATGAGTATTCACAGTGCTACACAAATGCTAAGATTTAGATACTGTATATAAATTACAGGTTTTACTTTTCCCACAAAATAAATAAATAAATAAATAAATAAATAAATAAATAAATATCTGCTTCTCCTTCTCTACAACATGGTACTTCCAGTTTGCATTTCATTTTATGGTGACAGGTCCTCTGTAGAGATGAGCGAGCATGCTCGTCCGAGCTTGGTGCTCGTTCGAGCATTAGGGTACTCGTAAGTGCTCGCTGCTCGGACGAGTATCTCGTCATGCTCGAGGAAATGGCAACTTCCGCATCGTGCTTTTTTGGCGCCTAAAAACACAGCCAATCACAAGCCAGGAGACTCTGCGTACCACCCAGCATCACGTGGAGCCCTTACATGTCGATAGCAGGGGTTGGCTGGCCTGATCAGGTGACCCTGGAATATACTACCGACTGGCCGCGGTGCTCGGCTCAGATGCTGTCTGGATGTCGTTAGGGATAGAGCTGCTGCCTTTCAGGGACAGTGTTAGGGCCTGCATTTAGTTGTCTGTTAGGCAGGGATCACCCACAAAGAACCCAACAGCCCTTCTAAGGGCTAGAAGACTTTTTTTTTTTTTTGTCACTTGGCTGGCTGGCACTAGTAGTGCAGCTATCGCCATAACTAACCCTGTTTTTTTTTTTTTATTGTTCTATCTCAGTGATACAAATCCATTGCACACAGCACTGTGGAACCATTCTGTGTGTCACAGTTCAGCACTGACTCACTCCAATCCATATATACTGTCCAGGTGACACTTTCTGTACGTCACAGAACACAACCAAGTCATTTGCTACCAATATCATCTACAGCTTGATCCAGAAAACTCTCTGTGCGACATTTGTCTGGGTCGCAGACTAAATAGTCACCGTTAACAGGGTGTCAGTCAGTCCTACCATAGTTCCTGCACGTCACGTTCCCAAAAAAAACAAAATATAAAAAAAAAAAATATTTTTTTCAGTTTTTAGCTCAGTGATACAAATCCATTTTACTCAGCTGCGTGTAACCTTTCTGTGTGTCACAGTTCAGTACACTAGCTCCCATCCGTATATACTGTCCAGGTGACACTTTCTGTACGTCACAGAATACAACCAAGTCATTTGCTACCAATATCATCTACCGCTTGATCCAGAAAATTCTCTGTGCGACATTTGTCTGGGTCGCAGACTAAATAGCCACCGTTAACAGGGTGTCAGTCAGTTCTACCATAGTTCCTGCACGTCACGTTCCCAAAAAACAAAATTTAAAAAAAAAATATAAAAAAACAAATATAAAAAAAAAAAAAATTAGTTTTTCAGTTTTAGCTCAGTGATACAAATCCATTTTACTCAGCTGTGTGTAACCTTTCTGTGTGTCACAGTCCAGCACATTCGCTCCCATCCGTATATACTGTCCAGGTGACACTTTCTGTATGTCACAGAATACAACCAAGTCATTTGCTACCAATATCATCTACCGCTTGATCCAGAAAACTCTCTGTGCGACATTTGTCTGGGTCGCAGACTAAATAGCCACCGTTAACAGGGTGTCAGTCAGTTCTACCATAGTTCCTGCACGTCACATTTCCAAAAAAACAAAATTTAAAAAAAAATATAAAAAAACAAATAAAAAAACAACAAAATTAGTTTTTCAGTTGTTTTAGCTCAGTGACACAAATCCATTTTACTCAGCTGTGTGTAACCTTTCTGTGTGTCACAGTTCAGCACACTCGCTCCCATCCGTATATACTGTCCAGGTGACACTTTCTGTACGTCACTTAATTCTACCAGACTGAACAAGTTTGTGGGTTTCAGTACACCAGGCCCGTTTAAATTTTTTTTTTTATATCTTACACTTATATACAAACAATGTTGAACCCCAGGGCTAAGGGTGGAGGACGAGGGCGTGGGCTTGGGCATTCAATTACTGCAGGGGGCAGAGGCCGTGGTCCTGGGCAGGGTGAGACAGTATCTGCTGATGAGGGAGCTGTGGAACGCCGCAGAGTTACACTCCCTAGCTTCATGTCTCAACTTACAGGGACACGTGGTAGAGGACTGTTGAAACCACAACAGTGCGAACAGCTGATGTCGTGGATTGCGGACAATGCTTCAAGTAATTTGTCCACCAGTCAGTCTTCCACGCAGTCCACCCACGTTACCCAAGGCAGCACTCCTATGGCTCCTCCACCTCAACCTCCTTCCCCCCAGTCTGCCCCCTCCCAGGAAAATTTGGAATGTGATCCGGCATACTCTCAGGAACTGTTTTCTGGACCCTTCCCAGAGTCACAAACCACTTCTCAGGTTGCTGCTGACCTCGTTCCCGATGTCCAAGTTTTCCAACTGTCGCAGTCTGTGGGTGATGATGATGACAATGTTGAGTTAGTGGAAGAAGTTTGTAAAGAGGTGTCAGACGATGAGGAGACACGGTTGTCAGACAGTGGTGAAGTTGTTGTTAGGGGAGGAATTCCGAGGGGGTAGCAGACTGAGGAATCGGAGGATGATGAGGTGACTGACCCAAGCTGGGTTGATATGCCGAGTGAAGACAGTGCTTCTGAGGCGGAGGCGAGTGCTGCACCAGAACAGGTTGGAAGAGGCAGTGGTGTGGCCAGAGGGAGAAGCAGGGCCAGAGCTGGTGCATCAGCAGCAACTGTTTCACGTAGTGAAGCTCCCGTGGCGAGGCCTAGATGTTCGCAAGTCTGGAGGTTCTTTAAAGAAAGTGAGGATGACCGACGGACTGTGGTGTGCAACCTGTGCCACACCAGGATCAGCAGGGGTGCCACCACTACTAGCCTAACCACCACCAGCATGCGCAGGCATATGAGTGCTAAACACCCCACTCAATGGAACCAAGGCCGTTCACCACCTCCTGCGGGTCACACCACTGCTCCTTCCCCTGTGTCACTCGCTGCCTCTGCTACTCAACCCCCTGCGTCACTCGCTGCCTCTGCTAGTAAACCCCCTGCCCAGGACCCCGGCACGAGAGCCTCCCGCCGGAAAACCACACCTTCGCCTCAACGATCCTCCACAGTGTCCACCAACGTGTCCCAGCGCAGCGTTCAGCTTTCTTTACAGCAGACGCTGGAGCGCAAGAGGAAATACAGTTCCACCCACCCACATGCCCAAGCCCTCAACGTCCACATCTCCAAATTGCTGAGCCTGGAGATGCTGCCCTATAGGCTGGTAGAGACCGAGGCCTTTCGCAATCTCATGGCGGTGGCTGCCCCTCGGTATTCCGTCCCCAGCCGCCACTATTTTTCCCGATGTGCCGTCTCAGCCCTACACCAGCACGTGTCGGAGAACATCATCCGTGCCCTGACAAACGCTTTTTCTGATAAGGTCCACCTAACCACGGACATGTGGACAAGTGCTGCCGGGCAGGGACACTATATCTCACTGACGGCACATTGGGTTAACTTGGTGGAGGCTGGGACTGAGAATGACCCTGGGGCCGCTCATGTACTGCCCACACCAAGGATTGCGGGGCCTACCTCGGTCACGGTCTCTCAGACGTACTATGGCTCCTCCTCCTCCGACCCCTCCTCCTCCTCCACCGAATTACCATCCGTGGGCACTGCGCCTTCAGTCGGTAGCTCTAGGCGCAGCAGCAGTGCCGTGGGTAAGCGCCAGCAGGCGGTGCTCAAACTGCTGAGCTTAGGTGACAAAAGGCACACCGCCCAAGAGCTGTTACAGGGCATCACGGCGCAGACCGATGTGTGGCTGGCACCGCTGAACCTTAAGCCAGGCATGGTTGTGTGTGACAACGGGCGTAACCTGGTGGCGGCTCTGCAACTCGGCAGACTGACACATGTGCCATGCCTGGCCCACGTGTTCAATCTAATAGTTCAGCGGTTCCTCAAGACATACCCCAATCTGTCTGATTTGCTCACCAAGGTGTGCCGCATCTGTGCGCATTTCCGCAAGTCAAAACACAGATACTGCCACTCTCAGGGCAACGCAGCGCCGCCTACAACTGCCCGCTCACCGACTGTTGTGCGACGTGCCCACGCGATGGAATTCCACATTAAACATGTTATCCAGAGTTTACCAGCAGCGCAGAGCGATTGTAGACTGCCAGATGTCATCTTCCACCAGAACTGGTAGTCAGGTCAGTCAGATTCCTCAAGTCTTCAATGAGGAGTGGACGTGGATGTCTGATATCTGCCAGGTGTTGAGCAACTTTGAGGAGTCAACACAGATGGTCAGCGGCGATGCCGCCATTATCAGCCTCACCATCCCGCTGCTTTGCCTGTTGAAAAACTCACTGCTCAGCATCAAGTCGGATGCTTTGCGCTTGTCACAAGAGACGGTGGAGGAAGATACGTCGCTTGATAGCCAGAGCACCTTCCGTTCTGTTTCTCAGCACGTAGAGGGTACCAGTGCTCAGTCCTTAACTCTTGAGCGTGTATGGGCTGAAGAGGAGGACTTGGAGGAGGAGGAGGAGGAGGAAATGGAGAGTCAGGCCAGTGAGGAGAGGGAATTCTTACGTGTTGGGACTCTGGCGCACATGGCAGACTTCATGTTAGGCTGCCTATCCCATGACCCTCGCGTTAGAAGAATTTTTTCAAACACCGATTACTGGGTGTTCACTCTCCTGGACCCACGGTACAAGCAGAACCTTTCCACTCTCATCCCTGCAGAGGAAAGGAGTATGAGAGTGAATAAATATCAACAGGCCCTGGTGCACAAGCTGAAACAATTCTTCCCATCTGACGCCGCTAGCGGCAGAGGGCATGGTTCTGTGAGCCAAGTAGCGGGGGAGAGGAGGCGAGCAGGCAGCTTGACCAGCACTGGCAGGGGAATGCTCTCCAAGGCCTTTGCCACTTTTATGTCACCCCAGCAAGACACTGTTACCTGTCCCAGTCTAGGCAGAGTAGGGGGGAGCTGTACAGAAAGATGGTGAGGGAGTACCTAGCTGACCATACCAACGTCCGTAGCGATCACTCTGCTCCATACAACTACTGGGTTTCAAAGCTGGACACGTGGCCTGAACTGGCGCTGTACGCCTTGGAGGTGCTGGCCTGCCCTGCAGCTAGCGTGCTGTCAGAGCGGGTATTCAGTGCAGCTGGTGGCGTCATCACCGATAAGCGTACACGCCTGTCAACTGACAGCGCTGACAGGCTGACGCTTATTAAAATGAACAAAGCCTGGATTTCACCGGAATTCAAATCTCCTCCGGGGGAAAGCAGCTAAAGATTTAACTAACTTATGTATCCGATTCCTCTTCTCTACTCCTCCTCCTACTCCTCCTCCTCCTACATATCGTCTTTGCCTAATGCTGACCCAAAAAACGTCATTTTTTAGAGGTCCAACTGGCACTCTTTTAGCACAATTTTTCAGGAGGGCCCCCTTCAGGCCCTTTATTCAAACAATTTTTCCAGAGGTCCACCTACAGGCCCTCTCTCCAAAAATTTTTTCCGGAGGTCCACCTACAGGTCCTCTGTCCAAACAATTTTTCCGGAGGTCCACCTACAGGCCCTCTGTCCAAACAATTTTTCCGGAGATCCACCTACAGGCCCTCTCTCCAAACAATTTTTCCGGAGTTCCACCTACAGGCCCTCTCTCCAAACAATTTTTCCGGAGGTCCACCTACAGGCCCTCTCTCCAATTCCAGTTTCCAGTTTTATTTGCACAAACTGCATACATTTTTATTTTTGGGATAGGTGGTGAAAAATAATATTACTTGCGAATCTATATTGCCCAACATTGGATACGGTAGCAAGTAGAAGACCAAACACATGCTGCCCACAGGGTTCCGGAAATTCCTGGTCCACCCGCAAATTCCTTGTCCACAATGTCAAGGAGGTGTTGGTTCTGTTGATGAGCAACAAGTCCTTCTGTACTGAAATCGCCGACAAAGTCTCATCTAAGAACCTACAGACCATTGTGGAGAGAGCGGCACAGCTCGCCATCAAAGTGACGAACCCCTAAGCCAGACTGCGCAGAGAAGATAACGAATAAATATCTCTGTGGTTATTTTTTGCTAAATAAAAGTCAAATAAACCCCCAAAAATTCATCTGTTTCCTGTGCCTGATCCACCCAAGTTGAATCTGTCCCATCCTGAGAAATTCTCCCCCAAGGAGTCCCCACTGTAACTTGCTTCCATACAACTACTTCATCCCCCGACACCTGTGTCTCGCCATTGTCCACCACCTCCTCAGACAACACTGGTAAATCCCCACTGTCAGCACACGGAAACAGCAAAAGGTCTTGCGAATTGGGGCAGAGAATGTTCCGGGCTAGCACATCAGGGAAGGGGTGACTATGGGGTTCCAGGGAGTACGTGACCACATGCAATATCCATTTAAAAGTCATGCCACACTTGATGTAGCTCATAATT
>ONZH01029895.1:0-26227 GCA_900303285.1 Rhinella marina | reverse complement strand
TGCTATGTCTGCCTTGTTCACAGGAGCCCAGAAACTGTACACAGTACTTAACAAATAGAATAAAAAAAGACATAAGGAATCATGAATATGTTTATATACCCATAATGGCAATGGTCCAATCTACCCCGACACGCCAAAAGATTGGCTTTGTGCATATTGTATGGGCAATCAAGGTATATCAAGGTATAAATTTTGGATGCTTGGTCCCCAACAATCCATATTTTCCCCCATAACACCATGTGTGTTTTAACAACATCGGCCCCCGATAAGGGACAATTTTTGGAGGCTTTGGAATATGAAAAAGCATAAGACATGCTATTCATCAAGACCGTTAAACATACATTTACCCATAGCTATGTCCATTGACAATGAAAAGGGTAAAAATGTTTTGAACTTTTGACTTTCAGGCTCCATATCTCACCATCCACTACAGCTTGGAACATAAGACTACCATCATTTTATAGACAATCATCTCGGCTATCTCATACATAAATTGGACTTGCAGCTATTTAACATATGATTAGTTATGAAGGTTCTTGTCATGTAACTGCATTGTTACTGTTTTGCTGCTAAAATTCTAAATTTTAATTTTAATTATTTTGTTAGTATTTCGTAAATCCACCTTTAGCTTGCAACACTGCCTGATACTTCTGGGCTTTCTCTCAATCAGATCCAAGCATGTCTCGACTGAAACTTGTTCCTAGATTTCTTCTACATGTTCCCAATCTTGGTGCATACTGGTCTACTCACTTGGGTACAAAGCTTTTTCTTCAACTGTACCCACAAGTGTTCGATTGGGTTGACATCTGGGGACTGTGGGGCCAATCCAGCACCTCTGCTTCACTGTCATTGAACCATTTTTTGAAGAAACATAGAATCACTAGGCCTATTACTGGGCAAAAATCACACACCATTACGTACAAAGCCTACAAAAAAGACTATGTGGTGCCCTAATAATAATACCACCAATCTATAGCAAATTACAAAAACTTTATTGATATAAAATACATAAAAAATGGAGGAATCCACAGTAAGGGGAGGTAGACCTGAGATGCTTTTTTCACCCCTGACGAAGCCATACCGGCGAAACGCGTCGGGTGAGTGTCAGGCTGCCATGCAGTTGAAGGACTGGTGATTATGAATTTCTTGATGTTGGTATACCTTGGGTGTTTGATGTACTGTTTATTTCCTGCCATGTACCATTGTTTATGGTAGACTGTTTAGTCACTTGTGGTATTCACTATTGGTAGTTGTGGTTAGGTTATTCTATATTTATATATACCCTGGTATTTATGTATGTCCTTCATTACAGTATTATTGTTAGTGCATGTGCATATTCCACACACCTGGGGTTGTATGTTTTTACTTGCTACCTCCCCTTAATGTGGATTCCTCCATTTTTTATGTATTTTATATCAATAAAGTTTTTGTAATTTGCTATAGATTGGTGGTATTATTATTAGGGCACCACATAGTCTTTTTTTGTAGGTTTTGCATTTTTTCAAGAATCTCGACGTATGCTTCAGGTCCGTGTTCTGATGAACATTATGTCGTCCTTTTCATACCCATAGTTCTCGAGTGTACAAAGTAGCTTGTCTTGTAAGAGACTCACATATAGCTAAACATTTAGTCCACCATCCATCGATCCTGGTCAGGTATCTAACACCTATAGCTGTGAAATAACCCCATATCATCAGGCTTCCTCCTCTGAACTTGACAGTTCCTTCAATTTCTCTATCCGTTAGCCTCCTTTTCTCCTGTTTCTTCCAGAACAATTTGCACCCATCAGAACCCAGTCTATTGAATTTCATGTCATCGCTCCACATCACCCCTTTTTCAATCTTCTACTGTCCGCTATTTGTACTTTCTTGCAAATTCAAGCTGGCACTTCTTATGACAATATTGAAGTCAAGGCTTCTTCACCTTTTTTCAGGCCACTATTCAGACTTATGTAGAACAGTTTGCACGGTGCTTGCATGGGCGTCTATGATCCCACTATTGCGAAGCATATGAGCCACCTCCACTGCCATATTTGTTGTGCCAGAAGTGATAGACCTTGTGATGAGCCGACTTGTTGATTTGGAATGGATGGACTTTATTTTGTATTCTTCCCACTGTCATGGTGCTCACATGATGCGATTTGGCAAATTTTGGGGCCGAGACACCGCTATCGATGAGCTGGATGACGGTGTTTCTCTAAATCTTCTTCATGGCTTCTCCTGGATTCAAACTAGTGACATTTTGCTTGGGAATCAACCACACAACACACTGAGCTATTAGGTAATGTGAGAACAGATTGTAATGTGTAGTATACAAGAAGAAGATTGATCCACCACCAGGAGCAAGCAAATAACAATGCAGTTACAGGACAAGAATCTGCAGAACTAATCATACGCTAAATAGTTGCAAGTCCAATTTATGTATGAGATAGCCAAGATGATTGTCTATAAAATGAAGGGAGACTCATGTTCGAAGCTGTAGTGGATGGTGAGATATGGAGCCTGAAAGTCAAAAGTTCAAAACATTGTTACCCTTTTGCTCATTAGTTTATGTCAGTGTAACTCAGACATGACTTACTATTGTGGTCATTGTGTTCAAGAGCTTAGGGAGGAGGGAGAGAAAGAGCAAAAAATGCATAAAAAATAAAGAAAAGAGATAACATGTTTTCCTAGATGACCTAGAGGGTATTATATACCAATTTCCAGGGCAATTTGGAACAATGTGGTTTGGCCTAAATCGATTTGGGTTTGAAGCAAACTTTTAAAAAAAACTGGGCAAATCGGAACAGAACCAAATCTTGACAGGTTCCCTTATCTCTAGTCTGGATTATTGTGTCAAAAAGTTCTAAAGTGAGAACCCACAGTAGATGTGTCTGGTGATTAATACAGTCTAATTATATTACAGCAGTGGCGTAAGGGTCGCAGCGGTCGCAGTTCGCGACCGGGCCCCTAAGCCAGGGTGGCCCCTTGCCACTTGCAGGGCCGCACCGCCAGGACAGCGATACAGATGCCTGTGCTTTGGGGCAGGGGAGGGAGAGGCGTCTCCCTTCCCCATTCATCTGATAGGCTGCAGGCCTGAGCCGTACAGCGCGGGACACAGGCCGGAAGAGGCCTGCATCGCATCGCTGATGGAGGTAAGTATAAGTATTTATTTATTTTTGTATGATGCAAAAGGACCGGAGCTCTTCTTAATGGGGGCACTGAGGGTATTTCTTATGGCACTGGGGCCATTTTTTTTACTGGCACATGGGGGCACTGGGGGACACTGGGGCCTTCTTATTTGCACATGGGGCACTGGGGGCCTTTTTTATTGGCACATGGCGGCACTGGGGGCATTTTTTTACTGGCACATGGGGGCACTGGGAGCATTTCTTATTGTCACATGGGGGCACGGGGGGCATTTCTCTTATTGGCACATGGGGGCACGGGGGGCATATCTCTTACTGGCACATGGGGCACTGGGGCATTTTTTTTTACTGGCACATGGGGGCATTTTTTTAATGGCACATGGTGGCACTGTGGGCATTTCTTGGCACATGAGGGCACTGGGGGCATTTCTTACTGGCACATGGGGGCACTTGGGGAATTTCTTATTGGCACATGATTTGGGGGGCATCTATGGAAGTGGGACACTTTTTACTGGCACATTATTGGGGGGGAAATTTTGGGGGCACTTCTGGCGCATTATTGGGGGCACTTCTTACTGACACATTACTGGGGCACTATGGGGGCTCTTCTTACTGGCACATTATTGGGGGGCATGATGGGGGCATCTAATGAGGCCACAAAGAAGGGGCATTTCATACAGAGACATATTATGGCTGGTACTATGGTTGCATCTACGGGGGGGGCACTATTTAGTGGTATTTTATACTGGCACATTATGGGACACTATGGCGACATTAGCTCAACTGGGGGCACATTAGCTCAACTGGGGGCATTAAAAGGGTTTTCTTTGCACTGGCACACATGAAGGGGAATTTTTGTACTGTCATATTATAAGGAAAATTATTACTTCTGGGGTTCTCTGGGGAACATGATTACTAGTATGGGCACTATGGAAGCATTATTACTTCTGGGGCACAGTGGGGACATTAGTACTGTTGGGAGCACTATTACTAACAAGTGCACTCTGGTAGAGAATTATTAGTTGGGACTTTGGGGGGCACTATTACTGTGGGGGGCACCCTGGCACAGTATCAGCATAGCACAGTTATTTCTGGGGGACGTTATGTTCACACTATTACGGGACACTATTTGCTGGGCCCAGTTATTTTAGGACACTGTGTGCCAATAATTATTGAAGGGCACTATCTGTGTGGTACTAGTGGCACAGTACTGGGGGTGGTAGGATTATTTGTGCAGAAGACGGGAGGATGATGAAAAAGTAGTAAACTAAGATTTTTTTCTGTCAAACTGCAGAGATGAGAAATGGCTGAAAAATGGCGTCTGGTCTGAAAGGAGAAGATGAGGAAAGAGAAGATCTACATCAGAGGAGACGTCACTGGATGTAAGAGGTATGAGGCGCTGTATTATACTGGATGTACGAGGTATGGGGCGCTGTATTATACTGGATGTAAGAGGTATGGGGCGCTGTATTATACTGGATGTAAGAGGTATGGGGCGCTGTATTATACTGGATGTACGAGGTATGAGGCGCTGTATTATACTGGATGTAAGAGGTATGGGGCGCTGTATTATACTGGATGTAAGAGGGTATGGGGCGCTGTATTATACTGGATGTAAGAGGTATGAGGCGCGGTATTATATTGGATGTAAGAGGTATGGGGCGCTGTATTATACTGGATGTAAGAGGTATGGGGTGCTGTATTATACTGGATGTAAGAGGTATGGGGCGCTGTATTATACTGGATGTAAGAGGTATGGGGCGCTGTATTATACTGGATGTAAGAGGTATGGGGCGCTGTATTATATTGGATGTAAGAGGTATGGGGCGCTGTATTATACTGGATGTAAGAGGTATGGGGTGCTGATTATATAGGATGTAAGAGGTATGGGGCGCTGTATTTATACTGGATGTAAGAGGTATGGGGCGCTGTATTATACTGGATGTAAGAGGTAATGGGCGCTGTATTATACTGGATGTAAGAGGTAATGGGCGCTGTATTATACTGGATGTAAGAGGTATGGGGCGCTGTATTATACTGGATGTAAGAGGTATGGGGCTGTATTATACTGGATGTAAGAGGTATGAGGCGCTGTATTATACTGGATGTTAGAGGTATGAGGCGCTGTATTAGGCTACATTCACACGAATGTTGTTTTTTTGGTCTGCAAATTGCGGATCCACAAAAAAAACGGATGATGTTCCGTATGGCATCAGTTTTTTTTGCGGATCTGCTGTAACAATGCCTCCTATCCTTGTCCCCAAAACGGACAAAAATAGGACAGGTTCTATTTTTTTTTGCGGGGCTACAGAACGGACATACGGATGTGGATAACACACGGTGTGCTGTCCGCATTTTTTGCTGACCCATTGAAGAGAATGGGTCCGCATCTGAGCCGCAAAATATGTGGATTGGAGGCCGCAAAAGCAGCTGTCGTGTGAATGTAGCCTTACCCTGTATGTTCTGTAGTGATATACGTAATGTTAGGAGGGAAAAGGTTAGGGTGAGAATTTGGCATGGGGGGGGGGGTTTCAATTTTTGACTTGGCCGGCAGAAAAGCTAGGTGCACAGCGCTGAGGGAAGGGGGTGGGGCCCAAGCTGAACTCTTGCACCAGGGCCCATGAGCCTTTGGGTATGCCCCTGAATTACAGTAGCAGCATCTCAGTGAAAAGGGCACTGGCTTATGAATTAAATATTTGTCCAATATATTAAAAACTCGTCCTAAAAAAGCCTTCCAATCCCGGTGCAGCATAATGCACAAATGCTTACCGTACATTATAAGTCAATGTTTAAAGATGTCTACTGCGATTCTTCTGTGCTTTTCTAAATGGTGTGCTCAAGAGCACAATGATAGTTGTGACCTGCTTTTTGGCTGAGAGTGAGTGGGCCTTCTCTGGCAGAGGAAGTTTTTGTGGGGGAAAAAACTTAGCGGCAGCTTTGCAAGTTGAGCTCGACTATGAGGGTTTTCTTTTGTGGAAAAAAAAAAAAAAAAAATATGATATATAATATTGCTCTCTACCCTGTGGCTGCTGCTCAAGTATTACTAGAGAATAGGTAAAGAATATAAAAATCCTGGGAAACAAATATTTAAAGGGGTTATCCAGGTTTTTACATGTAATGGCCTATACTCAGGGTAAGCCTTAATTATTAGATTGGTAGGAGTTGGCTGCATCCCAACCAATCAGCTTCAGTAGCTTCAATGCCAAGACTAAAAAAACTCTATCCATTGTGTTGTGGTTGGAGCTAGTTACTGAAGCACTGCTCCCATGGAAGTGAGCGGAGGCAGTGCTGCTGTAACAAGCTCAATTCCCCACACAATGGCCAAAGCTGTTTAGCTCTGCTGCTGACTTCTGGTACTGGAGCTACATTGAAAAAGCTGGTTGGCAGTGGTTCAGTCAGCAAATCGGATAAAAAGCAAAAAACAAAAAACAACAACAAAAAAAAACAACAGAACCAGTAAAAGTAAAGAGATATGGAGCACTGCTCACAGTAAGCCTTTCATAACATTATTTATATAACTAATTTTATGTGGCTCTTCAATTTTTATTGGCCAATGGCACCTAGGTAAATGATCTATCAAATATAGTAACATAATGACATAATTTGAAGAAAGCCATATGTTCATCCAGCCTATTATCCTGCAATGATCCTGAGCAAAAACTCTTATTGTCACGTTCTGTCACTAGTACAGGGGTATGTGCAGCCCTGAACTTAACCCCCACCTCTGACCCTGCCTACTTGCATGGCCCATCTTAGGCAACGGCGTACAACTAGTCGACGTTCCCTAGCTTAGGTACGTGCTGGGGCATACAGGGAGGGGGAACAAAGAGGAGAAAACAATAAACTAAGACAGAACAGACACAATAACGAATAGTCAGCAAGCCAAAGTCAAACCAGGAAGTAACGTCAAAACCAGGGGAGCGAGCAGAAGCAAGGTCAAATAAACAAACTGGGTCAAAACCAAGAAGGAGCGAAGTATCAAGGGATGAGACTGAGACGTAGTCGAAAAACACAAGCCAGAGTCAAGTACTGAAGTCGCAGAGGATCACAATCACAAGCACTGGTAGTTAGACTAATCACAGCCAACCTGTGGCTGGAAGGCTGCCTGTTTAAATAGGGCTCCTAGTAGGTCACGTGACGGGGCGGCATCAAGTGACCTAATTCCCAAACTGAAACAGGAAGTGCTGGCTTCCCTGCCAGTACTCAGAGGTAGGTCACGTGACGTGGCCAGCATCACGTGACCTATAGCACACATATTCATAGCTGAGCACTGGCCCTCCTGCCAGTCATCAAGGGGATGGGGAGGACGCCAGCCGCGCTGAGACTGACACCCCTGTTGTCATGGAGACGAGGACGCACATCTCGTCCTCGCTGCTGAACAACAGTAGGAATCCCACGGCGCTGCACGGAGGAAGCGCGCCGTCGGCCCTGTGACACTTCTGATGTAGAAGCCAATTTTCCTCATTTTAGAGAAAAAAGATCCTTCTCGATAGTAACTATGACATGTAATATTATTAGTACAGTTTTGAAAAATTTGATTCGTCTGATTCGTGGAACATTGCCAAGAAATTTGATTTATTCCAAATTAATTTTCCAGGGACCGTAATAAGTCAGGTATACCCAGGCCACTCTGCCTAATCATATTCATCTCACTTGGTGGCCCAATCTCAGTGTCAAGGCATGGAAGTTAAAACACAGTTAGAATGCAGGGAGAGTGTATCGCCATGTGCCTTACATTATAGTGCGCCCACATTCATAGTTAATCCTTTCTGTAGCTGTTGTATTGTCAGTATTACAGTTGTAATTTATCACCATCTACATCACTGTGCAGTGCACCAACATTGATAGCTAATCCCTTCTATTAAACAAAAAGAAAAGCATACAGCACCCTTCAGTAAAGACAAAAACCGGTGCATGCCCCTGCAGGAGCTGTGTCCAAATGGTGGAATAGTGGAATAAAATTTAAAAAATGGAGGTAGCACCAATAAAACAGTGGTGAAATCTTTTTTTATGGTACCATTAGGCTGGGAAGAGCCAATAACCATGTCCCTTCCCACCCTGGTAGTGCCAGGCTGCCGCTGCTGGTTGTATCTGGCTGGAGAAGGAAAAAAGAGGGGACCCCACGCCATTTTTTAAAATTCTTAATTTTTTTTTTTTTTTTAAAGTGTGGGGTCCCCCCTTTTTTCCTTCTCCAGCCAGATACAACCAGCAGCGGCAGCCTGTCACTGCCAGGGTGGGAAGGGACACGGTTATTGGCCCTTCCTAGCCTAATGGTACCAGCCTGCCGCCGCTCCAGAACCGGACCATCAATTTAGAAGGTCCGGTCCTGCGGGTACCCGGCTCTTCCCGGCACCCCTGGTGGCGGTGGATGCCGGGGTAATAAATGTTGGGGTTAGTGCTGGCCATACCGGCAAGCACTAAGGCCAGTATTAGTAATCAGGGCCGTCTGTAGATAGCCATGTTTACTAAAACTGCAATGTTGTAAAAAAACACACACACACACACACACAAATATTTTATTGAAATAAATACTCCCCCAGACCTCTGTTTGACCATTTTATTTAAAAAATAAAAAAGCTGGTGCGACGTAATCCACCGAATCCAACGTAGTCTTCTGCATTCACGATCCTGAAAAATAGAAAACAAACAAACAAACAAAAAAACAAACAAACACAGACCACTTACCTACTCAGGCTTCTCTTTTGTAGTAATTCCTCCCGTCCAGCAGGTGGCGCTGTGGTATAACTTACCACTCTGCGCGCCGTCTTCCAGCTGGACGGGAGGAGGGAGCTGCCAGGGAAGGTGAGTAGTGTCTCTGTGTGTCTGTCTGTTTGTTTTGTTTTGTTTTTTAAATTTTGGGCACTTGTGTAAACCAGGGCTCTTCCGAGGGGGTGCCTGGTTTACTCCCATAGACTTCAATTATGATCGGGTGCTCGGCCGAGCACTCGAGCGCCCGGCCAGAGCACCCAAGCGTACGAGCACCGCGGTGCTCGATCATCACTACAAATATTTGCATCTCTTCTGCGTGTTGGAACCGCTCCGGCCTTTGGTTTACAAATACTGATCAAATACTGATGCAAAACACTGACCAAATGCTGAACTTGTGAAAGAGGCCTTATAGATCTTCAGAATGGAAAAATAAACAATGATGTCAACATGGACAAACAGGGACAATTGTGGTCCCTTAACAGAGTGGAAATGGCATGCAGCAGCAGTGCGTGTTACAATAGTCGCCCCATGACAGAGTGAAGAGGGGGTGCAGCAACAGTGGCATACAGAACAAGATAGTGGCAGATCACAGTAGTAGCAGAACCCAAAAACAGCAGTGTGATAGCAAGGTCCACTGGTATGCATATCCTTTAAAAATGTTAATATGTACATTTCAGTAGGCCTAGAATCCCAATTGCAGGAATGGCAGTAGAGGCAGCAGATGTTAGCATCAGGCAGTTGGCAGCATCAGAATGGTGGCAGCAGGATGTGGCCAGCATTACAGTAGGATCATTAGTGGCAGAATGACCTATTCTGTTGCATTAGGCACCAGCATAGGGAAATCCTGGTTGATCCATTTCTGATCCGTTTTTATGAAGGTTAGTTTCTCAACATTTTGAGAGGAAAGATAAGTTCTCTTTGGGGTAATTATGCCCCCCGTCAGACTGAACACCTGCTCTAATCCTGGTACCTACTGGCCGGACAGGAAAGCATACCCATGGCAAACTTGGGTAGTTGTGCCCACAATTCAAGTTTTCCTGCCCAGTAGGCAATAGGATCTTGGATCATGGGTTACAGGGTATAGTCCAAGTATGCCACCACCTGCTGGTTGAGGTTCTGTTGCATGTCCTGCTTCTAGGTGGTTTCTTCAGTAGTAAGTACCTGCTCTTTTAGAAAAAAATGTATTTGTAACCACGAAACACAAGAAAATTTGGTTTTGTGGTGAATCAATTTTTTACAAAAACCTCAGATCCATTTCCACTTCGGATGCTTAGATTCGCACCACACTAATTATTACAATACAGAAATGCATCCAAGCCCCCTTTGAAATCTTTTAGAGAAGCTCTTGGTGTAGGAACCATATCAACAGAAAGAGGTGTCAATAGGAAGGAGATGTCAATAGGAAGTGGTGTTCTTGGTCTGGTGCTGTGTCACCACTGCTTCGCAAAACATTGCCCCAATGGGCCATGAAAGAATAGTACTGCCCCTACCCAGGTGTCCACAGTGGTATGCACCTTGCCTCCCAGAGCCAATTTCAAGAAGTACCCCACATTATCTGTCAAGTGACAAATTGAGACATAACGACAGATAGGCATCTTCCAGTGAGTACACACCATAAGTTCCCTAAAGACAGCAGAATTGTCACAGACATTCCTGCGACAGGTATCAGGAGGTCTATCAGATTGGCAACCCGTGGGTTAATCTGACAGGTTCTCCTTTGGTTGTTTTGTTGTTGCTGGCATTCACCACAACCTCCCCCCTCAGGTGTAGGTGTCTTATCAATTATCTTTGTCTATTTAGTGTTGCTTTTCCCACCATGCTGTGCGGTTTATACTTTCTGTTGTTTCTGTGGTCTGCTGGTGTGTGATTCTCTATGGAGATCCCTTTGCTGCCATTAGCTTCAGGAAAGTTAAGTGTCCTCTTTCCCTTTCGTTTATTTGTGTATACCTTCCCTGTGTTTTGGTGTTTGGGCCAAAGGGGAGACTACTGTTCGTCCAGGTTGGTGGAGAAACAGTTTGTCTCGTTCCAGTCACTGGCTTCAGGGTCCTTTAGGGACAGTTAGGGTCCCAGGTTTCCAGCGTATGAACTCGCCTACCTTCTAGGCCTGTTCATACTGTTAGTTAGCCAGGACTGGAGTCAGCGTTTCACTCACTAGGAGGTGTCCATCTGCTTTCACTAGTTTCCAGGCCTTATGCCATTTCCTTTCCCTCCTCTTCCTCCTGCGCTTGGTGTGGAATCTTCCCCCACACCAAAGCGTGACAAGAATCCACTAAGCGGTAGAGCAGAGACTGCACCACCAGTAACTGGTGGTAGTTAAGCTTCTGCGAATTTCAGGGCACGTAGAGTTGTTTCCTGGTCACACATTCTGTTATTGATAGATGGTGACGGAGTAAGGCAAAAGGAAGAGGAGTCTGAGTGGTAGAAGCAGTAACTGATAATGATGACAAGGACACTGTACTGAATGTGGATGTAGCTTATTTACCACCAAGGAGACTGGGAAATTAAGGACAATCTTGTTCTGATTGCTGTTTGCCAGTTCTGGATCAGGTGATGTTGCCAGTTCTGGATCAGGTGATGTTGGTTTATGCTCTGTAACAGAGCTGTGGTTTCCATGTTTGTATTTGAACAACCATGGATCATTTTCATCTTGCAGAACTTGCACATGGCAATGTTTTTGCCAGCTGGCAATGTGGAGAAAAACTGCCAGAGGGCAGATACTCAAACAGCGCTAGCGGCAGCCAAGCTTGACTTGGATCTTGCATGTTTTGAGCCTGCACCCACAGTGTCAATGGCATCAACAGTCCACGAGTTGACCATAATAGAAGCAGATATGGTCCTGGCAGTTCTTTTGGAGGTTTTGGTGCTTTCATTGCCTCTGTTCTATATTGCCACCACTACCACCACTCTCCTTCTCAGATGTCACCTTCTCCTCTGAACTTCAATCTTTCTCTTAGGTCCTGTCCAACACACAATCACCATCAAAGTCCTCACCCTCCCTAAAACCTTTATCAGACTTTGATATGTCATTGTGGGCTCCTTGACCCTCCTCTCAATTCTGTATATTTGCCTCAATTGAAACTGTCACCAAGGCTACCACTGTCCTACCAACACCACCACATGTGCCACTATACCACTACGTGTACCACTGCTGCTACCACTACTACTACCAACACAGCTATGCATGGGGTATCCCAACACAGCCTAACCTCCTCTTTCCAAAAGCTGACTGTTCTCACTTAAGACATGGGGACTCTCTTGAGTATCTTCCATAGTGTTTGGGATTTTGTTGCCTTGTCTTAGGAAAAAGTGGGCATCCCACTAAGAGGGGGTAGTGAAGACAGAGAGGATGCAACTGAAAGGCTTCTTCAGGGGTGTCCCAAAGGAGTAGCCAGAGCAATGTTGGGACCCCGACTCCAAGGCATGGTTTCAGACTTAGAGGTGATGGTGACATAATTCTGTTGTCAGGTGTGAGCTATACAGTCCACAATATCATCCTCTTTGTCCTCAATAATAATGTGGCGTCTATTGGAACCCAGGGAAAACTGTGGCCTGCTGATACCACTATTACTACTAGTACTACTGGTTAGATGGCTGGTGCTGCCGCTGCTGTTTGCTACAGCCACCCACATTCTGACTTTCAGATAACGAGGCGTAGGTGTTTTATTTTCCACTCTATATAAATATAAAGTCACAGGTTTGGTGCAGAGATATCTTGAAGTAAAATATACCCTACTTCTCTGAGGAGATGTGGCTCTAGGATCTATATAGGGTCTTTATTTCACATCCTCTGGGGATGTTTTCTGTTAACTTTTTCTGGTTTTCCACATATGACCCTTAAAAATCAGATTTCTCCAGCCTCACTTAGTCAGTGCCTGGAATAAAGCCTGCTATTATTAGGCTTTGGTTCTTGTGCATTAACTGTTAAAACTATAATATGCCACAGTTTACATGCAGCTTGCTTCCCAAATGGCAGAAACCGGAAGTCTCTAATAATTTTGACAATTACAGAATTGAATTCTATAGTGTCAACTAATTGTTTCTACGAAAAAAATGTTAATTTGCCATATGTCAGTGTTATATATGTGCATAAAATAAATAATTTTCAAGTTAATTTACATTTCTTGCAATCATTTACGATGCTGATGATTATTGTAAAAACACCTACTTGATGTAATCACCACACATTGATGTGTTATTATTTATTGGCTGTTTTCAGTTTCAAAACTCAATAAAAATTATTGAGATGAAAAGGCAAAACATCCCTAAACTACCATTTTTAACTCCTCCATTAAAGGGGTTTTCCGAGATTTTTACCTATCCTCTGAATAGGTGTCAGGCAGCCAGGGAGACAGATGCAGTCTCACCTGAAGCATGTCACCACGCGAAAATGTGTCTCTCATTCTCCCAGGTGGTCTCCTGCCCTCCGGCGGGACATCCCTCACCCCTGGCTGGCCACGAGGGGGCGGGGTATCGCCCCCAGAGGGTGGAGCTAGTAAAGGTTGATGCTTTACGAGCATGCGTCACTCTGAGATCCACTCTTGGTACTGCTGGGAGATGGGACGCTGTCATTCCTAGCGCTGATGCTGGTCAGGGGTCCCGGAACCTGGTGAGTGGTTCCTCTGGTTATTGACTCTGGCTTTGGTTTTGGTTGTCTTCTCGTTCTTGTTCCCTGGCTTACGTTTAATTACCATTCTCGCGTTTCTCTATTCACCAGTGCAGAGTCTCACATTATTTACTTAGGGATTTGTTGCCCAACTATGGCCAGTGTGCCCAGCCACCAGCCGTCCTGCGACTGATTACTGGGAAGGGCTCTGCCAAAGTCCCCCTTCCTACTGGAGGCGGGTGAAGTGTACCTCGCCCTCAAGGATGTTCAGAGTGTGATGGCATGTGCAAAGTGTGTCTGGTACACACCATTTTCTGGCTGTCAGTTTGACTTTATCATCACATTAGCATTACAATATGTCATTAGTATCTGATTGGTGAGGGTCCAACACCTGGGAACCCTGCCGATCATCTTTGTGAGAAGGCACTGGCATTCACTGTAGCACCGTGGCCTTCTCTCATCTTTCCCTAGGTCATAGGACATCACGTTCATCGGTCACGTGGCCTAGGCACAGCTCATTCACATTGAAGTGAATGGGGCTGAGTTGCAATACCAAGCACAGCCGCTGTACAATGTACGGCACTGTACTTGGTGAGCTGAGAAGGTTGTGGCGCTACTATGAGTGCCAGTGCCTTCTCAAACAGCTGATCAGTGGGGTCCTGGGTGTCGGACCCCAACTGATCAGATACTGATGACCTATCCAGAGGATAAGTCATCAGTTAAAAAATCCTGAAAAAAACCCTCTAAAACCAGGCAAGAGCCAGCATATTCATAGTGTCTGTAAAGTAACAGTAGGTAACCCGAAAAATTGTACCATGAAAAGACAGTAAGACACAATATGATACCATGTAGCACCTAACCACTGGGTCCATGACTGTTTAGTCATCAGAGGACAATGCAGTGAGATGAATAGAAATCAGTCAAATTGTGTTCAGCTTGTCCCTGTTCACATTCCTTCCTTTAGAAAGCACCCAACGTGAATCCCATTCATAGTCCCAGACACCCTTCTAGTGAAACTAGGATCATCAGTAGGACTAATGGAACCAGAAGTTCAAGAAGATATCTCCGAAAAGTGCAATAAATGTAGTAGCCAGTCAAATGTCCAGGCTGGGCAAAATTAGCTAGTCAACATAGTACAAAGTAGTTTACTGTCATTAACTGCAATAAATAGACTACTGCCATCCCACTTCATTATACTCCAATCACTAGGGGAGAAGGGAAGCATGATCTCAATGTCTGAAGGGATTAATAGACAACCGATATCGGGTTAAATAGGTTTTCAGATTTATTTATTTTTATCAGGAAATTTTAAAACAAAATTAAGTGAACCCCCTCCGTTCCAGCACTATTGAGTGCACCCCCTGTCCCCCCATGCCCATATACCGCAGGTGAATGCTGCAGCCAGTCACTGGCTTCAGCAGTCTCCTGCAATATATCATTGAAGCCACTGGTTACCTGCAGTGATCACACACAGGTTCAGGACGGTAAGTATAACTTTTTGGATTATTATTATTATGCATCCCTTCTCATATTTTTGCATGTAAAAATCTGTGGAAAAAAACAACACACAAGCTAGAAAATAACCTGTACTTCCAAAGGTCCTGCTATACAGTCCTGGCTGTCATGGACTGTGCATTCTTATAAACTGTACACTACAGACGGCACTAAAGATACTACTTTATGAACCTGTACTGGACCTTCTCATATGGAAAAACTATTACTGAATATATTCTGATGGAAGGAATCCATGGGGAAAGCCATTGTGCTTTTGTACTATATAGTACTATATTATTTATGTGCACTGTATAGTGTCATTATTTATCAGCACTGTATGGCTGCATTATTTATGGGAACTGCATAATATGGTAACATAATTCATGTGTGCTGTACATTGACATTAGTCGTGTGTACAGTATGGCAGTGTTATCTACATACCCTACGCAGGTCCAATTATTTATTCATTTTATAACGAGGACATTCATTTGTTTGTCTGTGTCACCTATGCATAAAAATACCCACAAATCCTCCTCCATATACCCCTGAGCTCATACACCGCCGCTCATTAATAAAATGGAATTGAAACAAATGGAAATTTCACAATAAATTCAATAACACGATTTTCATGTTTAAGTATCTGTGTTGTCAAAATGTAACAATTTAATCTGATGTTTGCGCTATAAAGGAAATTTCCAATCATTTTCCTCCGGAAAAAAATGTAACGATAAAGCCATAAAAAGCAAATAAACCACACTGTAAAAAGGCATTAAATAGGGAAGACTCTATGGTCAAATAACCAACACAATTTGTTTGGCTGTTAGGTCATAAGCCATTAAATGCAGAAGCAAATGACAGTATATTTTTAAGGATTCAGCTAATCCTTGCTCCAGTGTGATGACAAACATTTTGGAGCCCGAGGCAAAGAGACAGAAAAAAAAAATCATTCTAACTCAGGTTTATGTTCCGGCAAAGTAGAAGAGACTCCAAAATGTAACTTACTAAACCAATTGTCTTAGTTTGTTTCTTAGATTTAATAAAAAATGTAACTATAATGAGTCATTTACTAAAAAGAAAATTAAAATATGTATATGCTTAAAAAAACATGAATTATATGTTAAGGGGTAGCTTAAAGGTGCTTTACACAAACAATATGTATTGACTATCCAGATCATGGGACCACCATGGAACATGAATGTAGGGCTTCCAAGGTTCCTCCTCATCAGCAAGACTGTGGTAAGTAGTTGTCAAACATGTATGACTCACTACATGCCTGTGGAGTAGAATTGAGTGGCAGCACACATGCTGCCAGGGGATATACCCTCACCAGCTGCCATCTTTTAGCTCCTGGCAGCAGTGGCGTACATAGAGAAGTAAGGACCCCTTAGCAAGGATCAAACCAGGCTAAACCCTTTGTAGTGACCCTTGGGCTATTTTTTCCACTGCCTCATTTGCTAAAAGTTGTTCCTTTAGAGGGTAGAGTCCTGACCAAGTTTTCACCTCCAGTAGAAGAGGAGATAATCCCAACTAAGACTGGGCCCCCTCTTGCCCTGGGCCCCATAGCAGTCGCATGGTCTGCCGCTATGGTAGTTACGCCCCTGCCTGGTAGAAAATTTGAAGTAGCATAACTATTGCTAATGGGCTAGTGCTAGTGTCCAGGCCAGTTTGCTATGGGTACCAGCAGTATGATACTACTACTAATATGCTACTGTTACCAGGAGTATAAAAATACTACTGGTATGCTGCTGGCACCAAGAGTAAGGGATAATACAATTTTAAGAATAAGATGGACACATACTATGTTGGAAACAGATGGTGGAGAAAAATGGTGCGACCACCCAACAGTTTGTGTCCTGGGGTAGGACTGGCTGATTGGACCACTGAAGTTAACGTTATATGTCAGCATTAAGTAGCTAGTCATTTACTTAATTTCTAATTCAGACTAATTGTCCAAATTGCTTGGACATGTATTGAGTCCAAATTTTCAGAAACTATAAAAAAAAGTACAAAAGTCAAAGAGTTATTTAGAAAAAGGGAGGAACTTTAACTTAGCCAGCATTCTTTTAGCTGGGAGGCAGGTTGCTTGTAACAGAAAGCTTCCCCTTACTGTTCACTCTCACAATGGAGACCAAGTACAGTAAGTCAAGTTCACCCTCTTCTTTACTAACTCCCACCACAATCAGGACCCAGTATCAGAAGCAGATGAAAATCTGCATTAGATGTAAGAGTTGTGTGTAAAACAGAATTCAAGAAATGTAATGAAAGAGGCTGGGAGGCAGCTTGCAATCAGTGGAAACCAAGCCCTCCTGTTCTCTCTCCAAAGGACAAAGCAAGCACCTCTGAACTAAATCCAGCATATTTTAGTTTCCAAAACTGATGAACATCTGTGTTAGGTTTCGGAAAGTATAAGAAATAAGAAGTTGAAGTATTTAGGAATAGGGAGAAACTTGGGCTGCTTTCCTTTAGCTGGGAGGCAGATTGCTTGTAGCAGAAACCTTCCCATTACTGTCCTCTCTCCAGTGGAGACAAAGTAAGCAAAACTCAACCTCTAACTCCCATACCAATCACATAACCGTATCAGTAGGAGATAAACATCTGTATTTAGAGCCATGCATAAAATAATAGAAATCAAGAAATGTATTGGAAGAGCCTTTGGCTGGGAGGCAGCTTGTATGTAGCAGAAACCTAACTCTTTCTATTCTGTCTTCAACAGAGATCATTCAAGCACCTCTGAACTAAATCCCAAGTCTTTTAATTTCCAGTACCAGGAGGATATAAACATTCATGTAATCTTTCAGGGTTATTCAGAAATATAAAAAGTCATTTAGGAAAATGGCTTTCTTTTAAAAGGAAAACAGCTTGCATGTCGCAGAAACCTTTTTCTTACTGTTCAATCTCAAGTGCAGACCAAGTAAGCTAAACTCAACCAATCTCTTTAGTAACTCTCACACCAATCACATACTGTACCAGTTTCAGGATGAGATGACCATCTATATCAGATTTTAGAACTGTGCATAAAATAAAAGAATTCAAGAAATGTAATGAGAGAGTCTTAAACTGGGAGGCAGCTTGCAAGTAGCAGGATACCTACCGCTTATGTCGTACCCCAGAGGAGCACTACCAATCTTACACCTAGCTACTGTCTCTAAAGGCTACCAGAGAATGTCATCTGTGTATTTAATTCCAGGTCCTCGGATACTGTGCCTTAATAATATTATCAAGCAACTGTAATTACATGTAATGTGTCTGGTTGTCCAGCAGGTAGCAGTGTATCTGGCAAAGAGTACCTTTAGATAGAATGGAACTTAAAATTTCTTTCTCCCCTTTTGGGCAGACATGGGCTAGTGTTGTTTCCTACCAAGGGAGGGGTTGCAGGAAGATATAGTTAATTGAGAGTACAGTTGAGATGGAGTGAAGTTGAGAGTTGGAACAAGAGAGTGAAGCAGCATGGTGTGGTGAGGGAGCGTTTTTCCCTTACTGCTGCAGGAGCTTTGGAAAAGTAGCTCAGAGAGCAGCCCACTCCTAACATATAAAAGGACCTGGTACCTCTGAGAGGCAAAAAGGAGCCCAAGACCACTACTCAGCAAAACGGGTCACAGGATACCTCAGTCCCATAAGAAGCAGTAACTGAAGCTGATTAGCATAACAGAGAGATAAAACAAAAGTATTCAAGTTTACCAGACAGTTTACCCCGTGCCTGCTGAGCTAAGAGAAAGGTCACATTTTGTTTGGATGACACAAAATTATTGCAAGTTTATTCAAGTAAAACCATTGAACTTTACCAAGTCTGGACTCTATTTACTCCACCGACTACAACTTCTTTGTTGCTACAGCTCCTAAAAAGGGGGAGCGACAGTATCCAGGTCGGAGTACTGTGACACAAACTATTAAGGCCGCATGACCACTCTGCATTCCTAAACACGGGGACCCCATCGCCCCTGGGGAGTGGCCCATTGCACTTACATTTCCTTCTTCAGTGGAGAAAAAGCAAATACCTCTGAATTAAATCCCACATCATTTTGTTCCCAGTTCCAGGAGGAGATGAAAAGTATAAAAAGGACGAAATACAGCCATTTAGGAAAAGGAAAGGTCTTAGGCTGCTTTCATTTAGCTGGGAGGCAGCTTTCTTGTGACAGAAACGTTCCCATTACCATTCATTCTCTCTGGTGGAGCCCAAGTAAGCCAAGCCCAACCTCTTAACTAACTCCTATATCAATCAGGTCCAGAAGAGATGGACATCTGCATCAGATTTAAGAGTTATACATAAAATAATAGAAGTCAAGAAATGTAGCGAGAGATCCTTAGGCAAGGAGGCAGCTTGTGTGTAGACAGTATCTCTCCTATTACTGTTCTCTCTTCAGTGGAGACCAAGCAAACAAAACTCGACCTATAAATGAAATCCCACCAGGAGGAGATGAACATCTGTTTTAGGATTCTGAGTCTTTTGGGGGGTGTCACGTACGCACCGCCGTGCCTCGCGACCGGGGATGGATCTGCCAGGGACCAAACTACCTCCAAGCTCTCACTCTGCGCACACAATACCTTCAGGCCGTAAAGTGAGGGTAGGTTTCCCCCAAACACACACAGACCCAGCACCTCAAACACCCGCTGCCAACACCGACTTTGGCATAAGCCGGAAACATCGCACAACTCACATATATACCCGTTCCGCTCACAAGCAACCACACAGTCACACGTTCAGGCTATGGATTCTTTAGAGCAACAAGGAGGACTTATAAAGGGAATACTTTATACACAAAAGTAGTGCAGTGCTTACAAAAATAGATGTAAAATGAGACAAAATAAGAATAACGTACACAAACATCAAGAGTAAAATAAATTGGAGAAAAACAGTAATAGAAACTTACTGCCCCGGGAGAAGGGGAGGAAAATTGTTTAATCGTCTGCTAGGCTGTGACTCCCACACAATGGGGCGTGACTCCCACACAATGGGGCGTGGGACTTGGCGGTTGGTAACATGAGCTTATAACACTAGATATTATGAGGTCCCACACAATGTAACAACCAAAATCTGTCCATCCAACAATTTTATAGAACTAGGATTGGTTTCCAATTTCCGGTCGGCCCAGTCATTGACTAACCAAATCCCAGTTCTTCCATTGGGGGGGGGCAATTAATGAGGGGAGTGGAGGGCACTGAATATTGAAATCTCTTTGTTTTACAGTTTTTAAATCTCCCTCCAAAATGGGTCCCATTCCCCCAGTATCTGGTCTAGCAGGGGGGAGCAGATGTTTCTTTGAAGCTAGTAACAGGCAATCAGAGGTGCGAGATTTGATGGGAGGATGAGGAGAAATGTCCAGTTGTTCATCTTGTATGTAGCTGGCAGACTCCACCATGCTGGGGTAGGCCATAGGCTTCAAAGAGCGGTCAGTCATTTGGTTACTGACCCTTCTATTCAGCAGAAATCACACTTTAGATAGCAGACACACAACATAGATAATTGTATACTGACTACAAGGAGTATGCACCCCCACATTATATTCATGACATCCCCCCTTTTAGAATGGGCATGGGAGACTGGCTTACCTGCCATCTTGGTGTCCTGCCACCTTGGTGTCTGGCATTCCCTGGCGAAATAGACCATCTGCATTGCCATGCTCAGCCCCTTTTTTATGTTGGATTGTAAAGTCATACTGTTGTAAGACCAGGCTCCATCTAAGCAGCTTCCCGTTATCCCCGGCCACCCTGTTGAGCCAGTTGAGGGGGTTATGATCCATGATTACCGTAAAGTTGCGTCCATATAGATACGGCTGCAGTTTTTGCAGGGCCCACACAATGGCAAGACACTCTTTCTCGATTGTGGCGTAGGCAACCTCCCTTGGCAGAAGCTTTCTGCTCAGATAAAGAATGGGGTGTTCTTCTCCTTTCAAGTTCACCTGGCTAAGAACTGCCCCTAGTCCATAGGTGCTGGCATCAGTCTGTACCACAAACCGGCAATTAAAGTTGGGTGCTTGAAGAACAGGTGAACTGGCCAAGGCAGCTTTTAGGGCTGCAAAGGATTCCGCACATTAAGGGGTCCATGCAACGATTTGGGGAAGCTTTTTCTTGGTCAGGTCTGTTAGTGGTTTGGCCATAGCACTGTAATTGGGCACAAACTTTCTGTAGTAGCCAGCATGGCCCAGGAATGACATCACCTGTTTCTTTGTTTTAGGGGTAGGCCAGGTTGTAATTGCATCTACTTTTCTTTGGTCAGGCTTTAGCAATCCACTGCCCACACGATCGCCTAGGTATTGCACCTCAGCCATGGTGAACTGACATTTGCCAGGCTTGATGGTTAGATGAAGGCAGATGGTTAGATGATTGATGGTGTGATGAAGGCAGATTTTTCCTGAGCCTCTTTTGTCATGGGGATCTGCCAATATCCCCTACTCAAATCCATTATGGTGAGGTATGAGGCATTGGCCAGCTGATCCAACAGTTCATCTATCCTTGGCATTGGATAGGCGTCAAATGTGGTAATCGAGTTCAGTTTTCTGTAATCCACACGGTCATCTAATAAACCTTATCTTTAAACTAATAAGAGGTCATAAACACTTATTTAAGCCACATTCTTATAAGTAAGATAGGAACTCAGCTATAATGAGTGTTTATAATGTCTGAGAGCAGAGGTAAGGAGTTCGTCTGCTCCTGGTCTGACGGAAAAGACAGAAAATCCAAAGGGTGCTATCAGAGCATGCCAGCTTTCTACAGAAAAAAGGACTTTAATAACGACCAAGTTAAAAATATATATGTTTTTAACTCAAAATGAGTACAATGCAATAATAATTTTAAAAAAATTGCCCAAAATGTCATAGTCTTTAAGTTGAAGATCATACATATTCAACTTTTTGAATTTGCTTAGATATTATTGAGAACCTAACAAAAAAAAACAAAAAAAAAAAAAACAGTGTTACAACTTCTGACATGGACCTACGATATTTCAATACTTGGGATAGTAAAAAAGAATTGTGAGGCAAAACTATAGACATTGGGTGGCCAAAAGTAATCAAAGAATGCAATAATCTGCTCAACCTTATTTTTTAATGCAAAGTCTAACTGAATGCAAACCCTCCATTTCATATTGATCTGGTCAAATGTTTTGTTTTGTTTTTTTTTACAATTTAAAAGCCAAAAATTTGAAATTTCTATTCACTACCGAGCATTCTTAAAGGAAAACCCAAGTGAAATATGGATGGACCCTTTGGAAAGAACCGGATATGTATAGCATAAGAAACGCAGCTTTTCCACACAACATGATTTACCAATATTGTGTCACAAGATGTCTATCTTGTATGTGTCCATATGTGGCCACCCAGTGGTTTTATTTGGAACTGCAGCCTGTCAAGGGTTTTGCTACCATGTTGCCATATTACATTGAGGGGAAAATTGAAAAATCTATCTATTTCTATTAGAATAATCCTGGACAAACAGGTAGGAAACAGTGGCAGATGCAGAGCCACTGGTCCAAGAGATTGTTTTGACTTAGGGTCAAACCCTGAGGGAGTTTTTCCAGTGCCCTACTGGTTTTCACCCTTTAACCCCTATATAGAACACAAAAAACTGTACTGTGATACCTACGAGTATCTATCTATCTATCTATCTATCTATCTATCTATCTATCTATCTATCTATCTATCCCGTTTAGATCTGTCTGTATATCTATTTGTATTGTTTCCTATACATAGGGTCTAAGCAGCTATTTGTCTATCTCATACCTCTTCACCTCTACCTATCTATCTATCTCTCATATCCAGGGGTGGACTGGGAACTTAAAGTGGCTCTGGAAAAATACTAAAAGTTGCCCCGTTTTGTAGTTGAGTCCAAACTGATGGAAGGCAGGGCCTGCAATACCATATTGTGGCACATTATACCACCTCAACAGAGCCAAATACCACAGTCCATCACAAAATACTGCCAGCAGCACAAAATACATCCCCAAAAACTTCACTGGCCGGCCCCCTGGGCATTAGCCCACCGGGAAATTTCCCTGTAAGATCTATGGCCAATCCGCCCTTGCTCATGTCTATCTATCTATCTATCTATCTATCCACCTATCTACAGTATAAATTTCCAATCTATCCGTCCATCTCTAAACTATCCAGTGCTGAGATACACATCCTGTTACATGCCGTGAATTATTCACGATTTTGATACCTAGGGCAAAAACCGGTCCGAAAAATAATACCATAATTATCACTGTAGCAAAAGGTCAAAAGGACAAAAATGTCATAAATTCCTGATGTCCTTTACATTAAGGCTTGTTTACAGACGCCACTTATAGATGACATTACCTGGGAACGGTGGCGGTATAAATACACCGCCAGCCCCTTCTCCGCTAAAGGAAATAGAAGAAGTGTTAATTTTTAAGTAAGTTTGACAAAGATTGAGTCTCATATGACAAATACCATCAGCGAGACAGGATTCTGCTGCTGCGGAGAGTTTAAACATTAACAACCCCTGTCATTCTGTTGACACAATCATGGCAGACATTTCCCCAGATACGGAGATGACTGCTGGCATTTGTCAACAATCCTGTCACAGTGGCAGCAATAAGGCCATGTCTTAGAGAGTGACAGTTCGGGCTTCGCGTTCCCCAGAGCAATGGCCCAGGTGTTCTGAAGAACGGTGGGAAAACCCAGATTTCTGCATTGTCATTCGTACATAGAGAAACGCCGCCAGAGAATGAGCTGTCACCGCAATTCCCAGGACGCCGCGCTGCTTAGCATAACTCCACTGTGAAGGCCGAGGGTCCACTGGTCCTTACGGTCTGACAGATAATTAAGAAAGCAGCTACGCTGTTTTTTTTTTTTTTTAGGTGTCTATTGTTCCGAATTTGCATTTTAGCCAGAGGCGACCAGTAATAGAAAAAATACAGGATGGGAAGATGGGAAGAAGCCAATTAGTCAGATAGACGGATGGGCTGACTGACAGCTCTCTGGTATCACCACTTTACATTTCACCATACATAGCTTTGCAGTTTTTTGACACGAACTAACTTTTGTAGGCTGCTTAGATGCTATATATAGGGAGTGAGAATTTTTTTTTTTTTTTAGTTTTTTTTTTCAGGTAATAAACATACATTTAGCCTAAAAAGATCTTTTTAATGGAACATAAATATTGTTCTGTGAAGGTAAATGTTCAGTATGGAAAATATAATGACCGCACGGATTCTTCACCGTCATCAGTTCTGCTTGTTCTAAGAGTGATTTCTATGTCAGCAGAGAAATTAGACAGGAAATCATTTATTCTACTACTTTATATTTAATGGAATGATGAGTTTATTTAGTTTATAATGTTTGGAAGAAAATTCCATGACTGTGTGTGATAGATAGATAGATAGATAGATAGATAGATAGATAGATAGATAGATAGATATGAGATAGATAGATAGATAGATAGATAGATAGATAGATAGATAGTATAGATATAGGTAGGTAGATAGATAGATAGATAGATAGATAGATAGATAGATAATAGATAGATAGATAGATAATAGATAGATAGATAGATAGATAGATAGATAGATAGATAGATAGATAGATAGTATAGATATAGGTAGGTAGATAGAAAGAATTAACGCAGACTAGGGAGGAAGAATTATTTGCAATTTTTTTTTTTAAATAAACATTTCATTTGTCATATAGTTTTACAGAAGAAGAAATGGTGTTTTTACGTTTTAATGAATGATAGTAGAAATATAGATATATATATATATATATATATATATATATATATATATATATATATATATATGAGATAGATAGATAGATAGATATGAGATAGATAGATAGATAGATAGATAGATAGATAGATAGATAGATAGATAGATTATATTGATATAGGTAGAAAGAATTAACACAGACTAGGGAGGAAGAATTATTTGCAGAATTTCAGATTTTTTTTAATAAACATCATTTGTCCTATAGTTTTACAGACGAAGAAATGGTGTTTTTCCATTTTATTGAATGATGGTAGAAAGATAGATAGATAGATAGATAGATAGATAGATAGATAGATAGATAGATAGATAGATAGATAGAGGTAGGTAGAAAGATAGAAAGAATTAACACAGACTAGTGAGGAATAATTATTTGCAGAATTTTAGATTTTTTAAATAAACATATCATTTGTCATATAGTTTTACAGAAGAAGAAATGGTCTTTTTCCATTTTATTGAATTATGGTAGAAAGATAGATAGATAGATAGATAGATATTAGCACCTTCCCATTCCTATATGTAGATGCTACATTTTCATGTGATGCCACAGAATACTAATACAGTGCCATCTGCTGGTTACTGATTGAAAAGCAATAATATGTTTCAACAGAATAAGAATTAGCTGGTTCTTGTTTTTTTATTTTTCACTATTTGCATTTTATCCTTAAAACTATAAATTTAAACTTATACTGGATAGTATTTCAAACATCTTGCCAAAAGCTGATAATTTATATTTTGCTTATGTTTTGCAATGAAAATGATACTTTTCTTTCTTTTTTCCTTTTAGCCTTTCTGTATCAGTACTTAAAGATCTCTGCTTGCTGTCATTTGGAACCTTCGTTGTTTACATCTAGTGAATAAAAATTTGTCCTGGACATGTGATGGACACACAGTGGAGGGTAGGACTGGGAGTACAAAACAGCCCTGGCATACAGACCTCACCAGCTCTCGTATGATAACAGTGCCCAATGGATGTGGTGAAATGTTCTTGTAAACCATCAATACACAGAAATGCCTAGTCACATGGTACGGGACATACAGTACATTTCCTCTCCTATAGCGCCACATAACTTGCGTAAAGCTAAAAATGCATCCCCAGCAGCATCCAAAATCACCATGCAGCATATAATACTGACCACCAGTGCCAAATAAATATCCCCATGAAGTGCAAAATACAACCCTTGAAAACTCCTCCCCCTCTGGCAGCTGTATTGTCCCCTGACTACATATTCCCCACTGGCAGCAGTGTTGTCCCCTGACTACATATTCCCCACTGGCAGCAGTATTGTCACCTGACAACTCCTCCCCCACTGGCAGCAGTATTGTCTCCTGTCTACATATTCCCCACTGACAGCAGTATTGGCACCTGACTACATATTCCCCACTGGCAGCAGTATTGTCACCTGACTACATATTCCCCACTGGCAGCAGTATTGTCACCTGACAACTCCTCCCCCACTGGCGGCAGTATTGCTCCTGACCACCCATTCTTTTGCCCCCACTTGCTTCCTCTTATGACACAGAATTTGGTTGTCAGAGCTTCAGAACTTTGAAAAGTTTGAATGGGATTTCTAAA
>ONZH01029894.1:0-31518 GCA_900303285.1 Rhinella marina | reverse complement strand
TTAAGTCCAATTTGGGACTTATCCTAAATTGCATTGACAACCCTTAATTGTGTAATTAGGGTGAAATTGTGGCCTGATACTACAGATTTTAGAGTGTTTATGTTCTTTTTTTACATAATTCAATCCTTTAATCCTTAATTGTGTAATCGGGGTGAAATTGCATCCTGATATTACAGATTTTGGAGTGTTCACATTCTTTTATACATAATTCAACACATTTTGGGATGTTCACATTGTTTATACATAAGTACATCCATTCATCTTTGATTCTTGGGTCAAATTGTAGCCTGAACACAGATTTTGGGGTGTTCATATTTTTTTATACGTAAGTAAATCTATTCATTCTTATTTCTGGGGTGAAATTGTGCCCTGAAACGACTGCCATTTTACACTTACATTTACTGTTACAATACAGTATGTCCAACAGACAGGTGCCAGGCCCTTGTAAGTGAGTGTGTAGTGGTAAAAATGTTTCTGGAGCTGGCAGAAGTAGCAGTAGTCGCAGCGACAGGCCAGAGCTGCCAGTGTCATCCAGTGGTTATGTTTTGACCAGCAACCCAGTTGTCCTTAAATGGTTGACTTGGTCTTCAACCTCATCTCAACTGAAATCAGACAGGCATGGCCCAGGAACAAGATCTGTGCTTCACCTGTCCAGAACCTACTTCTTTCATTTTCTGCTCCTTCTGCTCGGTAAGTATTGTATTCTGTTGGCTCTGCTCCACTTTTTAGCTAGTACGAGCTTATTGAGGACGTTCAGCAGCTATTGCTGAGCCAAGATGTGGAGGAAAGATCTGCTGCTTCATCCGGTAGGCAGGCAAGTAGTGGCGATAAGAGTCACTTGGGAGCAGGTGTTGCAAGCGGTCAGGGACGCGATCATGAATCTAGTGAGGGTGAAATCAGTGCCTTGCAGACAGTGATTTAGCCGCTCGCATGTGGGAGCCGGATGAAGAGGGGATTCATCATCATTAGAGATGAGAGAATCTTCAAAGATTCGCTTCGATAAATATTCGCCAAATTTTTAGCTTAGGATAAGAATTTATTCGGTCCAATTTGCTTTGCATCTATATGCTTGAAGTTTCGAACGTTAAAAAATATTCATTATTCTGTTTGTGTTCCTGCACAAATAACGAACATATAGTCTAAGCGTTGTTAAAAGTACGCTACTTAACTGAATACGTATGCATGAATGTACCGATACACTGCGAACATTCCTGCACAAATAGCGAACGTACAGTCTAGCGTTGTTAAAGATACACTACTTAACTGAATATGTACGCATTAGCGTACAATTATCAGATGCATAGCATTAGCGTACAAATTATCAGATGCGTAGCATTAGGTACAAATTATCAGATGTGTACGTAGTGTTAGCGTACAAAGATTTAAGAACATTTAAGAAGATTTGTACGAAGCGAATCTGCAAAGATTCTGATTTGCTTCAGCGTAGGAAATAACAAAGGTTCATAATGAATATATGAAGCGCCAAATAGCTTCACTCATCTCTTATCATCATCAGGGGATGAGGGTGGCAGCTTGCGCATGAGCCAAATGTTCCTGGGGTAGAATGTCTGCTACTCAGGAGTCTACCTTTCTGGAAAAAACTAGCACTGCATGGATTCAAGGAGGCAGCGGAAGCAGGCAGCCAGCATAGAGTGGTTGAAGGAAATGCCATACTCACCAGTGTGGGAATTTTTCATCAAGTCACCAGAGGATGTCAGTGTGGCTGTTTCTAGAATCTGTAGGAAGAAGGTGAAGCAGGGCCAGGGTGCCAATGTTGGCGCCACAGTCCTACATTAACAAATGCAGCATCACCATAAAGTGGCCTGGGAAAACCATGGTGCGTATTTAGTGATCCAGCCCGACGCAGAAACCGCTGCATCTCCCAGTGGCCCACACCCCTTCTCCAGCAGTCCAGGCTCCACCACCTCAGCAGAAGCAAGCTGCGTTTCCTTCCCATCATCTACTGGTCCTGATGATCCTGCTCCTCCTTCTCATCACTCATTACGTCAGCAGCTGATCACCGAGGAGACTGAAAAAGACAACAGTATGTGTGCACTGATCCAACGGCGCAGAAGATGAACATGCCACTGACCAAGTTGCTGATATTTTAGTCCCTCCCTTTCCATGTAGTTTACTCTGCACCTTTCAATGAATTGACGACTTGTGCCAAGCCAAGTTGGAGAGTCCCAAGCTGTCATAACTTCTCCAAAAAGGCTATGCCTGTCCTGCACACGTATGTTGAGCAGAAGGTGGGCCAGTCTTTGAGTCTGCTAAAGTTCACGGTAATGCCAACGTGTGGAGCTGTAACTATGGTCAAGGACAACATATGTCCTTTATGGCCCACTAGGTAAATGTGGTTCCTACCCAGCCACACCAGCAACTTGGCCAGGTTATGGTACTGCTGCCTCCATGTCATCAAGCTGTGAGTCATGTGCCAATGTCTTCCTCTGCCTCCTCATCCTCCACCTTGTCCTCAGCCTGCAGGCACAATTTGAAGTGCCACTCCAACATACCACCTATGCAGATTACGGCGGTGTCAATCTGTTCTGCACCTTGTTTGCCTAGGTGAACAAAGTCACACTGAGGAGAAACTGCTCCTCATCCTTCAAGAGGAAATCCTGTCGAAGCCTCTCCAACTGACGATTAGAACCATGGTCACCGATAACGGGAAAAATGTTGTGTCGGCGCTGCTTCAAGGGCTGACCCATATGCCCTTCACAGCGCATGTCTTTAATCTGGTTGTAAAGCAGTTTCTGAAGTCTTCCACCCAACTACAAGACATCCTGAAAATGACTAGGAAATTGTGCATGCACTTAAGCCACTCTTACCCTGCAAAAGCCTCCCTCCTTGACTACAAAGGCAGAATAGCGTTCCCGAACATTTCCTAAAAAGCGATGTTTCCATCTGTTGGAACTCCACCCTCCTTATGTTGGACCAAATATATGAGCAGAGGAAGGCCGTGAATGATTTATTGATGATGCAGGCGGATAGGCGCACTCCCCTGTGTAACTTCAACATTAGCCAGTGGCAGCTCATGCATGACACCTGCCATTTACTCAGGCCCTTTGAGGAGGCCATTTTATTTGTCACTCACCAGGACTATAGGATGAACAACGTCTTTTCACTCCTTCATATTCTGGAGCAGATGCTCATAAATCTGTCTGGCCAGGGAACAGGAGACATGGCGCCTACATCTCATGGCCACCTGAGCCCTTTGAGGGTTTAACTGGCGGAGGAGGACACTTATCCACAAGTAATTTATACAGAAATGGGTGGTTTATCTGCACATGTAACAGAAGAGGAGCAGGAGGAGCATGAGATGCTGAAGGGCAATGAGGAAGACCAGGCAGATCACCCAGACACAGCATGGCAGTATGCAGTGGAGATGGAGGCAGGGGGTCACTCAGAGTCCCATGCTCAAATTGCCAGATGCATGCTGAGTTGCTACTGAGTGACAGCCCTTGCTACTGGTCCAAAATGGGGCATTTTTTCCACCTGCTGAGAGGGAGCATAAATTCAACTACTATTGAGACATCCTATGCGGTCAGTTGGCTGCTGCCTATGTGCTCCTTTGCCTATCCTCATGAAGGTCTGACTGGGGGCCCTCTGTGCTCAAGCTCTACTGCCATAACTGCTGGAGGGGGGTGGAGGGCAGGAGCAGCACCAGCTCTATGTGACAGGGTCACTGTGTTGACTCATGCTGTTGCTACCCTCACTAGTCTATTCTGGGGACACTAGAGTCACTGTTTGTCCTTGTTGCCACCATGGTATATTTTACCATTCTCTTGATCTGTCAGAAGAACCAAAAATCTGTATGGCCTATATCACACAGTACCTATTTTGGTTCAGGATATGCTCATGATTTGGAAGCCAAAAGCAAGAGTTGATACAAAACACTGAAGACATGCAAATATTCCAGTCATGTGTCATCTCTGTTTAGGATCCACTCCTGTTTTTGTTTTTGGCCTTAGCAGTACTGATGGATTACTGAGCAAATGCTGACTGTCTGAAGGTGGATGCTCAAAAGACAGGATCAGTTTTTTTGGGTTCTTCTTATGATGGATGAGAAGAAGGGCAAAATAAACAGTGATGTCAACACAAACTTACTGCTGACACCCTGTCCACAGTCATGGGGACACTACTTGTTTTAGCATGAAAAAAAAATAGGTTCTGTAGATATCTTTGTGGAATCAGCTGACGATGGTGTAAAAGGAGTGCGCTCTTTCACTCTATAGTAGAATCTTGGGCCACTGCATGATTCTTTATACCTGAAGCTAACATTCACCTGTAAGACTGAGTTCACACTTGAGTTATTTGGTCAGTTTTGGCCTTATAACCAAA
This sequence comes from Rhinella marina, assembly GCA_900303285.1. Classification (NCBI taxonomy): domain Eukaryota; kingdom Metazoa; phylum Chordata; class Amphibia; order Anura; family Bufonidae; genus Rhinella; species Rhinella marina. The sequence continues at coordinate 27,177 of ONZH01029894.1, read as the reverse complement.
AAAGTGAAGTGTGAACTGATTCTAAAAGTGATGCCTGTCAACTGCCAGTCATACTGACGCACAGTATCTGTTTCTCTACCACAGTAGAGTAGCTATGCATGTTTCAGCAACACACATTTTTATGGCTCAGTCACACGTCAGTGCTCAGTCAGTGTTTTCCATCAGTAATTTTGATCCAAAACCAGGTGTGGCTCTAAACACAGAACAGGTGCAGGTGTTTTCCTTATACCTTATGTCTTTGGAGGCTCCACTCCTGGTTTTGGCTCACAATCTCTGATTGAAATCACTGACCAAACGCTGACTGTGTGAATGAGGCTTTACACTGATATACAGGCTCTCTGCAACTGGCGGCAAATAGCTGATTTCTAAGTCGCTTTGTCACAAATTAATTTAGATCGAATTGAATTTTTGAAAACTTTGCTTATTAGAGATGAGCGAGTAGTGTTCGATCGAGCTGGTATTCGATCGAATACTACGCTATTCGGCTTACTCGATTTCGTTCGAGTATAACGGCGATGGCGCACTTAGAATTCGTTTCCCCTCCCACCTTCCCTGGCGCTCTTTTTCCACCAATCACCATGCAGGGGGGGTATGACAGGCACGCTGAGCACGCTGGCAGCGCGAAAACGGCGTCTACATGGATTGGCTGGAAAAACCATGTGACCTTGAATATTAAAAACTCAGCTCTTCCTGCTCGTACGCATATGCTGCGTGAACTTAGTCAGGGACAGAGGCTGGAGAAGGGAGAGACAGGTTTTAGCTGTTGGACAGGCAGGAGCGTGATTAAAAGCCCTTATCAGGGCTACTATAGTGCAGTACAGTGATAGCTTTACTACTGTATACACTCTGCAGAGAACGGCTGCTGTATTCAGGGATAGCTGCTGGAGTAGGGACAGAGAGAGGCATTAGTGGTGTATTAGGTGCTCTGCTACATACCAAACTATATTTGGCACTACTGCTGTGTACCTTGAACTATAAAATATATAGGCCTTATAATTGGCAACTGTACTGTGCGTTCTCTTGCAAAATAATTGAAATACCTGGTGTTAATACCCACCGTCTGAACAGTTAGTACACGGCTGTGTACCTTGAACTATAAAATATATAGGCCTTATAATTGGCAACTGTACTGTGCTTTCTCTTGCAAACTAATTGAAATACCTGGTGTTAATACCCACCGTCTGAACAGTTAGTACACGGCTGTGTACCTTGAACTTTAAAATATATAGGCCTTATAATTGGCAACTGTACTGTGCTTTCTCTTGCAAACTAATTTAAATACCTGGTGTTAATACCCAACCTTCTGAACAGTTAGTACACGGCTGTGTACCTTGAACTATAAAATATATAGGCCTTATAATTGGCAACTGTACTGTGCGTTCTCTTGCAAAATAATTGAAATACCTGGTGTTAATACCCACCGTCTGAACAGTTAGTACACGGCTGTGTACCTTGAACTATAAAATATATAGGCCTTATAATTGGCAACTGTACTGTGCGTTCTCTTGCAAACTAATTAAATACCTGGTGTTAATACCCACCGTCTGAACAGTTAGTACACGGCTGTGTACCTTGAACTATAAAATATATAGGCCTTATAATTGGCAACTGTACTGTGCGTTCTCTTGCAAAATAATTGAAATACCTGGTGTTAATACCCACCGTCTGAACAGTTAGTACACGGCTGTGTACCTTGAACTATAAAATATATAGGCCTTATAATTGGCAACTGTACTGTGCGTTCTCTTGCAAACTAATTTAAATACCTGGTGTTAATACCCACCGTCTGAACAGTTAGTACACGGCTGTGTACCTTGAACTATAAAATATATAGGCCTTATAATTGGCAACTGTACTGTGCGTTCTCTTGCAAAATAATTGAAATACCTGGTGTTAATACCCACCGTCTGAACAGTTAGTACAAGGCTGTGTACCTTGAACTATAAAATATATAGGCCTTATAATTGGCAACTGTACTGTGCGTTCTCTTGCAAACTAATTGAAATACCTGGTGTTAATACCCACCGTCTGAACAGTTAGTACACGGCTGTGTACCTTGAACTTTAAAATATATAGGCCTTATAATTGGCAACTGTACTGTGCTTTCTCTTGCAAACTAATTTAAATACCTGGTGTTAATACCCACCGTCTGAACAGTTAGTACACGGCTGTGTACCTTGAACTATAAAATATATAGGCCTTATAATTGGCAACTGTACTGTGCGTTCTCTTGCAAAGTAATTTCTCATACCTGGTGTTAATACCCACCGTCTGAACAGTTAGTACATGGCTGTGTACTTTGAACTTTAAAATATATAGGCCTTATAATTGGCAACTGTACTGTGCTTTCTCTTGCAAACTAATTTAAATACCTGGTGTTAATACCCACCGTCTGAACAGTTAGTACACGGCTGTGTACCTTGAACTATAAAATATATAGGCCTTATAATTGGCAACTGTACTGTGCGTTCTCTTGCAAAATAATTTCATGGCTGTGAAGGCAAAATATTGTAACCAAAAAAAAATAAAATGCGAAGGGGGGCTAGCGGAATAGGACGTGGACGGGGGCGCGGAAATGCTGTTGGGGGCCTTGTTGAAGCCAGTGGGGATACAATACGTGCTGGTGAGGGTCAGCCAGGATCCCGCTCATCCAGAATCCCTGCCTTTATGGGACAGTTAAGCAGGGGGCGGGTTACACCGCTGTTGAGGCCTGAGCAGGTTGAACAGGTGGTGCAATGGATAGCCGATAGCGCTTCCACACAGTTGTCCACCAGCCAGTCATCCACACAGTCTCACTCTGACCCTCCTTCCTCCACACCTGGCCAACAGAGTCATCCCACCATTGACCCCTCCCAGGAGCTCTTTTCGGGTCCTTTTTCAGATGTGCCGGAAGAATCCCAGGAGCTAGCAGAGGAATTTGTTTGTAGTGATGCCCAAACACTTGAGTTTTCGCCATCTCCTGCTGATGTGGACCCTGAGCCAGCATCTGTTATCATGAGCGATGATGATGATGAGACGAAGTTGCCATCAAGGGAGGCTGTTGGAATGTCCAGTGGGCAGCAGGAGGAGCAGAGTGAGGAAGTGGAAGAGGAGGTGGTGGATGACGAAATGACCGACCCCACTTGGCCAGGGGTGATGTCCAGCGAGGAAAGCAGTGGAGAGGTGTTGGTCTGCGCAGCACCGAAAAAGGCAGCAAGAGGCAGAGGGATGTCCAGAGGCAGAGGGATGTCCAGAGGCAGAGGATGTCCAGAGGCAGAGGGATGTCCACAGGCAGAGGGATGTCCATAGGCAGAGGACAGTCCAGACAGAGAAGTGAGGCCACAGCCAGGAGGGCCGAAGCTGTTCCCGGCAGCGGGCAGTCGCGCGAAGCTCCCCTATCAAGGACTCGTACTTATGTGGTGTGGAGATTTTTTAATGTTTGTGCGGATGACAAACTGAGCGCGGTTTGCACACTCTGCCACTCAAAACTGAGTAGGGGCTCTGAGAAGAGCAATCTGACCACCTCAGGCATGCGGCGTCACTTGGAAGTCAAGCACTGGGCTGAGTGGGAGAGAGCAAACGCAATACAACCTGCGCCCGGTCTTGCTGCCACTGCCTCTTCCCCTTTGTTGTGTGCTGCCACTGCGGTCCAGACCTCCAGCCAGGACACCTCCACATCTGCCTCTGCCTCGGCTACTTTGGGGCCTTCTCCTTCAGCCTCCCCTTCCCCCGCCTCTTCGCCTGCACCTTCACACTCCTCGTCCCAACAACTGTCCATCTCGCAGGCGTTCGACCGCAGGCGGAAGTACGCCTCGAGTCACCCCCAAGCCCAAGCCTTAAACTGCCACATCTCCAAACTGCTGGCCCTGGAGATGTTGCCGTTTAGGTTTGTGGAGACGCAGGCCTTCCGCGACCTGATGGCGGCTGCCGCACCTCGCTATTCCGTCCCCAGCGCCACTACTTTTCCCGGAGTGCCGTCCCCGCCCTGCACCAGCACGTGTCGCGTAACATCAGGCGGGCCCTGAGGTACGCAGTCAGCGCAAAGGTCCACTTGAACCACCGACTCGTGGACAAGCGCTTGCGGCCAGGGACGATACATTTCTTTGACGGCACACTGGGTGAATGTTGTGGAAGCGGGGACGGGGTCGCAAACAGAGACGGCCTACCTACCACCCCCGCCCAAGATTGCCAGCATGGGTTCTGATACACCCCCCTCCTCTTCCTCCTCCTCCTCCTCTGCCTTAACATCGCCCTCAGCCGCTAGCTGGAAGCGTTGCAGCACTGGCGCGGGGAGACGTCAGCAGGCGGTGCTTAAGCTCATCAGCTTGGGCGACAGGAAGCACAGCGCCCCAGAGGTGAGGGACGCCATATTGCAGCAGACGGAGATGTGGCTGTCGCCGCTGCAGCTAGGACCAGGCATGGTCGTGTGCGATAACGGCCCTAACCTGGTGGCGGCTCTGGAGCTTGCCGAACTCAATCACGTACCATGCCTGGCCCACGTTTTTAATCTGGTAGTCCAAAAATTTCTAAAGACTTACCCCAACCTGGCAGAGCTACTGGTGAAAGTGCGGCGCTTGTGCGCTCACTTTCGGAAGTCAACTGTAGCTGCTGCTAGCTTAAAAAAACTCCAGCAACGCCTCCATTTGCCTGAACATCGGCTGTTGTGCGACCTGCCGACTCGCTGGAATTCCACCTATTCCATGTTGGCCAGGGTGTGTGAGCAGCAGAGAGCATTGATGGAGTACCAGATGATGAATCCACGCGTGCCTCCAACTCAGCTCCCTCAGTTTGCCAACCACGAGTGGCCATGGATGGCAGACATATGCGATGTACTGCGTATCTTTGAGGAGTCCACCAAGAAGGTCAGCAGCGAGGACGCTATAGTGAGCGTAACCATCCCGCTCCTATGCGTCCATAAAGAATCACTCATCGCAATAAGGGAGAACGCATTGCACGCAGAGGAGACGGGGGTAGGAGGAGACGCAACGGAGCTACACAGTCAGACCACACTTTTGTCTGCTTCTCGGTGGCAGTTGCAGGAGGAGGAGGAGGATGAGGAGGAGGAGGACGACGTGGAGGTGGCTGTGGAAGAGGAGGAGGATGCTGGCGGCGAGGGTAGCAGTCAGGCTGTGTGCGTCCCATTGGTTCAGCGCGGATGGGGCGGAGAGGAGGCGGAAGAGGAAGAGGAGGAAATGGCAAGTGATCCTTCTGGTGGGGGCAGTGAGGTCATGCCTATTCAGAGTCTGGCACACATGGCTGACTTCATGCTGGGCTGCTTTTCCCGGGACACACGTGTTGTCCGGATAGTGGAGAACAAACTGTACTGGGTCTTCGCAATCCTGGACCCCCGGTATAAAGATAACATCTCCTCTTTTATTCCGGTAGAGGAGAGGACGAATCGATTGCTGGAATACCAGAGGGAACTCGTGCAGAACATGATGGAGATTTTCCCACCCACCATCGCTGGCGGCAGAGAGGAGAGGGTCTCCCAGAGTCCCACAACATCAATCAGGCCCACAGCCACCAGGGGAACACTCTCCAAGGTGTGGGACACGTTCATGGCACCCCTCGTGCAACTTCCATCACTGCGGGGCCCGCTATCAGCAGGAGGGACAAGTATCGGCGGATGTTGCGGGAGTACCTGGCAGACCGTACCCCTGTCCTCCCCGATCCCTCGGCGTCCTACACTTACTGGGTCTCCAAGGTGGACACGTGGCTGGAACTGTCCCTGTACGCCTTGGAGGTGCTTGCCTGCCCTGCCGCCAGCGTGCTATCAGAAAGGGTGTTCAGCGCAGCCGGGGGCATTATAACCGATAAGCGCAGCCGCCTGTCAACCGACAGTGCCGACAGGCTGACGCTAATCAAATGAACAGCAAGTGGATTGACCCGGACTTTGCTTCTCCAACAGTGGAAAGCAGCCAAAAGTGAAATGCCATCTGTATGAAGTGCCATTTCCTCCTCCTCCTCCTTAACCGCCGTAGAATTTCTCCGTAAATAAGAAAAATTTATATATTTATGGCTCACCTCTTGGGCCTCCACAAAATGTTTAAGAGGTCTCACCTCTTGGGCCTCCACAAAATGTTTAAGAGGTCTCACCTCTGGGCCTCCACAAATGTTTAAGAGGTCTCACCTCTTGGGCCTCCACAAAATGTTTAAGATGTCTCACCTCTTGGGCCTCCACAAATGTTAAGATGTCTCACCTCTTGGGCCTCCACAAAATGTTTAAGAGGTCTCACCTCTTGGGCCTCCACAAAATGTTTAAGAGGTCTCACCTCTTGGGCCTCCACAAAATGTTTAAGAGGTCTCACCTCTTGGCCTCCACAAAATTTTTAAGAGGTCTCACCTCTTGGCCTCACACTCTTGGGCCTCCACAAAATGTTTAAGAGGTCTCACCTCTTGGGCCTCCACAAAATTTTATCAGGTCTCACCTCTTGGGCCTCCACAAAATTTTCAAGGTCTCACCTCTTGGGCCTCCAAAAATTTTTAACAGGTCTCACCTCTTGGGCCTCCACAAAATTTTAAGAGGTCTCACCTCTTGGGCCTCCACAAAATTTTCAAGGTCTCACCTCTTGGGCCTCCACAAAATGTTTAAAACAGGTCTCACCTCTTGGGCCTCCACAAAATTTTATCAAGGTCTCACCTCTTGGGCCTCCACAAAATTTTTAACAGGTCTCACCTCTTGGGCCTCCACAAAATTTTTAACAGGTCTCACCTCTTGGCCTCCACAAAATTTTATCAAGGTCTCACCTCTTGGGCCTCCACAAAATTTTTAACAGGTCTCACCTCTTGGGCCTCCACAAAATGTTTAAGAGGTCTCACCTCTTTGGGCCTCCACAAAATGTTTAAGAGTTCTCACCTCTTGGGCCTCCACAAAATGTTTAAGAGGTCTTACCTCTTGGGCCTCCACAAAATTTTATCAAGGTCTCACCTCTTGGGCCTCCACAAAATGTTTAAGAGGTCTCACCTCTTGGGCCTCCACAAAATGTTTAAGAGGTCTCACCTCTTGGGCCTCCACAAAATGTTTAAGAGGTCTCACCTCTTGGGCCTCCACAAAATGTTTAAGAGGTCTCACCTCTTGGGCCTCCACAAAATTTTTATCAAGGTCTCACCTCTTGGGCCTCCACAAAATTTTTAACAGGTCTCACCTCTTGGGCCTCCACAAAATTTTATCAAGGTCTCACCTCTTGGGCCTCCACAAAATTTTTAACAGGTCTCACTTCTTGGGCCTCCACAAAATTTTATCAAGGTCTCACCTCTTGGGCCTCCACAAAATTGTTTAACAGGTCTCACCTCTTGGGCCTCCACAAAATGTTTAAGAGGTCTCACCTCTTGGGCCTCCACAAAATGTTTAAGAGTCTACCTCTTGGGCCTCCACAAAATGTTTTAACCTCTTGGGCACAAAATTTAAAGGTCTCACCTCTTGGGCCTCCACAAAATGTTTAAGAGGTCTCACCTCTTGGGCCTCCACAAAATGTTTAAGAGGTCTCACCTCTTCTTGGGCCTCAAAATTTTATCAAGTCTCACCTCTTGCCTCCACAAAATTTGTCTCACCTCTTGGGCCTCCACAAAATTTTTCAAGGTCTCACCTCTTGGGCCTCCACAAAATTTTTAACAGGTCTCACCTCTTGGGCCTCCACAAAATTTTATCAAGGTCTCACCTCTTGGGCCTCACAAAATTTTTAACAGGTCTCACCTCTTGGGCCTCCACAAAATTTTATCAAGGTCTCACCTCTTGGGCCTCCACAAAATTTTTAACAGGTCTCACCTCTTGGGCCTCCACAAAATGTTTAAGAGGTCTCACCTCTTGGGCCTCCACAAAATGTTTAAGAGTTCTCACCTCTTGGGCCTCCACAAAATGTTTAAGAGGTCTTACCTCTTGGGCCTCCACAAAATTTTATCAAGGTCTCACCTCTTGGGCCTCCACAAAATGTTTAAGAGGTCTCACCTCTTGGGCCTCCACAAAATGTTTAAGAGGTCTCACCTCTTGGGCCTCCACAAAATTTTATCAAGGTCTCACCTCTTGGGCCTCCACAAAATTTTTAAGAGGTCTCACCTCTTGGGCCTCCACAAAATGTTTAAGAGGTCTCACCTCTTGGGCCTCCACAAAATTTTATCAAGGTCTCACCTCTTGGGCCTCCACAAAATTTTTAACAGGTCTCACCTCTTGGGCCTCCACAAAATTTTATCAAGGTCTCACCTCTTGGGCCTCCACAAAATTTTTAACAGGTCTCACCTCTTGGGCCTCCACAAAATTTTATCAAGGTCTCACCTCTTGGGCCTCCACAAAATTTAACAGGTCTCACCTCTTGGGCCTCCACAAAATTTTATCAAGGTCTCACCTCTTGGGCCTCCACAAAATTTTTAACAGGTCTCACCTCTTGGGCCTCCACAAAATTTTAAGAGGTCTCACCTCTTGGGCCTCCACAAAATGTTTAAGAGTTCTCACCTCTTGGGCCTCCACAAAATGTTTAAGAGGTCTTACCTCTTGGGCCTCCACAAAATTTTATCAAGGTCTCACCTCTTGGGCCTCCACAAAATGTTTAAGATGTCTCACCTCTTGGGCCTCCACAAAATGTTTAAGAGGTCTCACCTCTTGGGCCTCCACAAAATGTTTAAGAGGTCTCACCTCTTGGGCCTCCACAAAATTTTATCAAGGTCTCACCTCTAGGGCCTCCACAAAATTTTTAAGAGGTCTCACCTCTTGGGCCTCCACAAAATGTTTAAGAGGTCTCACCTCTTGGGCCTCCACAAAATTTTATCAAGGTCTCACCTCTTGGGCCTCCACAAAATTTTTAACAGGTCTCACCTCTTGGGCCTCCACAAAATTTTATCAAGGTCTCACCTCTTGGGCCTCCACAAAATTTTTAACAGGTCTCACCTCTTGGGCCTCCACAAAATTTTATCAAGGTCTCACCTCTTGGGCCTCCACAAAATTTTATCAAGGTCTCACCTCTTGGGCCTCCACAAAATTTTTAACAGGTCTCACCTCTTGGGCCTCCACAAAATTTTCCATGAGCCTCTGGCCAGCCCACGGCCTCTTCCTGCCTTTTGCGGTCCTACGCATCCCTCAACATCCCCACTGCTTTACCTGCTAGACATGACACTGGGCCAGGTCGGGTCACTGACATCTCAAGCGCCAACAATTTGGGCATTTTAAGGCTTCTGCATGTGTTTGAGTTGTTTTTACATTTTAAAGAAGACATGTCTGACCACATCTCACACACACACACAATGACAATTAGGGGTGGGGTCTATTTGCTTTCCCCTTTGCCTATGCCATCTGTGGTTGTCATAGGCAACGTGATTTTAAGGGGTGCAGAATTTTATCTTCTTTTTTGTCTAGTTTGGCTTGGGGTCCATGGCAATGTAGAGGAAAGAAGGTTTCCTTGTATGGTCTCACTTTACAGAGAGGTTACATTGTCTTTGGAATGTATTGTTGAGAGGCTGTGATAGTGGCGTAATAGTGCGACTTGGGCGCGTTATATGCACCCAGACATGCTTCCCCTGCTGTCCCAGTTGCATTCCAGCAGTGTTGGCATCCTTTTCTGAGGTTTCAGGGTGGACTTGGTGACCTCCAAGTGGTCGAATTGAGATTTCCAAGTGGCGAGCATTTTTTTCCCATAGACTTTAATGGGATTCGATATTCGGTCGAATAGTCGAATTTCGCGGTCTATTCGAATCGAATTTCGAACTTTCGAATATTTCACTACTCGCTCATCTCTATTGCTTATCTCTACCCAAAGGTGGACATAGCCTTTAACTGTGCAGTGGCCAAAGATTCTACTATTGAGTTAAAGAGTGTTCTCCTTTTACACCATCAGCTGATTCCACATACACTAGATTGCTACAGAATCTGTTCACCACAAAATCAGTAGTATCAAACCGTTATTTCACCCCAATTACAGAATCAAGGATTAACAGATTTATTTATGTATAAATGAATGTAAACACCTCAAAATACGTAGTATCAGACCACTATTTCACCCCAATTACAGAATCAAGGATTAACAGAATTACTTATGTATAAAGTAATGGGAACAACCTAACCCGGTAGTATTAGAACACTTTTCAACCCCAATTAGTGCAGCAAGTTGTAATAGAATAGCTTCTCTATTAGCCAAGTGTTATAGTGTATTATTTTTTTTTTCAATTTGCTCAATCATGCCCAATCATGCCACAAAAAAACAGCTCTCATATGGCTAGGTCAGTGGAAAAATAAAAAAAGTTATGGGTCTAAGAATGCGGATGTGCACAAACTAAAAAAACTCCTATGGTATTAGCACCATAATAGGCTTGGTAGCTTAGGAACTAAATAGCACAAGGACCAGGACAATTATTGGGGACAAACATCCCTACAAATGCTTGTTTCCAATAATTGATTCCTGTAAAGGTGCTGCCGATTGTCAGACGAATGAAGAAACCCTTGTTCATTCATGGATGGAATCTGTTATGCTGCACATTAAATTATTCTTTGCCAGCAGCACATGTGTAAACAGGATTGTGTGGAACGTTAACAATGAATTTATGGAGATGAATGATCACAGTATTGATCGCTTCTCCCCATACAGAAGGGATGAATGCTGCATCTAAATGGAGTTGAAGGAGCGGGCGATAATTGGGAATGAATAGTTCATTCCCAATCCTGGCCCTGTGAATCAGCCCGTGTCAGTGAGCCCTTACGCTCATCTTTTTACTTATCAGCTGTTATTTTTTACTTAAATCTCCCTTACTGCAATGATTGTAGCAATGCATTACATGATATATTGATTTATTTGCAGGATCAGTAGCCTAGTTTCACATATTAAACAATGCTAAGCCAAATGAGCCTGTGTGTTGGAAACAAGCAATTGTCAGCTGCATATTTCAAGTTGTTGTTTGCAATTAATGAACCTGCATCCTCTCTAAAATCAGTTCTAGGACCTTCCTCGGGGAGCCATTAGGCTTTTAACACATCATTCTAATCCATCCTTTCCCCAGATTTCAAATTAATCATGCTAATTATAGTTTTATTTACATGCCCAAGAATGCGTAAGTCTGCCTTTTGTTAAAGTAAAAAAAAATGTTATTCCCTTTAATTGAACAGGCTTTTGTAAACTGCAAGCAATCTTCCTAATTACTTTCATGATGAGCCTGGAGTCTCTAATTACTAATACCTCTTCTAAAAATTTGCCCTCGGAGAAGCATGCTTAACCCTTTTCTTTACCATCACATACGTAGGTGCAGAAGTTACTAGACAGACAGTGTTGCCCTAGGCAAATGGTTGCATCTAAAATGAGTAGGAAGTCTAAAAGTCAAGCTCAGAAACACTGAATGTAACAATAGATAAATACAGTAGATAGGCAGATACACATAGATGTATTACAGATCCCCAACTGTACTTGTTGGGGATCTGGGAGAGTGTGTCCATCCAGTCACTGCTGCCAGTGTGAGACTGTGCAGGGACCCAGCCCTTACTGGTAACACCCAGTTGTGCAGTTGTAGATTTATAGATAAACTTCTAATATAAAAAAAAAAAAAAAAAAACAAGGAAATCAATAACATAAAGTTATAGGAAAAGTTGTTCCAGAATCATTATTGCATTACTGAAAAATACATGTTAATAAAGGTGACAAGTGAACTAGGCCTATCCTGGCTAACGGCCTATAAAGTTGTGCAGAAGGCACATCTTAGCAGACAGTGTCTCAGAATCTCATAAACCACAATAGTGTTCTATTGTGGTCCATGGGACAAGCGATCAGAAGATCGCATATTCTAGCCCCCTAAGTAGGCTAAAAGTTACTGTTAGAAAACAACTAAAAATTTAAATCACATCCATCTCCCAATTTTACATTTCAAAATAAGTAAACAATAAAAAAATAAACATAATGGGTGCTGCACGGTATATGCTGTAAAGAAAAAACAAACATAAAAACATGAGTTCTCATTTTTTGGGCACCTTGTCCCCCCAAACAAATTGAATAACAGTGATCAGTAAGTCGCATGTACCCCAAAAATGATACCAATAAAAAGTAGTAAAACAAAATGTAGGAAAACTGGATGGACAGATGTCTTTTTTTCGGCCTTATAAACTATGTTACTATGTTACTATGTTACTATGTTACTATGTTAAAATAAAAACTATACAAATTTGGTATCAGCGTACTTGTATTGTCCTGCAGAATAAGGATATCATGTCATTTTTTAGCACACAGTGAACTCTGAATGCAAAAAACCTTGTGGTCTTTTGTTTCAGTTTCACCCCACAAAAAAAATTTTTCCAGTAAATTAACACCTTGTCCCATAAAAAAAGCCCTCATATGGCTGTGTGAATAGAAAATGTAAACAGTTATCGCTCATGGAATGTGGGAAGGAAAAATTTAAAAAAAGCACAAAAAAAAAAATGGGCCCAGTCTTTAAGAAGTTAAAAGGGTTTCCCCAATGTAAATATTGACCATTTATCTGCAGAATAAGTGTTAAATATTAGATTTGGGGGCTTGTTTCATATTATGAGCAGGCCACATATTTCTTTCTGTTCTTCCCTTTTCCTCCTCTCAATGACCAAACAGATTACATCTGCAGAGGGTGTTGGAGAAGCACAATGTGGCTGAGATTTTACTATTAGTTATATATACAAATCACGGCACTCGTTAATAGTTAGTAGTAGACAGGACAGTTAGTTTATTAGTGTAATCCACATCTTAAAATTGGCCAACGTTTCGGTCCATCCCGGACCTTGATCACGGCCTATAACATATATACAAAAAATACAAAATTACAAACAATATACACACCAAGACAGATTACCACAACATGTATGACAGATACGAAGCCATAATACATATATAATGTGGGCAACAACACAGTAAGCAAATATAAAGATAAATATGTCAACACAGGTTCACCCTAAGGATAATCCTCATAACAAAGTGTATATAAAACTGATCAATATAATTATTGTAGCCCCATACCACCAATAGAAAAAGAACCATAATATTCAGAATATCAAAAGATACATCAATGGCATATTTAAACATATATAGTAGTTCATTAGTATAAGTCCTCCATTAAAACCATATATATATAGTAAGGACTATATATGGTTTTAATGGAGGACTTATACTAATGAACTACTATATATGTTTAAATATGCCATTGATGTATCTTTTGATATTCTGAATATTATGGTTCTTTTTCTATTGGTGGTTATGGGGCTACAATAATTATATTGATCAGTTTTATATACACTTTGTTATGAGGATTATCCTTAGGGTGAACCTGTGTTGACATATTTATCTTTATATTTGCTTACTGTGTTGTTGCCCACATTATATATGTATTATGGCTTCGTATCTGTCATACATGTTGTGGTAATCTGTCTTGGTGTGTATATTGTTTGTAATTTTGTATTTTTTGTATATATGTTATAGGCCGTGATCAAGGTCCGGGATGGACCGAAACGTTGGCCAATTTTAAGATGTGGATTACACTAATAAACTAACTGTCCTGTCTACTACTAACTATTAACGAGTGCCGTGATTTGTATATATAATGTTGGGGTAATTGACCCGTCACTGAGCACCGAATCTCAAAGTGGAGTGCCAACCAAATCTGTTTATATTTTACTATTAGTTAGACAGGCCAGCCATGTTGACAGGGAGGGGGGTCATTTATCAAACCAGATACAGGATTTTGGTCTAAAAATGTTGCAACTTTTTTTTCAACATTTTGGAGACACGCCACTTTCTAATGTGGTCTATGTTTAATGGCCACTGCACATAATGGTAGCCTGTTTTGCTGTCCATAAATTGCAAATGGAACAGAACATCTGGCCTATAATAGAACAGTCCTATCCTTGTCCGTAATGCTGACACAAATTAGACATACTCTATATTTTGCTGTTGCAGCGGAACATACATACGGATGCAGACAGCACACAGTATGCTGTCTGCCTCTTTAGTGGCCTGATTGAAGTGAATGAGTCCGCATCCGACCTGCAAAAAATGCGGATTGGATGCGGACCAAACATATGTTCATGTGCATTAGGCAGAAAAGTGAGATTAGACCTGGATTATGGCACCTTTACTGTCTGTGACAGTTTAAATGTTAAAAAAAAAAATCACTGCTTAGACTAGACACTAAAAACACTAATACTTTATTAAGGTTATCATTAAAAAGAAGAAAACCCCAAAAATGCTAGGCAAAAGTGGAAATAAACAAAAATAAATATAAATAAATGCTTCAGGCCAGGGCCAAGGATGTGGCTCAACCCAATCAGTACATGATTGTTAAATGGTCTGAGAGCGAATAATAGAGACACCACGTACACTTGGTATACGAGTATAACTGGGTAAGAACTGGTGGCCCACGTCAAGACCCTTAGACAATATAGCCTCAAAGGGTGCCCGTAGCCCAGTGTCGTCTCTAAAAAGAAGGACAGCTATACTCACATTGGATAAAGCAACCAGAGGGGTATGATGGACCTATAGCGTATCGCCCATCAATAGTATTACAACCCCTTTGATTGCTACCAAGCAAGGTGGACGAGGCAAGCACAAAAAAAAATGCCCCGAATCAGTGTTAATTCATTATATTGTGGGCATATATATATCCACTGCCACACCACCCTAGAAAAACATGGACGTCTCCTAAAATTGCTGATGCAGACAAAGCCCTGCCTACCTAAGGTATCCCAAACCGCCATCCATGTTACAGCCCTTGGGGATAAGAGACATGCTCCATGGTAGGAGCGCTCAAAACAACTCCCCACTGGCCTGGACAGAGGAGGGATAGAAAAGAACTAAGCAGCCTGCAATGGAGACTCCACTTATACAACGCATGTAGCTCGACGCGTTTCTACAAACAGTATCATCAGGAGCCTAGTAGCGCAACATGACAGGTAAGTACAGCGCACCACACTAGTTCTGTGGTGCGGCGTGCGGCACTGGTTTGGCCGTAAGCGCACGCCCCACTAGCCCGACCTTATAAGGAGGAAAGCCCTCCCAGGGGTGTGGTCGATGAGCGGGGAGCACCAGTCAGGAGCGGAGGCCCAGACAAGCCTCTGTAAGCTCCGCCGACAGGCCAGAGCACCCTCAATGTACTCTCGGAAAACAGGTATATCGCGAACCCTGAAGCGGCTCTGCTATAATTACATAGGTAAACCCGTGGATAAAAACGGGTGGAGGTACAAAGGGGGCAAAAACAACAATTCCTACACAAACAATTATATTACATATGGATGAGGGGAAGACTGTAGGATAATAGGACAGGGGGAAGATAGTGTGTCTGTGATCAAGAGATAAATAATGACATGTCATAAGTACATGGTGACATCCATGCCATGCCAAAAGGAAGATAAAACATGTATGATGACATGTGATAGTAAGATGATGACCCATCTCCCCCCTAAATGAAGCATATGTATCACCAATTCAGATAGACACTTCAAATGTTGCAGAAAAGTCATATCCCACGCCAGACAGACCCCTGGTCTTTTTTTAGGACTAAGCCATACAGCACAATGCAGTTGCACCAATTACATGAAAACTGTGCACCATTTCATAAAGTTGGTCCAACCACACAATATAAATCTAGACTTCAAAGTGACATAAAAACAATCTCAAATGATAAATGACCCCTGGAGTCTTATGATGTGGCAGAATTCCTATAGTGTTTCAGGTTGTAAGAAAAATCTGGTTCCTCTATAAACTGTCTGTCCAAAAGTTTCAGACAACTTTTAGTTGTCTTACTTTCAGATTTTTAAGCCAAATTTTTTTCATGCATCTAGGTTCAAAAAGTTGCATTTTAGGCCACTTTTCAGTTAAGCCAAATTCCAGTGCCAAATATAAGAAGCAGTGGATGCAAATATATGTGCCAAACACCACCACATTTTGTACCAAAACTAAGTCACACACACAGTAGTAAATCTAGGTCAGCATGTCTGTAGAATCAGACTATGCCAGATTGGTGTGCACTCTGTAATTATGGAGACATATCCAGGGGCGTAGCTATAGGGGGTGCAGAGGTAGCAGTCGCTACCGGGCCCAGGAGCCTGAGGGGCCCTAAAGACCTTTGTGCCACATAAAAAGATGGTGGTATTATAGAAAGTCCTTGATGGTAAAGGAACACTTCTGGCTGGAGGGAAGGGGTTAGGTCAAGAATTTGGCATGGGGGGGCCTTTTCAATTTTTGTCCCAGGCAGCAGGAAGGCTATGTGCTTCCCTGCCCCTGGCCAAAAAGCACTGAGGGAAGGGGGGCCCAAGCTGAACTCTTGCCCCAGGGCTCATGAACCTTTAGCTACGCTCCTGGACATATCATATAGTCTTCATTGGAGCTATACACTAAAAATGGTAATATACCATGACCACATTATTTTTAAAGCTTCTGCATTTCTTTTTGGACCAATAAATTAATTGTTATGTGCATAGCATAAAAGCATTGAGGAACATTTATCAAGACTGGTCTTCCCATACTCCAGTCTTGAAACTTATTTACTCCACAATAGTGGTATGAATAGTTTGATAAATGTCCCCCATTGTCTTTTACAATATATGTTCTCGTGTGACTTTGAAGAATCTTTTCCAGTCATAGGTACGGGAACTTTCTATAAAAATCACACACTTCTTGCCAAGGAAATTTCTAGAATATCGAAAGATCCCATGATGTCAGGGGCACACACATTACATCAGATTTATCAATCTATTTATGTTGGTGTTCTGACATAACTTTATAACAACAACATATGCACTAATGTAAATACATAGCATCTAAGTAAACATTTTAACAACTTTATCCTGTTCAATGCTGTGTGATTTTCCATTTTTTTCATTTTCATTTTTTTACTCCTAGCCTTCCAAAAGCCATAACTGTTCTGGAGTGTGTATGACTTTTTCATCACTTTCAATTCATTTTTTGTGGAAGGTTAAGTGACCTAAAAAGGCTAATTGGTCATTTAGATTTTTGGGTTTTTTTACATGTCGCTGTTTGCCATATGGAATAAATACTTTTATATTTTAATAGAATGGTTGTTTTCGCATGTGACAATGCCCATTATAAATTAAGTTAAATTTTTTAATGATTTATGTATTCTAAAAATATTCTTATTGTGGAAAACATAGAAATAAAAAAGATATATTTGGTATCATTGTGTCTGTAACGACTGGATCTATAAAAATATCACATGATCTACTCCATCAAGTAAACATTGTAAAAACAAAATATATTAAAATGACACCAAACAGCATTTTTGTGACTTCATCTCCCAAAAAATTAGATCAAAAGCAATCAGAAAGCTAAATGTACCCCAAGATGGTCGCAATAAAAATTACACCTTGTCCTGCAAAAAAATAAGCCCTGACGCAGCTCAGTCAACAAAAAAATGAAAACGTTATCGCTCTTAAAAACCATGTCAGAAAATTCCATATTAGGAAATTCTCCTTTATCCTTTGAGAAAAAGAAAGTTTGGGCCTAAATCACCATTTTCTTGTAAAAAAAATGTAATTTTTCATTTTCACAGCCAAGTATTATAAATTCTATGAAACACCTGTTGGGTCAAGTGCTCACTACACCTCTTAGAAAATTCCTTGGGTGGTGTATTTTATAAAATCTGGTCACTTTTTTGGGGTTTTACTGTGGGGGTACCTCAGGGTCTCTTCAAATGCAACATGGCACCTAAAGACCATTCCAGCAAAATCTGCCCTCCAAAAACCATATGGCACTCCTGAGCCCTGTCGTGTGCCCATACAGAATTTTATGACCACATATGGGGTGTTTATGTAAACTGCAGAATCAGGGTAATAAATATTCAGGATTGTTTTGTTGTTAACCCTTAATGTGTTACAAAAAAATTGATTAAAATGGAAAATCTACAAAAGAATGTGACATTTTGAAATTTCACCTCCATTTTGCTTTTATTCCTGTAGAATACTTAAAGGGTTAAGAACATTTCTACAACCAGATTTGAATAGTTTGAGGGGTGTCGTTAATGGCTGGTTTCTATTATATGAGCTCCTTAAAGTAACTTCAGAACTGAACTGGTCCTTAAAAAAGCTGATTTTGGAAATTTTCTTGAAAAATTCAAAAATTGCTTCTAAAATTCTGAACCTTTTAGCGTCATAAAAAAAATAAAATTACATTGCTAAAATGATGCCAACATGAAGTAGACATATGATGAATGCTAATTAATAAATATTTTATGAGGTATCACTGTCTTCAAAGCAGAGAGATTCAAATTTTGAAAACTGAATTTCTCCAAATTGTTGCTAACTATTGGATTATTTTTATAAATAAAGGTAAAACATTTTGACTCAAATTTACCATTAACATGATGTACAATTTGTCGCAAGAAAACAATTTCTGAATGGGAAGTAAAAGCGTTCCAACGCCATTACCACATAAAGTGACATGTCAGATTTGCAAAATTAGGCCTGGTCAGGACGGGGGAAATTTTTTTTTAAATTCTGACTACCAGCGTAAATTTATGTTGGGTGGTCGGGAAGAGGTTGACAATGAACCATACAGTAGCATTATCCACTTAGCAGTGAACCAGAAGGCCACTGTAGATAGAAATTATCCACAATAGGTGCAGCAGTCCCTAATGTATAATGTGGGAAAACAGGCCGAACTGGATGGAGAGATGTCTTTTTTCGGCCTTATAAACTATGTTACTATGTATTAAAGGGGATGTTCAACTATGAGGTTTGCAACAGCTCACAGGTCTCCACGCATCAGCATCTGGTTTGATGTGGGTCACGTGGCCACTGCAGCCAATGACTGGCTTCAGCAGTGATGTGCTTTCTATGTGTCATGTGACCCAGTGACATGATGTATGTGAGACATGGTTTGAGACCTACCTCAAACCGGATGTTGATACGGAGAGACCTGAGAAAACGAAGAAGGCAGAACCCAGTGGTAGGGATCAGATTAGTATAATTTTCACTGTATGTCTGGCCATGTTGGGGGGTCTGCCTAAGAAGCCTCCAGGGGTGAACAAACCCTATAAAACATGTGTGTCCATAACTAAATTGTCTAACATATTGGCCTTGTACCATAATCTTAAATACCATTGATAGAGGAACAAAACTTTCCTGTCTGCAAGCATGGGATTTATCTCTTTAGTTTTATGTAAGCTTCATTATGAGAACTTTTTTTGGGCATCGTTGTGTTTATTTTGAGAAAAAAAACTAAAATTTATTGCTTATCTAATTGTAGTCTAATTGCAATTGCTCAGCAGGCTACAGTATAAAATCGAGATTAGTAATAGCTCTTTTCAAAGCTTTATGTGCAAAGCGGAAAGAGCAAATTAGTTGAAATGTAGAAAACTATTAAGTTTTAATTGGTCTAAGTTGCTTCTTTACGTTCTAGACTTGCTTGGATGTCTATCATCACTGATGCACTATGTATGTCCAAGTTTGTCTTAAATTATTGCTGGTTAGTTTAAAGAAGTTTTTCAGCTACAGAAAATATTGTTAGATGTGTTTAAAATAGAACATATAGCAGTTACAAATAAATAAAGACCACCTCATGCTGTCAGCTGTGCTCCTCTGACACATCCACTTCCAGCTTGGTCTTAACACAGGAACACCCTTAAAATAGCACATTTCTAGATCCTAAACTCATTGGGGAGATTTATAAAACTGGTATAAGTTAGAACTGGCTTAGTCATCCATAGTAACCAATTAGATTTCACCTTTCATTTTTCAAAGGAGATATGAAAATGAAAGGTAAAATCTGATTAGTTGCTATGGGCAACTTAGCCACTTCTACTTCATACGAGTTTGATAAATCTTCCCCATGGAATTTGACCCAAAAGTTCAAAAAATGTGTGTCAAATTAAAATTGTCCATTCGATTTGTGTGAATTTATCAAACTGTTATAAATCAAACATGTTTTAAACAATTTTTTTGTCAAACAAAAATAATCCTACAGTGCAGTTTGTGCTGTTTGTTACCACCACCACCACCCATGAGTTTACCCATAACCATGTGTGATTGTTACTTTGACATTGCTAATACTTTCTTGGCAGCAAAGGACTTGCTACATATAGTTCTAGGAGACCCCAGAATGCTATCCACAACTTTTCATGGCATTTGGAGGATTTCTATTTGTATCAAATTTATTTCTACCCAAATGGAATTGCACGCCTGTTTCAGACTAATTTCGTAAAATTCTGTCATCACTACTCATTTCAAGAGATTCAAAGCTCCCTTCTTTGTCGTGACAGTAAAGGGGGCTGTCTTGCCTATTGAAATGTGCCAGGCCCCCAGCCCCCTAGCCCCCTTTCACACACAAGCACAGGTTATGTGCCGAAATAAGAAATATTGTTCTGTGTCAAGACCAAGCTGGAAGTAGAAGTGCTGGGACCATATCTGACAGTAGCAAATTTAGGCAAATGTATTAATTCAGGCACATCAGTAAGTGATATGTGTTCTAGTTTAAACACATATAAAGACAATTTTATTCTAGCTGGACAACCCCTTTCAAATATAATAAAAAATGTTGCTACCTTAGCTGGGTAAACTGCAAATAATAATAATATGGATAGGCACACCCTTATCTAGGTGTGTGTTAATGGTGAACACACTATGTGAGCAGATGTTATTTATTGGCTCCTATCGTGCTAGATACTATGTATTATATATAGTTTTCCACTAAATCGTCAATGGTTAAAATGTCTAAAAGTATTTATTACGAGATAGTAAATTAAAAAACAGTACATTACAAACAATACATTAAAAAGCAACCAGTGCTGGGATTAAAAAATAAGAAAAAATATATAAGAAAATAGTGTAGGTGTTGATAAGGGTTATAAATAAATTGCATACATAGGTAAAAATAAGAACTTCATGGTAATAAATAAATACTCAGTAGATAATCAATAAGTGAATAATCAGTAGATGGTCAATAGGTGGATAAGTCAATGAGTGGTATACTCAGAGTGACATAGTGACATATGTTCATATGAATGGGTCCAAACAATGGCACATCTGTTCAGTTCTTTTAACTGATCATACGATAACTTTTCTATTTATTATACCCAAGTCACTTATGTTCTTATTTAGTTGTTGCCAAGTTATGAAAAGAATATATAAGGAATATATAAGGAATATGGTGTGCAGCACTTCAGTGTGCTATACTCCTATATTAGTGTTTGTATTACTAAATATATATTATAGGAGCAGCTATTCGCTCGCTGTATCGTACGTTACCCTCCTTATTGTTGTATCTGTATGTAGGGTACGAAGTTTCCCAGGTTGATGGTCCTCTGTCAGGATGTCCGGACGGCGTTTATCTAACAGCATGAGGCCGCCAGGTGCGCGCGCTATTTGAAGCGTGCCGAAGTAGATACAAAAGAAGCGGTGTGCCGAGATAGATACAGGGGAGCGGCGTCTCACGTGGCGTCCCACGTGAGTGCGCGCTATTTGGGCTGGTCTTTGATTCCAAGTGCTTATGAAGATGTTAGTGCTGCTAATCTTCCTTTCAGGGTTGATCTCTTTTTAGGATTACTTGAACTTTGTTCTTTGTTTCCTCTGTATTCATGAACTTTAGCAGGTGGATACTCCAGATTGGCAAATATTTCTCCTAAATCCACCGCATAAAGTACCAGTTCTTCACGTCTGTGGATCCAAACGCATTTCAGGGCGTCTTGTTCTGCCCCTTCCTCAGTGGCAAAATATACCTAACTGTGGGACTGGTGCACTTAAATAGTATGGTCATCCATTATGTTAGAGGATGACATCACAGATGAGGTTAGGCCCAATATGTGGACTGGACTTGTGGTGAAATAGAGATTCAGATGTGCTTCGATAGTGATGTTTTTAAATTATGGACAAAAAATAATTCAAAATAATCTTGAGTTCAACATAATATGGTAGAGAAAATAGGAAAAATATTAACAAACTAGAATACAAGTGAGAGATATGGTAAAAATAAACGAATGAATGAATTTATGAGTAAATGAATAAATGAATAAATAAATAAATAGACATAGGTGTGCATATAGGTGTTTTAATTGTACAGTGATATTAGTTGGGTTAGTGCTCGTTGAATATATGGGTCTGTGTTAAAGTGTTCAAAAATTCTCTCTTTATTGTGACCGGAGTGTTTAAAATAAGGGTGTGATAATGTTTAATGATCTCTTAATATTATAAAAATGAGTTTCTGTTTGTCTGTCTGTCTGTCCGTCTGTCTGTCTGTTCTCTATGCGCGACCAAACTACTGGACTGATTTTCACCAAATGCGGCACACAGGTACATCAGGTATCCGGGAAGGTTTTAGACCAGGTCTCATCTCTCTAGGACGTACCGTTCCCGAGATATTCCTAAAATATGATCTCCATTAGCCAATATTAGCCTGGGAGCTTTGGTTTTAAACCCCAACTGCCATTCTCTGCACAGACACACACAGGGAGGGCAGTTTTCCATAACAACACAGCCAGGTAATTAGCAGCCAGCTGAGGAGCTCAGGTAATAACCCAGCCATTTCCATTCACTGACACTGTTAAAGGTATTTCGGTTACCATAAATATAACTTATGTTTTAGACTAATTTTAGACAAAGACAGTTCAGTAGTAACAAAAGATGTTTTCTTCCACTGCTACCCATTGCGTGGCCTCATAAATAAGCATGGTATCGACCTTTAATTCAGACCACCCTAAAAGAAGTACCTAAAACCCCCTTCCCAGGTCTTGCTAAGCCACGCCCTTGACTCTATCAGGCCACACCCCCTCCCACTCCGCAGCCAACAGGGATTGAAAACATAAAGGTAAGAATCAACTTCTGACAGCTGCAGGGATGGGTGGGAGGTTGACTTTCTTTCTGCAACGACACACAGAAACATTAAATGAAATGGATTAAATACACCCGTGCGAAGCGTCTTGCTAAGCCACGCCCCTGACTCTGTCAGGCCATGCCCCCTCCCACTCCGCAGCCAACGGGGATTGAAAAAATGAAGGTAAAAATAAACTTCTGTTAGCTACAGGGGTGGGAGGGTGAATTTCTATCTGCAACGTCACACAAAAATTTTAGATGAAATAGATTAATTTTAGACTACAACCGTTCGAAGCATCTTGCTAAGCCACGCCCCCAACTCTGTGAGGTCATGCCCCCTCCCACTCCGCAGCCAACGGGAATTAAAAAAATGAAGGTAAAAATAAACTTCTGTTAGCTGCAGGGGTGGGAGGGTGAATTTCTCTCTGCAACGACACACAGAAACATTAGATGAAATGTTCCGGTTATCATAAATATAACTTATGTTTTAGACTAATTTTAGACTGTTCAGTAGTAATAAAAGATGTTTTCTTCCACTACTACCCTTTGAGTGTCCTCATAAATTACCATGGTATCGACCTTTAATTCAGACCACCTTCAAAAGAAGGACTTAAAGAGGACCTTTCACCAATCCTGCCATGCCTGTTTTGATATCTTCATGTATTCCCCATGTAATAACAAGTCTAGAACATCTATTCTTATGTCTGTATGTTGTGCTATTCCTTTATTATTTGCACTGGAAGTTATTAATGAATTGCTATTTGTCTTCAGTAAGGGAACAGAGGGGGGGGGGTAACAAGTTGGGGTTATGTATCTGCACAGTCTGAACAATCTGTTCCTTTACTGAAGGCAAATAGCAATTAATTCATAACTTCTAGTGCAAATAATAAAGGAATGGCACAACATAGAGCCATAAGAATAGATGTTCCAGAATTGTTAGTACGTGGGGAATGCATGGATCTATTAAAACAGGCATGTCAGGAGTGGTGAAAGGTCCTCTTTAAAAGCAATCCCCCTAAGGTCCCGCTAAACCACGCCCCCGGTCAGGTCACGCCCCCTCCCACTCTGAAGCCAATGGGGATTGAAAAAAAATGAAGGTAAAAATCAACTTCTGTCAGCTGCAGGAATGGGTGCAACAACACACACAAACATTAAATGAAATAGATGAAATATACCCAGGCAAAGCCGGGTCCCAACTACCATACACACGGTTACATGTCTTCAGGCCACGCCCCCTCCCATTTCACAGCCAATGGGGATTGAAAAAATGAAGGTAAAAATCGACTTCTGTCATCTGCATTGACATTCTCTCTGCAACGACACACAGAAACATTAAATGAAATAGATAAAATATACCCAGGCGAAGTCGAGTCTTTCTGCTAGTATATCATATAAGCTGAATTTGTGATAAAATGGGTCATTTCTTAATAAAGTGTGTGTCTTATAATATGTCTTTTATAATATCATTCATATTATGTTTCTTCTATTTTGGATATATATGTCTCCTTTCTCTTTTTCTATTGTTTCCTATGTTCCAGCAGAGGTACGTATTTGTGTCAGTCTTTGGGTCAGAGGTAAGTATAGGTGTCACCCCTGTATAGACAATATATTTTATGTTTGTCTTGTTGTTTGACATTTTTATTATTTGTTAAAGAATTTATTTCACTGGACCCTAAGAATGGGAACTGCTGTAACTTTCTGAATTAATTTCCTGAATTTACTAGATTTGTGACTAAAAAAGATTTTTCTTGATAAAGCATGTCTTTTTTCTATCATACATATTATGTTTCTTCTATTTTCAATCTTTATGACTCTTTTCTCTTATTCTATTGTTTCCTATGTTCCAGGTAAGTATAGGTGTCATCCCTGTGTACCCTGTATAGACATTGTATTTTTTCTTGTTTGTTTTTTTTTGTTATAAATTTTTTATTTATTTAGTGATTCTTATTACAAAGAAAAAGGATGCAATAGTAGAACATAAGGAATTCACAACAATTCCAACATCCCCAACAATTCCAACATTTCCACAGGTACAAATGATGTTAAAGGTTGTATGGGCCTAGAGGTCAGGGTAGACCTTAAATTGAGTACAGTCCTAGCTTGAAGGAACCAAAACAGTAAAATGTAAGTCTTTAAAACTTCCGGAAAATAATCCAAGGTTTCCATCTAGTTTTATGTTTAGCAATCGTGCGATTCTCCCATGCGGAAAGTTCTTCAAATCTGTATATTTGATCTACCTTCTCTATCCATTGGGAAATCAAAGGAAGATCTGGTGAAAGCCAAAAACGTGGAAACAGAAGGCGTGCTGCACTAAGAAGAAAGCTAAAGAGTGGTGGAGTTGGTCTGTCAGAGTCGGTGGTTGAGATTCCCAAGAGCACCAATTTGGGAGCGGCCTGCATGGCCGAATTACATATCCTGTTGCAGTTATCAAAAATCTTGGACCACCAAGTCTGTATCTTAGGGCAGGACCACCAGATATGGAAGAAAGAACCCCTCATTGTTGAGCATCTCCAGCAGGTGTCTGAACCATTAGCGCTGTATAGGCATATGATATCCGAAGTTTTGTACTATCTCATTAAAATTTTGTAACCATTCTCCTGTGTTCGGACACATCTAGAGGTTTTGTGAGGCATTATGAAGAGTGAGGAAATTTCTGATGGAGTGAACATGCTTCCCAAATCCCTCTCCCAGAGACCTATTAATGCTGGTTTCGGCAAAAGGATAGGAGTACAAATCCTGTGGTATATTTTTGAGATCAGCTTAGTTGGTGTATTCCTATCTGCAATAAGGCCTTCGATCCATGTTAGGGGACGTAGCAATGCCTGTTTGGGCACATGCTTGTTTATAAAGGATCGTAAGAATGAGAATAAAGATGGAGAAAAGTAATTACCAGGAAGGATTTGACCTAGTTCTTTTTCCTCTAAAATTGTACCCTCAACATTAAACAGAGCCAAGAAAGGTGTTTCTGAGTTTTTGAGACCTGTAGGTAGAGTTTCATACAGAGCTTTCGGCGTGTGGGCTAGTATATCTTTGATTTGTATTATGGGAGAGGGTAGAGGAATGGCATTTTGAGAAGATTGGAACCAATTCCATGCGGTAAGCGTGGATCTGATTAATGGGTTGAGCGATTTATCTCTACATTGAGTTAATTCAGCACCCACCAGGAGACCTGAAAAGGGTGTTCCATAGAAAAATTGTTCCATGGCTACCCAAGAATGATCATGATATTGAGCCAGCCAGTATATTATTCTTGAGAGAAGAACGGATTTGCCATATAGTTCAGGATCAGGTAGGTTAATACCCCCAAAGGGTTTAGGCTTGCTGAGAGTGGAGTATGACAGTCTTGGTTTTTTCCCAGCCCAAATAAACAAGCTAATATGCTTCCTAAGTGACTGATAGAATGTTTTTGGTATTGGGGTAGGAAGAACTTGTTGAAGATATGTTAGTCTGGGCAAAATAAGAGCAGCACCTATATTTTTCTGCCAAACCAGGAAAGCATATATGATTGCATTGAGTCGAGTTGGAATGCTATTGATTGTAATAAGTGCTCATAGTTGAGAGCGAACAAAGAGGAAGGGTTGGGCCCTATTTTAACTCCAAGTAATGTATGGTGTGTCCCAATTGAAAGGGGAGGAAGCTTTTAAATCTTTTTGGATCTTGTGTGGAAGGTCTATGCTCAATATGTGGGATTTGATCATGTTTATTTTGAAGTCGGAAAATGAGCTAAACTGATCTAATATCTGGTTTATACAGGGCAGGGAGTGTACTGGATTGGTGGTCATGACCAGCAAGTCATCTGCGAAGGCAGCTACTTTATGTTCCTGATCGCCAATTAGGCAGAAATCACTATTCTGGTACACTGAGCAGCAGTGAGTGGGCATAGGGGTTAGCCTGTTATACAGCACTGCACTCTGTTCTAAAGGCTGTTTTGGGGTGCTTTATTCAAAGAAGCACCACTAATGTTGCTTTTTGCAGTGCAGTAAGAGGGTCAAAGCCTTGTTTGAGGTACTTAAAAAAATAAATAAATAAATAAATAATAATAATAATTAAAAAAAATATTTTTAAAAAAATATCTTTTGGGTTGTGTTTGGGGAAAAACATATATAATACGTGATTGGCAGCTTGTAAATGTGAAAGAAATAGTTGCAGCGTTATTCGCCATACAAATAGACAAGCGCCATATAGTGCTAAATTGTTCAGTGTAGTTGAATTGCAAAAAAAAACAGTGAATCTGTGTATGTGGGGTTGTTCTTTTAAATAACTATTTGCGGCGTTATTCGCCATCCAAACAGAAAAGCGTGATATTGTGCTAACGTAGTCAGTGAAGTTGACTTGCCAAAAAACTGTGAATCCATGTTTGTGGGGTTGTTAGTTTTAAATAACTATTTGGACGTTATTCGCCATCAAACAGAAAAAGCGTGATATAATCTAACATAGTCAGTGAATTGACTTGAAAA
>ONZH01029893.1:0-17090 GCA_900303285.1 Rhinella marina | reverse complement strand
ATATTTTTTAACTTTTTTTTATTATTTTAAAGCTCAAATATGAGCTAATATACAGTGCTTTTTTTTTCTTTATGAGCAATCTCTGATTTTTCATGTTGAAAAAAAACAGAGATTTGCTCATTTCTTATCCAGGCCTGCCATCTAGTGGCCAGAATAAGAATTGCACTTTGAAAGCTGTAATCCTCACCAGCGAGGATTACAGCTTTCATAGCGTGTACAGACACCCCGGCCAATCGGGGCGTCTGAACATCACCCGGAAGCTAACGCTTCCGGGTTAAGACGCATGCTGATGCCGTGATCACGGCATCAGAGGGCCCGAGGAAGACGCCGCCGATGGCGGTAAGTAACAGCAAGTCTCTGCTGTTAGAAACAGCAGAGACTTGCCGGCCATGACGCCTGCCGCACGGGCGATCGGGCGTCACGTCCCCGCAGCACCCCAGCGCCGTACTATTACGACGCTGGTCGCGAAGGGGTGAAATAATTATATGTATTTATATATATTTTCTTTATTTTTATAATATATAGTTATTATAGAAATAATTAATAATTTGTTTTATTATTTAATATAGCTATTTAAAATGTTTAAGATTTTAAATAAATATTTTTAAAGAAACTTTTAATAACATAATTATAAGTATCTAAAATATTTTTTTATAATGCTTGATAATGCTATATATTAATATTCATATAATTATTATATATCAATACATTTTGATTAATAAATATATATATATATATATATATATATATATATATATATATATATATATAGTGATAGAGCGAGATAGATAGTCTGATAGATCATTTATATATAGAAATATATTAAATTAATTTATTCTAAATTTTATAGGATAAATAATGCCTACATGTATTGTTAATGGCTGCACTAGCAAAAGTGGAAAAAAAGGAGAACATAAATATATAATGCATGCTTTTCCAAACAAAGAAAAAATTAAAGCATGGCTTCAACAAACAGGAGATAAATTTATAAATTTAGAGGAAACCATAAAAATTATACTAGAAGGGAAAAAAATGACAATTTTCGTTTATGTTCGAAACATTTTTCTGAAGATTCTTACATTGTAGTTGGTGAAAACATACATTTAAAACCAGATGCCTTACCAACAATATTTAATTTCATACCTGGAAATAATATAATCAGAGACACTTTCTCAGCCAGACTTCAAAAGTGAAAAATTGAAGATTCACAGATGTCTTCAAGCAACTGTAAATGTAATGTAAAAAAAATTGATATGCAAACACAGACAGACATATCATTTTTAAATAATTCAAACATTTCTGAAAAAATAATATCTATAGCTAAAACATAGTAACATAGTTTATAAGGCCGAAAAAAGACATCTGTCCATCCAGTTCGGCCTGTTTTCCTATAAGTTGATCCAGAGGAAGGCAAAAAACCCCTGTGAGGTAGAAGCCAGTTTTCCCCACTTTAGGGAAAAAAATTCCTTCCCGACTCCAATCAGGCAATCAGAATTACTCCCTGGATCAACGACCCCTCTCTAGTAACTATAACCTGTAATATTATTACCCTCCAAAAATACATCCAGGCCTCTCTTGAACTCTTTTAGTGAACTTACCATCACCACCTCCTCAGGCAGAGAGTTCCATAGTCTCACTGCTCTTACCGTAAAGAATCCTCTTCTATGTTTGTATACAAACCTTCTTTCCTCCAGACGCAGAGGATGGCCCCTCGTCACAGTCACAGTCCCGGGGATAAATAGATCTCTGTACTGACCTCTGATATATTTATACATAGTTATTAGATCTCCCCTCAGTCGTCTTTTTTTCTAAAGTGAATAAGCCTAATTTTGATAATCTTTCTGGGTACTGTAGTCCACCCATTCCAGTTATTACTTTAGTTGCCCTCCTCTGAACCCTCTCCAGCTCTGCTATGTCTGCCTTGTTCACAGGAGCCCAGAACTGTACACAGTACTCCATGTGTGGTCTGACTAGTGATTTGTAAAGTGGCAGGACTATGTTCTCATCACGGGCTTCTATGCCTCTTTTGATGCAACCCATTATCTTATTGGCCTTGGCAGCAGCTGTCTGACACTGGTTTCTGCAGCTTAGATTTCTGTTCACTAAAATTCCTAGGTCCTTTTCTATGTCAGAGTTACCCAATATTTTACCATTTAGTATGTACTGGTGACTTGCATTATTCCTTCCCATATGCATAACTTTACATTTGTCAGTGAAAACCTCATCTGCCACTTCTCTGCCCAAGCCTCCAGTCTATCCAGATCCATCTGTAGCAGTGTACTGTCCTCTTCTGTGTTAATTACCTTACACAGTTTAGTGTCATCTGCAAAAATTGATATTTTACTGTGCAAGCCTTCTACAAGATCATTAATAAATATATTGAAGAGAATAGGGCCCAATACTGACCCCTGTGGTACCCCACTAGTTACAGTGACCCAATCTGAGTATGTACCATTAATAACCACCCTCTGTTTTCTATCACTGAGCCAGTTACTTACCCACATACAGACATTTTCTCCCAGGCCAAGCATTCTCATCTTATATACTAACCTTTTATGTGGTACAGTGTCAAATGCTTTGGAGAAGTCCAGATATACGACATCCATTGATTCGCTGCGGTCCAGTCTAAAACTTACCTCCTCATAGAAACTGATTAAATTGGTTTGACATGACCGATCCCTCATGAAGCCATGCTGATATGGAGTAATTTGCTTATTTTCATTGAGGTACTTGAAGATAGCATCTCTTAGAATACCCTCAAACAGTTTACCCACGACAGATGTTAAACTTACCGGCCTATAGTTCCCGGGCTCTGTTTTTGGACCCTTTTTGAATATTGGCACCACATTTGCTATGTGCCAATCCTGTGGAACACTCCCTGTCAGTATAGCGTCCTTAAATATCAGAAATAAGGGTCTGGCGATGACATTACTTAATTCTCTTAGGATACGGGGGTGTATGCCATCCGGTCCTGGCGATTTGTCTATTTTAATCTTTTTAAGACGCAGCTCTTCCTGGGTCAGACAGGGCACTTTTAATGGGGAATTTACTTTTATATTCTGCATTTCATGACAGTTTATTTTCCTCAGTGAATACAGTGGAGAAAAAGATATTTAGTAGCTTTGCTTTCTCCTCATCGCTCTCTGCAACTCCCCTCTCATTACTCTGTAAGGGGCCGACACCTTCAGGTTTATACTTTTTACCATTTATATAATTAAAGAACATTTTAGGGTTAGTTTTACTTTCTTTGGCGATTAATCTCTCGGTCTCTAGTTTGGCTGTTTTTATTTGTCTTTTACATATTCTATTTTTTTCCTTATAGTTTTTCAATGCTTCCTCGCTCCCCTCCTGTTTTAGTGATTTAAATGCTTTCTGTTTGTCACTTATTGCTTTCTTTACAGTTCTGTTTATCCACATTGGTTTTTTCTTGTTCCTTAACCTTTTATTCCCATAAGGTATGTACCTCTCACAATTAGATATTAGGATGCTTTTAAAAATATCCCGTTTTGTGGCTGTATTTTTATTTTTGAGGACTTTGTCCCAGTTAGTTAGGCCTATGGCCTCTCTTAGTTGGCTAAATTTAGTTTTTTTGAAGTTAGGTATTTTTGTTCCTCCCTGAAGAAACGCTCTTTTGAATGACAGTTGGAAGGTTATTATATTATGGTCACTATTTCCCAGGTGTCCCCCAACCTGCACATCTGTTGTTCTGTCAGGTCTATTGGTTAATACTAAGTCCAGTATGGCCGTCCCTCTAGTCGGGTCCTGAACCAGTTGGGAAAGGTAATTGTCTTTGGTTATTTCCAAGAACCTGTCTCCTTTATGAGATATACAGGTTTCAGTTTTCCAGTCTATATCTGGGTAGTTGAAATCCCCCATAATAACGACCTCATTATGATTTTCCACCTCGTCTATTTCGTTTAGAAGTAGATTTTCTATGGGCTCTGGTATACTAGGGGGTTTATAATAAACTCCTATTAGTATTTTATTATTGTTTTTGGCTCCATTTATTTCTACCCACAGTGACTCCACATCTTCATGTCCTTCACTTATATCTTCCCGCAGTGTGGGCTTTAGACAGGACTTTAGATAAAGGCAGACCCCTCCCCCTCTCCGGTTTTGGCGATCCTTTCTAAACAGACTGTAACCCTTTACGTTAACTGCCCAGTCATAGCGATCATCCAGCCATGTCTCAGTTATTCCCACTATGTCATAGTCCTCCTCACACATCACTAATTCCAGTTCACCAATTTTATTAGTCAGGCTTCTGGCATTAGTGTACATACACTTAAGAGGTCTATGTATATTTTTTACCCCCCTTTTAAAATTACTATTACCTGTGAATTGAATATCCGGGGTTTTTGGGTTACTTTGGTTGATGTTTTGCCCAATATTCTCCCTACATTCCTCACTAATCCCAACCCCCACTAACCCCCCACTCTCCCCGACTATGACCCACTCTCTATCTACACTATCTATCCCCTTATTAGTATTACCCCCCACCCTCCCCCCAGATCCTAGTTTAAAAGCTCCTCCAGCCGTCTAACCATTTTCTCCCCCAGGGCAGTTGCACCCTCCCCACTAAGGTGCAGCCCGTCCCTACTATAGAGTCTGTAGCCGACAGAGAAGTCGGCCCAGTTCTCCATGAACCCAAACCCTTCCTTCCTGCACCAGCCTCTGAGCCACTTATTTACCTCCCTAATCTCCCGTTCTCTTTAGTGACGCTCGTGGCACTGGTAGTATTTCTGAAAACACTACCTTGGAGGTCCTGGACTTGAGCTTCTCTCCTAGTTCCCTAAAATCATTTTTAAGGACCTTCCATCTCCCCCTGACTTTGTCATTGGTGCCAATGTGTACCATGACCGCCGGGTCTTCCCCAGCCCCACCCAGCAATCTGTCAATCCGATCCGCGATATGCCGAACCCAAGCACCCGGGAGACAACACACTGTTCGGCATTCACGGTCTCGGCGACAGATGACCCTGTCTGTCTGCCTAATAATAGAGTCCTCTACCACCAGCATCTGTCTGGCCTTTGCTGGTCTCCTTTTCCCATCCTTCCTGCAGCGGTTATCCTCCTGGTTACTAGGAGAAATGGCCTGCTGCAGTGTCGCTGGTCCTGGGCTTTCATCCCTAATATCAGCCAAACAGGCATATTTACTAGGGTGTTCCAGCTCAGGACTAGCCTCCCTGGCACTTTTCCCTCTACCCCTCCTTACTACATTAACCCAACTGCTGACCTGATAGTCCTGCTCTTGCCCATCTCCTCCCTCCTCCTCTTCACTGACCCCAGCCAGTGCCTGCACTGTGAGGTCTAAGCCTCTCTCCAGGTGTTCAATGCCCCTAAGTATGCCAAGCTGCTTATTTAGATCCAAGATCTGGGCTTCCAAATATGCAACGTGATTGCATCTCGTGCAAATGTATTCACCCATGAATGGTTCTTCAAGGCATGCATACATTGCACAGGACACACACTTAGTAGCATTG
Organism: Rhinella marina; assembly: GCA_900303285.1. Taxonomy (NCBI): domain Eukaryota; kingdom Metazoa; phylum Chordata; class Amphibia; order Anura; family Bufonidae; genus Rhinella; species Rhinella marina. The sequence goes on along the minus strand of ONZH01029893.1, from coordinate 11,608 downwards.
TCCATGGAGATAGCATTGTCCATGGAGATCACACGTATCTAAAAAATGCTAATGCTGCTATTGAAGATAATTATACAAATAATACCCCAAAAGATATTGAAACAAATATAGAGAATGTAAACTTTGAATTACAAGGCCCTGCAGTACCTGATGAAGAATACGATATTCAAATGGAAATAACTCCATCTCCACTAGCTGATATATTTGGTTCTCTGGTTTTCTCTAGTGGGCTCTCATTACAAAGCCCAGAGTCCAACACAGATAGTGATTACATTCCAGAATGTACTTCTGATTGTGAAAAAGATGAAACTGTACCTGAAATACCCAGCAAAATAAATTTGGCTGAATCTGTAGAGAGTGATACAAAATATATAATTTTTGACTCAAGTCTTGATACATTATTATACAAGGTAAAATGTCAAGCTGTAGAAAGTTGCTTTGCAACAGTGAAAAATTTTACTAAACATACAGAAGGATCGTCTATTTCTATAAAAGGAAATTGTCAAAGTGGTCATCATTTTAAAATATGGGAAAGTCAACCAAGAATAGGAAAATATGGAGCAGGAAATGTTCTAATAGCTGCCACAATTTTATTTAGTGGTTCTAATTTCGTTAAAGTTCAAGAGTTTTTTAATATTCTTGGAGTTCCTTCTATTTCTGAAAGCACTTACTATCGATATCAAAAAATTTTTTTGCTTTCCTGCAGTAGATCTAGCATGGAAAAAAGAACAGGAGAAGGTGAAGGAAAATTTAAAGAACGAACTGGCTTGCTTAATAGGAGATGGACAGTGTGACAGTTCAGGTCACAATGCAAAATATTGTGTGTACACATTAATGGACTCAATTTCGGATAAAATAGTAGATATAGAGGTTGTGCAATGTACTCAAGTTTCTTCATCATTTACAATGGAAAAACTTGCTTTTGAAAATTGTATGGACAGAATAATTCAAAATGGAATTGATATTGCCATTCTAGCGACAGACAGACATGTCAGTATAAAAAAAAAAAAACTTATGAGGGAAAAATACCAGGACATTATTCACCAATTTGACATTTGGCACTATGCTAAATCTTTAAATAAAAAATTAATAGCTGCCAGTCACAAAAAACAATGCTCTGAGATAACACCATGGATAGGAAAAATAATAAAACATTTCTGGTGGTCAGTAAAAACATGCCAAAGAGATGTCACACAGTTAACTGAAAGATGGCAATCAGTTACTTACCACATAGCCGATATACATTCATGGAGAGAAGGTAGCTGTTATCAACAATGTCAACACAAGCCAGTCATTAATGATCCTGGAAAAAAAATTGCATGGTTAAAAAAAGGAACCTCTGCACATAATGCAGTTAAAGAAATAGTTATGGGATCACAAATAACTAAAGATCTGCAACATCTCGTTCGAAATTGTCATACAGGAGCACTCAAAGTTTTCCACAGCAATGTCTTAAAATATAGATCGAAACGAACCCATTTTGGAAAGGATGCAATGGAAGCAAGGACAAAACTTGCTGCTTTGGCACACAATAATAATGTAGGCCGACAACATAAAGTTGTAAAATAACCCCCCAAAAATACAGCTTCTTTGGGAACCAAACAAACTAAATTAGTTTTCCCAAAATCTCAAAAGAGATGGATAATTCGATACGTGTATGAAAAAATGTCAGATGACCATTTAGAAGAGATGTTCACAGATGTAATTAAATTAGTAAAGGGAGAAATTACTTCAGATTGGAACTCTCGCGCACCAGAACTCCCACCCAACATTGCTGCAGTGGAAAGGCCTAGTAAAGACGAAATACTAAAACAACACTATTCAAGATTTGGAATTGATAATAGATTTCTACTCAATGATTAAATAAATAGTAAGATATTTTATTATTAATTATTTATAAGTTATATTTTAATAATAATAAAGACACGTGATATACTAATAGGGAATTGAGAACACGGAATAGCTACCGGGTAATATAATTTTGTTATAGATGCCTGTACCGGAGAGAAAACCGCAGCATGTTGCTTTTAGGAGCCTCCGTTGTCTTCAGGTCAGTTTTGTCCCCATTGACAATGAATGGGGACAAAACGGAAGCATTTTATTCCGGTTTTTAGCCCCTATGACGGAACTCAATACCGGAATTTATATGTGAAAGTAGACTTAGGCTACTTTCAAACTAGCGTTTTTTAAATTCCGGTATTGAGTTCCGTCATAGGGGCTCAATACCGGAAAAAAACGCTTCAGTTTTGTCCCCATTCATTGTCAATAGGGACAAAACTGAACTGAAGACAATGGAATGCTCCTGAAAGCATTCCATTCCGTCTTCAAACCGGAGAGCAAACCGCAGCATGCTGCAGTTTTCTCTCCGGTCCAGGCATCCGCACCAAGACGGATCCAGAATGACCCCCAATGCAAGTCAATGGGGGCGGATCCGTTTGGTGTGACACACCAGTAATCCGGATCCGTCCTCCATTGACTTGCAATGGGGGGTCATTCCGGATCAGGCTACATATATGCAGACAGACATACATACACACACATACAGTACTTACATACTCCAGGCATTGACGCCGGCAGCACGTCTTCACGCGCCTCATGCGCGCAGCTATGACGATTTCCCTCTGCGCCCAGCAGAGGGTGCTGTGGGGAATCATCACTGCGCACAGGAGGCGCGTGAAGACGTGCTGCCGGCGTCCATGCCTGGAGCATGTAAGTATGTATCTGTGTTTGTGTGTATGTGTGTGTATGTATGTCTGTGTCTTGTTGTCTGACATGTGTGGGGCCGGAGCGCTGCTCCGGCTCCACACATGTACCAGCAGCAGCACGGATCCAGCGGCACCCTTTAGCTGCCGGATCCGTGCTGCCACTAGTGTGAAAGTGGCCTTAGGTTACCTTCACACTAGCGGCAGCCCGGATCCGTCAGGTGAAGGGTGCTGCCGGATTCGGCCTGCCTCAATGACATGTGTGGGGCCAGAGCTGCGCTCCGGCCCCACACATATCACACAGTGTCACACACAAACACATACAAAAAAACACAATACTCACAGACAAACACAGAAACATACACAGACACACATACATACTTACATTCACTGGCCGGAGTTCTTCACAGACAGGAGGGCGCGCAGGTATGACGAATTCCCACAGCGCCCTCCTGTCTGTGACGAAGTCCGGCCAGTGAATATAAGTATGTATGCGTATATATGTTTTTGTTGGTATATGTCTGTATGCATGTATGTATATATGTGGATCCGTCATGACCTCCCATTGCAAGTCAATGGAGGACAGATCCGGATTACTTGTGTGTCACAACAAACGGATCCGTTACCATTGACTTGCATTGGGGGTCATTCCGGATCTGTTTTGGTGCGGATGCCTGGACCGGAGACTTGCTCTCTGGTCAGAAGATGGAACGGAACACTTTTAAGAGCATTCCGTGGTTTTCAGTTCAGTTTTGTCCCCGTTGACAATGGGGGGGGTGCCTTCGGAATAATGGTACAAATCTCTATCCACAGCTACAAGCTAAGAGCAAAGAGAAGAACAAAACTATTAGTTTTTATTGAAGACGGTAAAACCAACAAATTTCCGCTCTACATATCCAGAAGAAAATATTAGGCAGGGGAGACATGATAACTTGGGATGAGTGAACCCCAACTTAACAGGTCCAGCATTCAGGCAGTGGAGAAATATGGATATAACAGAATTGTATGCTGGAATGCAAAACAAAAGCCTTTAGGACCCATTCGCATCGTGTGCAGTGTACTGACCTCCCGGCACTGAACTAGCATAATTTTGACAGTGTTATCCAACACATTCCAGAACTGTAAGGGTTACATAGCATCATAAATCAGTATTATGCTATGTAACCCCTGTTCAGTGCCGGGAGGTAAGTTAAGTGCACACAATGCGGGAGACATTTGAGTCTCCCACTCATTTGAAAGGGGCCTAATCCTGTCAGAATATAAGTTATGGCCAGCTGAACGGATCTGGCCGGTCTCTGTTATACAGGATGAAAAACTAAGTCCTGTCCTTCATAATGGAAACAAGACAGATCCTATATGCATCCCATAGATGTCTATTATGACATAATGCAAAGTGGAAAGCAACCCCCACCCCAATACTATCCCACACAGTGCCCCCTCTCTCGTCCATACAACCTCCACAGTGCCCCTTTCTCTCGTCCATACAACCTCCAAAGTGCCCCCCCCCTCCTCCATACACTGAATCGCACATCGCTGAATTGTCTGCACCTCCACAGTATTATCTCTCAGGCAGGCAGACACTCTCCCTTCTCACTGAAATAATAAAATGTCTAAATATAATTATTTTAAAAAAATGAAAGTTCCCTATACTATTGCAGTGTGTATGGTACCTGCTCCTCATGTAAGGAAGAGTCACCTCCAGGGAGCTTCACAGGCAGCTCCCAGCATGCTCCAGTGCTCTGACATCATTTCCTCCCCACAAGTGTACACTGAAGTTTAGAGCAGGATCCCTGGATAAGTGAGATACAGAGCTGCTGTCAGACTAATTCATCCACCAGGGATCCTGCTCTGAGCTTCATTGTACAAGGCTTTGTGAGAGTAACAGCAGCAGTTACTTTCACTTTCCTCCCATGCACTGCCCTCATGGCTGAAAAAGATATCTCCTCCCTCCATCAGCAAACAGTCCCTGCACCTAAATGTAAGTCTGCAGAAAAGAGTATTAAAATATTTGCTTCACATGTATATGAGTGTGTGCATGATGTATATCTTCGGTATTAATGTGTTCATGTACAACTGTGTGTATAAAGGTTTGTGTATGTGTGCATATACCCTGTATAGTTGTATGTGTGTATATGTACCCTGTATATGTGTATACAGGGGAGGACCCAGGAATTTTTTCTAGGGGGGGGGTCCGAAAAGGAAAAAGGGTGTGGCGTCTTGTGGGTGGGGCTATTTTTCTCCACGCCCACATACATTAAAGACATAATAGCAGAGTAAAGTTGTGGCTCGCGTAGCACGCCCTGGCGAAAAATAGGCCACGCCCATTATTAAAAGCCCCTCCCATATCTAATAGACCACTCCCAACAAACACTACAGCTGAAATGATATGGTTGAGGCCCAGTTCTATACATCATATGGAGAGGGGAGGACGTGTCCTGGCTGCACTGCCTGCTTCACATTATACAATATACAACAGCAGGCTACACACAGCCAGGAAGATCCTCCACTCTCCTCCCTCCCCAGATCCTGCTCCAGGCCTGAGCGTCCCCCCCCACCATCTGCCACCTGCCTGTGCCCTGCTGACCCCCTTTGGTCATCCTCACCCAGCTCTGAATCCTCCTTCTGTAAATGGCAGAGGGAGGAGCCGGAGCATCTCCTCTCCTACACAGCGCCCCATACCTGTTACATCCAGTGATGTCACCTTTGTTGTAGACGTTCTCTTTCCTCATCTTCTCCATTCGGACCAGACCGCCATGAAGATTTTTCAGCCATCTCTCGTCTCTGCAGAAATACAAACAGACATTAGTTTCCCACATTTCCATCATCTTTACATCTTCTGAAAACCTCATCCTGCCACCCCCAATACTGTGCCCGCTGTGCTCCCCCAATACTATACTGCAGAAACCGTCCCCTGAAATTACTACTACCACACAGATAGTGCCCCCTTTATTAATTATTGGCACACAGTGCTCTAAAAAATAACTGCGCCTAGACTAATGATATTATGCCAGGGTGCCCCCCAAAAGTAACAGTGCTCCCCAAAATCCCACCAATAGAAATAATTATCTGCTAGACCACACTTAGTAGTAATGATGTCCCCATACTAGACATCATGTTCCCCATAGCCCCCCAGTAGTAGTAAAGCTCACAATAATACCACAGCTTAGTGCCCGCAGTTGAGCTAATATCCCAATAATGTATACCAGTATAAAATACCCCTATATAGTGCCCCAGTAAATGCCCTCATAGTGCTCCTCTCCCCCATAGTGTTCCCCATAATATGCCAGTAAAAAATGCCCCTTCTTACTGCCCCATCACATGCCCCTATAGTGCTCCTCTCCCCCATGTGCCAGTAAAAATTGCCCACTTAGTGCCAGATGCCATAGTGCCCCCTATAAAGTATCAGTATAAAATGCCCCTTTAGAGCCACCAGATGACCCCATAGTGCCTGCAAATGATGCCCCTATAGTGCTGCTCTCCCCTATAGTACCTCCCATAATGTGCCAGAAAAAAATTACCCCTTAGTGCCAGATGCCATAGTGCCCCCCCATAATGTGGCAATAAAAAAGTGACTCTTTAGAGCCACCAGATGCCCCCAAATGAGGCCCCTATAGTGCCACCACATGCCCCATAGTGCCAATCTCCTCTATCGTGCCCCCTATAATGTGCCAGTAAACAAAATGCCCCTTTAGAGCCACCAGATGCCCCCATAGTGCCCCCAAATTATGCCAATATAGTGCCAAATGCCAGTAAGGAAATGGCACAGTACAGGGCAGGGAGGCACGGTACAGGACAGGGGGGCACGGTACAGGGCAGGAGGCAAGGTACAGGGCAGGAGGCAAGGTACAGGGCAGGAGGCAAGGTGCAGGGCAGGAGGCAAGGTGCAGGGCGGTACGGTGCAGGGCGGTACGGTGCAGGGCAGGAAGCATGGTACAGGGCAGGGCGGTACGGTACAGGGCAGGGAGGCACGGTACTGGGCAGGGAGGCATGGTACTGGGCAGAAAGCATGGTACTGGGCAGGAGGCAAGGTACTGGGCAGAAAGCATGGTACAGGGCAGGGCGGCACGGTACAGTGCAGGGTTGTCACGATACCAGAATTTTGAGTTCGATACCGATACGATACCTTGCCAAAATAAAGAAGAACCTGAGGTCTGATGGAGGCACGAGACGCCGATCCCTGTACTGTGACATCACTGTTTTTTATCCCTGTACGGTGACATCACTGTGTTTATTATTCCTGTACTGTGACATCACTGTGTGTATTATCTCTGTACTGTGACATCACTGTGTTTATTATTCCTGTATTGTGACATCACTGTGTTTATTATCCCTGGACTTTGACATCATTGTGTTTATTATCTCTGTACTGTGACATCGCTGTGTGCATTATCCCAGTGCAGGAGGAGGTAAGTGGTCTGTGTTTGTTTTCTATTTTTCAGGGTCGTGAATGCAGAGGACTACGTCGGATTCGGTGGACTACGTCGGACCAGCTTTTTTTTTTTTTTTAAATAAAATGGTCAAACAGGGGTCTGGGGGAGTGTTTATTTCAATAAAATGTTTTATACTTGTGTGTGTATTTTTTTCAGATCAGCGTCTTGTGTCCCCATCAGACCTCAGATCAGCGTCTTGTGCCCCCATCAGACCTCAGATCAACACAATGTGCCCCCATCAGAGCTCAGGTCAGCGTCTTGTGCCCCCATCAGAGCTCAGGTCAGCGTCTTGTGCCCCCATCAGACCTCAGGTCAGCGTCTTGTGCCCCCATCAGACCTCAGATTAACACAATGTGCCCCCTTGTGGCCCCCCTCCTCAGATCAACACAATGTGCCCCCATCAGACCTCAGGTCAGCGTCTTGTGCCCCCCTCAGACCTCAGATCAGCCCACCCAGCCACTTCAAAAAAATCATACTTACCTGTTCTGGCCGCCGCTGTCCTCAGGTTCCCCGCTCCACTCTCTTGCCTGCCGGCGCTCACTATGACCTGACGCTGCGTCAGGTCATAGCGCGCGCCAGGGAAGAAGGTGGAGCGCGGAACCAGTGAGGACAGCGGCGGCCAGAACAGGTAAGTATGATTTTTTTTTTTTAAGTGGCTGGGACCTGGGTGGGCTGATCTGATGGGGGCGCGGGGCCCCTGGCAGCGCGGCAGATATTAGAACATGGCAACCGCATCAAAGTGATGCGCACGCCATGTTCTAAGTATCGGACGGCAAGAAAACTCGGTATCGAGCTTTGGTACCACACTAGGTACCGAAACCGTACCGAGTTTTCGATATATCGTGCAACCCTAGTACAGGGCACGGTACAGGAGGCATGGTAAAAGACAAGGGCACAGTACAGGGCAGGGGGGGCACAATACAGGGCCGGGGCGACACGGTACAGGGCAGGGGGGGCACAATACATGGCGGGGGGGGCACAATCTCACCATTTTCTCTTGCTGCAGCAGGAGGTCGGCTGGCCGGATGGCTGTTCCGGCGGGAGCGAGGTCTGGCTGGATGGCTGTTCTGCCCGGTGGAAGGACTGGCCGGGCAGCCAGTCACATGGGGCTCTGGAGCGGGGGCTTGAAATGATTGGTGGAGAAGCAGCTTCCGCCCTCTGCTTCTCCACCAATCAGATACGACATTACAGCAGCGCAGAGGAGAGGTAGGAGAAAAACCTCTCTCCCCTCTCCTCTTTAGCGCTGCTGCCGCCCTTCAAAACGGACCAGGGCCACGACGCCTGTGGCGATTGCGGTGTGGCCCTGAGGTATTTAAAAAAAAAAAAAAAAATTCTTTATGGTTCTAGGGGGGGTCCAGACCCACTGGACCCCCCCTGTATATATATATATATACTCTGTATATGTGTGTATGAATGTGTGTATATATACCCTGTATATGTTGTGGGGAAGTTAGCTCAGTAGGGTGCGGCTTTGCGGTGTGAACAGCAGTCAGAGTCCCAGACACAGATGAAGTCCAAATGCAGGCTTGGCCTGCGTTTATTCACAAGCTCAAAATAAAAGATAATACAGCCTTTGCTTCAGGCACAAACAAAATAAACCCTGCTTGTCCAGCACTACCTAAACATAAGACAGTTTTCCTCACTATACGTGCGTCTAGCTATAGCCACACGAATACAACATGTTATGTAGTACAGTCCACAAGTTTTTACCTTTGATAGCGTAAAAAGTATCTCCTGAGGCCAGCCTCTTTCTGTCTGCACATCTTGCAGGCTTTGTGGACCTGCTAATGGTCCAGCCTCAGCACCTGTGGTGCCTGACTCCAAACCCTAAGACCTGGAGTGGAGGAAGTGGGATGGATGGCCCCACTGCCAAACCTGTCATCCATCCCAAAAAACCAGGCCCAAACACACTTTATCAAAAATGTCTCCAGCAACTACTTTTGCTGGAGACCATATCGCACTTTCCTGGTTTCCCCATGTCTCCTGTTGGGAGACATGAACTTCCCTCAGTCTCTAGTAGGCATAGTAGCTGAACCCAGGAGAAATATACCGGCCATCCAGGATTAACCCCTTCAGTGTCTCACATACCCTCCCCCTTTGTTCGAACCTGTGGGGGCGAACACTTTTAGCCATTAAACAGTGTGTCCTTGATAGCGCATCTGCGTTCCCTTGTAATTTACCCGCTCTGTGTTCTACAGTGAATTTTAAGTTTTGCAACGTAAGGAACCACCTCGTGACCCTTGCATTTCTCTCTTTAGCCTGGCTCATCCAGGTGAGAGGGGAGTGGTCGGTCACTAGCCTGAAGTGCCCACCTAGCAGGTAATACTTCAGCGCTTCTAGGGCCCATTTTATCGCCAAACATTCACGTTCCACAATGCTGTAGTTCCTTTCTGGGGGTGTAAGCTTCCTGCTAAGATAGGTGACTGGGTTCTCCTCACCCCCCACCTCTTGGGAAAGTACTGCCCCTAGCCCTACATCAGAAGCATCGGTTTGTACCACAAATGTCTTAGTGAAATCAGGAGTGACGAGTACTGGCTCTCTACAGAGGACTAATTTCAGTCTTTGGAACGCCCCCTCAGCCTCTTCACTCCATTTAACCATGACAGACCTACTTCCCTTGGTCAGATCTGTCAAGGGCGCTGCTATAGTGGCGAAGTTAGGGATAAATCTGCGGTAATAGCCCACAATACCCAGAAAAGCTCTCACCTGCTTTTTGGTCACTGGCCATGGCCAATTTTGGATGGCTTCTACTTTGTTGACCTGGGGCTTGATGACACCTCTCCCTATTATGTACCCTAGATAACGCGCCTCCTCCAGACCCAACGCACATTTTTTTGGGTTTGCAGTCAAACCTGCAGCCCTGAGGGAGTCTATTACTGCTTGCACCTTTGGTAGGTGACTTTCCAAGTCTTCACTAAAAATGATGACGTCATCTAAATAAGCAGAAGCATACCTGCGATGGGGCTTAAGGATGACATCCATTAATCTCTGAAACGTGGCAGGAGCCCCATGTAGTCCAAAGGGAAGGCAGACATATTGGAACAAACCCTCAGGGGTGACAAATGCAGTCTTCTCTTTAGCATGGTCAGTGAGCGGTACCTGCCAATACCCTTTCGTCAGATCTAGTGTAGAGAAAAATCTCGCATGTCCCAATCTCTCTATCAACTCATCCACCCTTGGCATTGGATAGGCGTCAAACTTTGACACCTCATTTAATTTCCGGAAGTCGTTACAGAACCGTAGTGTGCCATCTGGTTTGGGTATCAGGACTATGGGACTTGACCATTCACTATTTGACTCCTCAATAACCCCCAGCTCCAACATTTTTTTTACTTCTTCTGAAATGGCCTGTCTACGAGCTTCTGGTACCCTGTATGGCTTTAAGTGTACCCGTACCCTTGGCTCAGTGACAATGTCGTGCTTGACTAGGGAAGTACGCCCCGGTAATTCAGAGAACACATCAGTGTTCCTCAGGACAAACTCCTTTGTCTGCTGCCCTTGTGCCCTAGACAAGGTTTCCGAGATACGCACCCCTGGTATACTCTTGGGAGGGACCTTTACCTCAGGGGGAAGCTTCCCCGGCCTACCCCTACTGGGTAAACTCACTGCAGACAAGGACTCTCGCTCTTTCCATGGCTTCAGCAAATTAACATGGTAGATTTGCTCAGGCTTCCTTCTGCCGGGCTGGTGCACCTTATAGGTGACTTCCCCCACCTTTTCAATAACCTCATATGGCCCGTGCCATTTGGCCAAAAATTTGCTTTCTACAGTCGGCACCAAGACCAGCACTCGGTCCCCTGGCGCAAAGGTTCTGACCTTAGCCGACCTGTTATACACGCGACTCTGGGCCTCCTGTGCTTGCTCTATGTGGGCCTTCACTATGGGCATAACGGCTGCTATCCGATCCTGCATGAGGGAGATGTGTTCGATAACACTTCTGTAGGGGATGTGTTCTTGCTCCCAGGCGATGTCCAGGAGCCCACGAGGGTGTCTGCCATATACTAGCTCAAATGGAGAGAACCCGGTGGAGGACTGGGGTACCTCACGTATTGCAAACATCAAACAGGGCAATAAACAATCCCAGTCTTTACCGTCCTAGCTAACCACCCTCTTTAACATGCCCTTCAAGGTCTTGTTGAATCTTTCAACAAGTCCGTCAGTTTGGGGATGATATACTGACGTACGCAGATGTTTAATTTTTAAGAGCTTGCACATCTCCTTCATGACCCGTGACCTAAACGGGGTCCCCTGGTCGGTGAGGATCTCTTTAGGAATGCCAGTTCGGGAGAACATGTTAAACAGCTCTCTGGCAATGACCTTTACAGAGGTGTTTCTCAGAGGTACCGCCTCAGGATATCGGGTGGCGTAGTCTAATACAACCAGTATGTACTGATGCCCTCTAGCGGATTTCACCACTGGGCCAACTAGATCCATTGCAATTCTGTCAAATGGTACCTCTATGATGGGCAGTGGTAC
>ONZH01029892.1:0-26295 GCA_900303285.1 Rhinella marina | reverse complement strand
CCAGATTCGTTACGAACTTTGTCAAAATTCGGTTCGGTGACGAACCGAACTTTTGGGAAAGTTCGTAACGAATCTGGTTCGTTACGGTTCGGTTCGCTCATCCCTAGTTGCCACACTTTCTGATATACTCCATTTCTCCTTGCCCTCAGTTATAATGAACAAGGAGCAATCATCGCCTAACATCTATGATGGCTCACTATACTTGTAAAGAAGGAAATGCAGTAACTGTTTCCTTGATCAGAATTAAGCCCTATTCTCTTTAATATATTTATTAATTATCTTGTAGAGGGGCTGCACAGTAAAATATCAATTTTTGAACATTACACTAAACTGTTTAAAGTAATTAATACGGGGGGGGGGGGCGTGGTTGAGCTGCCTGAGCAGATGGTTGCACACTGAAAGAGCTTCTGCACCAAGCGGCATACAAAGCGACGAACAGACCGATCAAACCTGCCAAACATATACCAAAAGTGCCACTTAACTGCCTAAGATGCCTAAAAGTAAGCGCACAAACCTCACCAAAATGTGAGTACAACTCCCCGCTCACCTAACCAGGCCCAGGCTACTGTGAATACTATATTTGCATTAGAGATTTTCCCTACTTCTGACAAACCAGCCTCCAGCAGCTTATTGAAAGATATTTCCAGCATGATTTCTCCTTTACAATCCTCAGTTACTGAGTTGGAGTCCAGGGTTTCCCATATCGAAAGTAAGATGGGATCATTTGTGAATTCCCATAACCAATTGATAGACTCTAATAACACTGTTTCTGAAGACATTGACTTTATTAAAGCTAAGCTTGCTGACCTTGAAGATCGGTCGAGGAGGAATAATGTTAAAATAAGAAGGATCCCTGAGGATATTCAGCCTGGTGTCTTAAAACAATATTTTCAAGCATTCATCAAGCTTTTACTTCCCAACTGCCAACCTCAAGACCTTATAATTGACAGGACCCATAGAATCCCAAAGCCATGTCACTTATATGACTCAATCCCAAGGGATGTCCTAGCTAGGGTGCATTTTTTCCATGTTAAGGAAGCTATCATGGCAGCTGTTCGTAAAACGCCACTGATTCCAGCTCCGTATCAGGACATTAAAGTGTTTGCTGATTTATCTGCTACTACTCTCTGCATGAGGAAACAATTTGCACCTCTGACTTCTTTTCTCAGAGAACATCACATGGCTTATAAATGGGGATTCCCAGTCAAAATCCTGATTTCTAGAAACGGAGCTATGCATGCTATTTCTTCAGTAGAATCTGGCTGGAAACTACTCAAGGCCTGGAACATCCCAGCAGCAAGCCCTACTGGTCACTCTTTCCCACCGCCAACAGCAATTAAACTTGAGTGGCATCAAGTTACTGCTCGTCGGGGAACCAAGCATTGATCGAATCTGTAAGAGATATCTAAACTACAAGGTGCTAATGAACAAATTGTTCTACAAGGCTTCAACTGAACTTTCCCCAGTTTAAAGTAACACAGCTATGTTTAGCTGTCGCTGTTACCATTCTTATTTCTTATGGGTATCAACCCATTTTCTGCTTTTATATGTACTATTATATTATTACTTTGTTGTTTTTTCCTTTCTCTTTTACATTTTTTCAGGTAATCATATATCACAGAGGGTACACACCTGAAGGTGCCACACAGGTCTCTACATCCTGAACCAGTTTCAACCCTGCTAGCTTCTTTTGTTTCAACTATAGTACGCAATGCTAGAAGTATGCGGATTAAGATGTACCTGTGGCTGTTAATATTGTCTCTATTAATGTTTGTGGGCTAAATTGTCCACAAAAAGAGAGCGTATCTATGGGCCAAAGCTATTAAAACACATGCTGATGTCCTTGCAGTTCAGGAAACCCATGTGGTAGTAAGAGACGCCCATCGGGTCAAACATGCTAAATTCCCCATTCTGATCCAATCCCATTACCATAAGAAAAAAAGAGGAGTAATACTCGCATTTAGAGACTCTCTCGCAAACTGTTAAATAGCATGGTTGACCCTAATGGGAGATTTATTATCAAGGTTTGTGAGATTTACAATAGGATTTTCACCATTGTTGCACTATACTCCCCCAACACCCACCAAATCAGATTTCTCCACAGACTTTTAGCTAAGGTCAAACAAATTCAACAAGGTCATTTATTGTTATGTGGTGATTTCAACTCTATGACCTATATGATGTGTAGCGCATGCAACATGACATGGAGAGAGATTATACTTATTTCTCTTCATCTCATTTATCATACTCGTGTATAGACCTCTTCCTTGTCAGATAGATCTCTTCTAACTTCCGCAACCAATTCCAAAATTGATGTTATCAAATGGTCTGACCACGCCACCATATCCCTGACTATAACTGATCCTCTGATTACTAAGGACAATATATGGAAGTGTAATCCCTTTTTGCTCTCCAACCCCACATACAGAAAACCCCTGAAAGAAGGTCTGAAAGAATATTTTCAGATCAACACTGGCTCTGTTGATAGTCCGCACAGCTTATGGTGTGCTCACAAAGCCTTCATTAGAGGCTTATTTATTCAAATGGGCTCCAGAGCAAAAAGGGATAGGGAAAAACAATTAGATCAGATTATTTCACAGATCAGATCCACAGAATCTCTTAACAAACGCTCACCTACTGCAGAACAAACCACGCAATTACGTTTACTCCGCATACAACTGAAGCAATTCCTTCTATACAAATACGAATGTGCCTTACAACAAACCAAAGCCCCTTTTTATTCCCAAGACAATAAGGTGGGTAAACTATTAGCTTCCCATATTAAAAAAAAGCAGCCAAAGCGAGAATTCCTTTTCTATCTGATCCACAATCCAACTCAAGGATGTTATACCCCAAAGAAAAAGCCAATAAATGTATGGAATATTATGCCTCCTTGTACAATCTAGTTACAGACCCTCAGACATATAAAGCTTCATCCACTCAAATTCAAGACGTTCTTAATTCTATAAACCTTCCCTCCTTAGACCCTTAACTGGCGATCAGACTACAAAAACCCTGACAAGAAAAATAAATAGTAGATATAATAAAATCCCTTCCACAACATAAAAGCCCAGGCCCTGATGGTCTCACTAATCTATACTACAAGTCATTTTCTGAGAGTTTGTCACCTCATCTACATAAATCCCTATCTTTGGCCTTTCTTCAAGGTACATTACCTAAAGAAATGCTCGCTGCCACCATAGTAACTTTACCCAAACCTGGAAAAACCCTGACTGTCCGCAAAATTTCAGACCCATGTCACTCTTAAATAACGATGCTAAGATCTATGCCAAATTGTTAGCCAAAATATTGTCAGTCCTCCTGCCATCATTAATACATGCAGACCAAACTGGTTTTCTCAAAACTCACCAAATCTCTGATAATACCCGCAGAGTGTTAAATGTATTAGACTATGTCGATAGACAAAAGGTTCCATCTCTTATGGTTGCATTGGATGCAGAAAAGGCATTTGATCGCCTTAACTGGTCATATGCGTTCATGACTCTCTCCAAGATGGGTCTCCCACAGCAATTAAAGCATTATATTTCTTACCTTCTGCTAAGGTTTTTGTAAATGGGTCTATTTCAGACGAGTTTCTCATCACAAACGGTACCCGACAAGGCTGCCCTTTATCCCCATTAATATTCATCCTCTCCTTAGAAGCACTAGCTCAAGCTCTTAGATCCCACAATGACATATTCGGCATAAAGATAGGACATACCAGATATTGCATTTAATTATATGCAGACGACATTCTATTGACTTTAGAACAACCTCAACGTTCTTTATCTGCAGCCCTGAACATCATTCAGACCTTTGGCCTGATTTCTTACTATAAGGTGAATGTCTCTAAATCCCAAATAATGCCTTTAAATATATCCCCACAAGAAGTCAACTGCTTGAAATTCCAATTTCAGTTTGACTGGCAACCTGATAAAATACAATACCTTGGCATTACTGTCCCATCCACTACATCACGTCTGTTTAAATATAGTTACCTCCCCCTTCTAGCTTAAACAGGAACTTTCCCAATATACATCCTTTGACATTTCATGGGTGGGTAGACTAGCTACTTTCCAAATGATGGTTCTCCCTAAATTACTATATACTTTTAGGACTGTGCCCATTAAAGTACCACAACACTTTTTTCAACCAAGCCCAAAACTTACTCCATAAATTCCTTTGGGGTGAAAAACGACCTAGAATCTCATCAATGATTCTTCAGAAACACAGAACAAAAGGAGGTATCAGTCTTCCCAATATAGCTGATTACTTTTTAGCCACTCAAATCTCTCAACTGAGGAGTTGGTGGAGTGGAGACAAGACCTCTCCATAGTTACAAATTGAATTGTTTCTTGCAAAAACGATCCACCTCAGAGCTCTTCTGATTTGCTTCCTGACTATAAGATCAGACATTGGACCTTCTTTGCCATACTTTCTCAAAACTTCACTTACATATTGGAAACTATTCCACCATAATAGTTGATCCACTAAGATCTCTCTACTAAATGTAAGCCCATGTGCTGTATTAGATATGCTCATACCAGACTTTTCATTCAAATCATGGCAGGATAGAGGGATTCATATGTTGTCAGATTTATTCAATGGGCCCCAACTACACTCTTTTTCTGACATAAGGGAAAAATCTGACATCCCTAAACATGACTTCTACAAATATTTGCAATTGCGCCACTTCTTTCAATCAGTAGACTCTTATTCTGGCACAGTGCATACACCACTTTTAGAACTCTGGTCCTCACACCCATTTAATACCCATAAACTAGGTTTTAGCCCTATATATCTTTCCATTCATAATAAAGATAGTTTTGTCAAAACTACCCCTCTCCTTTCGTGGGAGAAAGAACTTAACACTATTATATCCCCCACAGATTGGCAATATTCACTTACATTTATCACTAAAACATTAAAATGTATGCTTCACTATGAAGCCCTTATTAAAACTGTTTTACGTTGGTACTTCACTCCAGACAGGCTTAGCCATATATATATACCCTGGAACATCCAATCTATGCTGGAGACAATGTGGAGCCAGAGGTACTCTTTTACATATTTTATGGACTTGCCCTAAACTCACTAACCTATGGAAGTCTGTGTTTCTTTTAGTGTCGAATTTTTGTGGGGTCTCCATTCCACCAAACCCATTATTAGCCCTTTTCATGATTGGGATTGACCAAATCCCTAAGAGGAACAGAGTCGTAACTGCTCACATTCTCATGTCTACTAAGCTATCTATAACTAAACTATGAAAAAGTCTGACTATTCCCATAGTCTCTGACATTATACAAAATGTTGAGCATACTTCCCACTATGAAAGATTTTTTGCATACAAAGAAAATCGTTTCACCTCTTATGATAGAATGAGGAGTAGATGGCCAGTATTCAAGTCAAACTTACAGACACCAGACCAACAAGCACCCTAGGCCCTCCAGGTGGAAAACTATGTTTTAAAAAAGGATTACCTATGATTAACTATGACTATCTGTGTATTGCCTCTGAGTCATACGTGTTAATATATATGCCGTCATTATAAGTCAATGTACGCGATGTTTGTCACTACGCTGTATACACGTATTTTCATGTATCTTACTACATTGGAATTGATGTATAATACCAGTTTTCTTTCTTTATCAATGTTATTTGTATGTTGATTAATACCTTATACATAAAAAGAGGCTGTTGTGCACTTTGTACGTTGACCGCCAGATCCAAGATCAAGAAATGTAAACCGACAATACTATACCTCTGTACTTACCTGCATGACTACCTCAATAAAAATTTATTGAAAGCTAAAGTAATTAATACGGAAGAGGACAGTTTACTGCTACAGATGAATCTGGCTATGTTGGAGGCTTGGGCAGAGAAGTGGCAGATTAGGTTTAACACTGACAAATATAAGGTTATGTACCTAGGAATTAATAATGCAAGTCACCAGTACATACAAAATGGTAAAACACTGGATAACACTGACATGGAAAAGGTCTTAGGAATTTTAGTGAACAGCAAACTAAGCTGTAGAAACCAATGTCAGGCAGCTGCTGCCAAGGCCAATAAGATAATGGGTTGCATCAAACGGGGCATAGATGCACATGATGAGAACATAGTCCTGCCACTTTACAAATCACTACAGACCACACATGAAGGACTGTGTACAGTTCTGGGTGCCTTTGAACAAGACAGACATGGCAGAACTAGAGAGAGTTCAGGGGAGGGCAACTAAAGTAATAACTGGAATAGGTGCATCTATTTATTCCTAGGACTGTGACTGTGACGAGGGGACATCCACTGTGTCTAGAGGAAAGAAGGATTTATACAAACATAGAAGAGGATTCTTTCCGGTAAGAGTAGTGAGAATATGGAACTCTCTGCGATGAGAGGTGGTGAATTCACTAACAGAGTTCAAGAGGGACCTGGATGTATTTCTGAAGTGTAATAATATTACAGATTATAGTTATTAGATTTCTGGAGAGGCCGTTGTTGATCCAGGAAGTTATTCTGATTGCCTGATTGGGGTCGGGAAGGAATTTTTCCCCCTAAAATTAGGAAAATTGACTTCTACCTCACCGGTTTTTTTTTTTTTTGTTTTGCTTTTTGCCGTCCCCTGGATCAACTTGCAGGATAACAGTCTGAAGTGGATGGACAAATGTCTTTTTTTTAGCCTTACAAACTATGTTATTATTTTACTGTGTTGGGGCTGTCACAGTTCATGACAGCTATTTTTGGGTCCAGCACTTGATGTCAGATGTAGTTTTTTGCAGGAAAAAGAGGTGTGGTGGGGCGTATGAGTCATTTAAGTTAAAACCAAGTGCTGCCAGAAGAAACCTAGAGGCAATATTATCAAATTGATGACCTACAGTATCCTTAGTATAGGTCTTCTATTCCAGTTCAGTGTGTGTGGGGATGCCATCAATCTAATATTGATGACCTATTCTAAGAATGGGTCATGCAGTTTACAGTCCCCAAAAAAACCTTTAATATTTCTTTATTATTTAATGCTCTGTACGCCAACAAGGACTGACTAAATGTCCAGTTTACGTATAGATAGTCTTAAAAAAGCACCAAGAAGAAGGCAAGAGAAAGTTTGCTGTTGTGTAGCAGTCTATAGAGTTCTACACATGCTCTGCATGCCACTCACTTCCCAAGCTTTAACACATAATGCTTGAAATTTTAATTTATTTTACGCATTGTCCTGATACTAACAAAACACTTTGTTTTTCTTTTCTAAAAATGAATATTAAAATGCACCATAGGGGTCCACTGCTTTATAAATCAATAGACTTGTATCAATAGGCTTTCATTTGTTTTAACTCTGTATGCTCAGCAGGTATTGCAAAATTACTAGCACTCAAGGGCTCGGGACTTGCTGTGAAGTTATGGTTGTGTTGCCTCCCACTGGATGAAAATTATAGGGTAGAACATGGGAAGTCTGTCATCAGCCGAAAATTATTTGTATAACAAACCTGAAAGATGTGGGGAAAAAAAGGTATTTTAAGTCAAAGTGTTTTTGTCACAGTAGATAAATCACACAGCACCTACACTTTTGTGTGCATGACATTTCTGTGATTGGCAGGTCTTTGGCAACATTATATGCTATTCTGCTTCTCTAGTACCTAGTGTTAGAAAGTGGAAAGTCAACAAGCAGAATGTCTAACAAAAATTACAACTTGCCAGGATTACACTGTTATAGAATATTTTCTAGATACATTCAAATAGCATACAGTTACTTGGTTTTCATTTCAAAGAACACAAGTTTGAAAATGAAATAAGCTCTAAAGTATATTCTGCAATTTTCTACAACTAAAATATATATACTTCTTAAAATTGTACTGCATGAAAATATTCTACAGACAGCAGTTATTTATCTATGCATGTATAATTTACCATAAAGACCAGATAACATGCAGCACCATTAGAAGCATTACAATAGCAAAATGTGACATTATGTGTAAAATGATAACTTTTAGGGTAGATTAAAAATAGTGTTTTATTTAAAGAAAATATTGCACATTTTTACTTTTTTTTAAAGCTTTTATGCCAGATGCTATCCAAACCTAGATTGTGAAATATAAAATACAGAGTTATTTTTGTATGTGGCATTAACCTTAAAGTGGACATATATGATTATGGGTGACATAGCTCCCAACTATCCTACTGGGACTGTCCCTTATTTTCAGAGACAAAAGCAACTGCCTGGAATCATACGATCCTCCTTATTCATCTTTCCTGTCTTCTGATATGATTTATGGCTGACTTCATTTTGAGAAATTCACAAGAATCGAATTCCCAAATATTTCAATTTTAATCTGAAACAACATTTTGGAAAATGCCAGCCAAATTCAAGTATTTTAGAATCAATTTTCTATTAAATCTTTGATGAACTTCATAAAACCATGGCACATAAATGTCTGTTTTAGAGATGAGCGAGCATACTCGTCCGAGCTTGGTGCTCGTTCGAGTATTAGGGTACTCGTAAGTGCTCGCTGCTCGGACGAGTATCTCGCCATGCTCGAGGAAATGGCAACTTCCGCATCGTGCTTTTTTGGCGCCTATAAACACAGCCAATCACAAACTAGGAGACTCTACGGTACACCAAGCATCATGTGGGGCCCTTACATGTCGATAGCAGGGGTTGGCTGGCCTGATCAGGTGACCCTGGAATATACTAGTGACTGGCCCTCGGCTCAGATGCCGTCTGGATGTCATTAGGGATAGAGCTGCTGCCTTTCAGGGAGAGTGTTAGGGCCTGCATTTAGTTCTCTGTTAGGCAGGAATCACCTACAAAGAACCCAACAGCCCTTCTAAGGGCTAGAAGACATTTTTTTTGGTCTCCTGGCTTGGCTGGATGGCTGGCACTAGTAGTGCAGCTATCGCCATATATAACCCCCTTTTTTTTTATGTTATATTTCAGTGATACAAATCCATTGCACACAGCAGTGTGGAACTATTCTGTGTGTCACAGTTCAGTACACTCACTATTTTCTGTCCAGGTGACACTTTCTGTAAGTCACAGAATAGAACCAAGTCATTTGTTACCTATCACGTATGTAGATTGATCCTAAAAATCTCTGTGCGACATTTGTCTGGGTCGCAGTCTAAATAGCCACCGTCAGTAGGGTGTCAGTCAGTTCTACGATAGTTTCTGCACGTCACGTTCCAAAAAAAACTAAACTAAAAAAAAAAAATATAAAAAAAAATTAGTTTTTTGTTGTTTTAGCTCAGTGATACAAATCCATTTCACACAGCTGCGTGTAACCTTTCTGTGTGTCACAGTTCAGCACATTCGCTCCAATCCGTATATTCTGTCCAGGTGACACTTTCTGTACGTCACAGAATACAACCAAGTCATTTGCTACCTGTCACGTATATAGATTGATCCTAAAAATCTCTGTGCGACATTTGTCTGGGTCGCAGTCTAAATAGCCACTGTCAGTAGGGTGTCAGTCAGTTCTACGATAGTTTCTGCACGTCACGTTCCAAAAAAAACTAAACTAAAAAAAAAATATTAAAAAAAAATTAGTTTTTTTGTTGTTTTAGCTCAGTGAAACAAATCCATTTCACACAGCTGTGTGTAACCTTTCTTTGTGTCACAGTTCAGCACACTCACTCCAATCCATATATTCTGTCCAGGTGACACTTTCTGTACGTCACTTAATTAAACCAGTCTGAACAAGTTTGTGGGTTTCAGTACACCAGGCCCGTTTATTATTTTTTTTTATATCATACACTTATATACAGAAAATGTTGAACCCCAGGGCTAAGGGTCGAGGACGAGGGCGTGGGCGTGGGCATTCAATTACTGCAAGGGGCAGAGGCCGTGGTCCTGGGAAGGGTGAGACAGTACCTGCTGATGAGGGAGCTGTGGAACTCCGCAGAGCTACACTCCCTAGCTTCATGTCTCAACTTACAGGGACACGTGGTAGAGGACTGTTGAAACCACAACAGTGCGAACAGCTGATGTCGTGGATTGCGGACAATGCTTCAAGTAATTTGTCCACCAGTCAGTCTTATACGCAGTCCACCCATGTTACCCAAGGGAGCACTCCTCTGGCTCCTCCACCTCAACCTCCTATCCCCCAGTCTGCCCCCTCCCAGGAAAATTTCGAATGCGATCCGGCATACTCTCAGGAACTGTTTTCTGGACCCATCCCAGAGTCACAAACCACTTCTCAGGTTGCTGCTGACCTCGTTCCCGATGCCCAAGTTTTCCAACTGTCGCAGTCTGTGGGTGATGATGATGATGACAATGTTGAGTTAGTGGAAGAAGTTTGAAAAGAGGTGTCAGACGATGAGGAGACACGGTTGTCAGACAGTGGTGAAGTTGTTGTTAGGGGAGGAATTTCGAGGGGGGAGCAGACTGAGGAATTGGAGGATGACGAGGTGACTGACCCAAGCTGGGTTGATATGCCGAGTGAAGACAGTGCTTCTGAGGTGGAGGCGAGTGCTGCACCAGAACAGGTTGGAAGAGGCAGTGGTGTGGCCAGAGGGAGAAGCAGGGCCAGAGCTGGTGCATCAGCAGCAACTGTTTCACGTAGTGAAGCTCCCGTGGCAAGGCCTAGATGTTCGCAAGTCTGGAGGTTCTTTAAAGAAAGTGAGGATGACCGACGGACTGTGGTGTGCAACCTGTGCCACACCAGGATCAGCAGGGGTGCCACCACTACTAGCCTAACCACCACCAGCATGCGCACCCATATGAGTGCTAAACACCCCACTCAATGGAACCAAGGCCGTTCACCACCTCCTGCGGGTCACACCACTGCTCCTTCCCCTGTGTCACTCGCTGCCTCTGCTAGTAAACCCCCTGCGTCACTCACTGCCTCTGCTAGTCAACCCCCTGCCCAGGACTCCGGCACGAGCGCCTCCCGCCGGAAAACCACACCTTCGCCTCCACGATCCTCCACAGTGTCCACCAACGTGTCCCAGCGCAGCGTTAAGCTGTCTTTACAGCAGACACTGGAGCGCAAGAGGAAATACAGTTCCACCCACCCACATGTTCAAGCCCTCAACATCCACATCTCCAAATTGCTTAGCCTGGGGATGCTGCCCTATAGGCTGGTAGAGACCGAGGCCTTTCGAAATCTCATGGAGGTGGCTGCCCCTCGGTATTCGGTCCCCAGCCGCCACTATTTTTCCCGATGTGCCATCCCATCCCTACACCAACACTTGTCACAGAACATCATCCGTGCCCTAACCAACGCTGTTTGTTAGAAGGTCCACCTAACCACGGACACGTGGACAAGTGCTGCCGGGCAGGGACACTATATCTCACTGACGGCACATTGGGTTAACTTGGTGGAGGCTGGGACCGAGAATGACCCTGGGGCCGCCCGTACTGCCCACACCGAGGATTGCGGGGCCTACCTCGGTCACGGTCTCTCAGACGTACTATGCCTCCTCCGACCCCTCCTCCTCCTCCACCGAATTACCATCCGTGGGCACGGCGCCTTCAGTATGTAGCTCTAGGCGCAGCAGCAGTGCCGTGAGAAAGTGCCAGCAGACGGTGCTCAAACTGCTGAGCTTAGGTGACAAAAGGCACATCGCCCAAGAGCTGTTACAGGGCATAACGCCGCAGACCGATGTGTGGCTAACACCGCTGAACCTCAAGCCAGGCATGGTTGTGTGTGACAATGGGCGTAACCTGGTAGCAGCTCTGCAACTCGGCAGACTGACACATGTGCCATGCCTGGCCCACGTGTTCAATCTCATAGTTCAGCGGTTCCTCAAGACATACCCAAATCTGTCTGATTTGCTCACCAAGGTGCGCCGCATCTGTGCGCATTTCTGCAAGTCCACCACAGATGCTGCCACTCTCAAGGCAGCGCAGCGCCACCTACAACTGCCCGCTCACCTACTGTTGTAAGACGTGCCCACGAGATGGAATTCCACATTAAACATGTTATCCAGAGTTCACCAGCAGCGCAGAGCGTTTGTAGACTGCCAGATGTCAACTTCCACCAGAACTGGTAGTCAGGTCAGTCAGATTCCTCAAGTCTACAATGCGGAGTGGACGTGGATGTCTGATATCTTCCAGGTGTTGAGCAACTTTGAGGAGTCAACACAGATGGTCAGCGGCGATGCCGCCATTATCAGCCTCACCATCCCGCTGCTTTGCCTGTCGATAAACTCACTGCTCAGCATCAAGTCGGGTGCTTTGCGCTTGTCACAAGAGACGGTGGAGGAAGATACGTCGCTTGATAGCCAGGGCACCCTCTGGTCTGTTTCTCAGCGCATATCGGAGGAGGGGGATGAGGATGAGGAGGAAGAGGAGGAGAATGTCGGCGAGACAGTAGAGGGTACCAGTGCTCAGTCCTTAACTCTTGAGCGTGTATGGGCTGAAGAGGAGGACTTGGAGGAGGAGGAGGAAATGGAGAGTCAGGCCAGTGAGGAGAGGGAATTCTTGCGTGTTGGGACTCTGGCGCACATGGCAGACTTCATGTTAGGCTGCCTATCCCGTGACCCTCGCGTTAGAAGAATTTTTTCAAAAACCGATTACTGGGTGTTCACTCTCCTGGACCCACGGTACAAGCAGAACCTTTCCACTCTCATCCCTGCAGAGGAAAGGAGTATGAGAGTGAATAGATATTAACAGGCCCTGGTGCAGAAGCCGAAACAATTCTTCCCATCTGACGCTGCTAGCGGCAGAGGGCATGGTTCTGTGGGCCAAGTAGCGGGGGAGAGGAGGCGAGCAGGCAGCTTGTCCAGCACTGGCAGGGGAACGCTCTCCAAGGCCTTTGCCACTTTTATGTCACCCCAGCAAGACACTGTCACCTGTCCCCAGTCTAGGCAGAGTAGGGGGGAACTGTACAGAAAGATGGTGAGGGAGTACCTAGCTGACCATACCAACGTCCGTAGCGATCACTCTGCTCAATACAACTACTGGGTTTCAAAGCTGGACACGTGGCCTGAACTGGTGCTGTACGCCTTGGAGGTGCTGGCCTGCCCTGCCGCTAGCGTGCTGTCAGAGCGGGTATTCAGTTCAGCTGGTGGCGTCATCACCGATAAGCGTACACGCCTGTCAACTGACAGCGCTGACAGGCTGACGCTTATTAAAATGAACAAAGCATGGATTTCACCGGAATTCAAATCTCCTCCGGGGTAAAGCAGCTAAAGATTTAAATAACTTATGTATCCGATTCCTCTTCTCTACTCCTCCTACTCCTCCTCCTCCATATCGTCTTTGCCTAACGCTGACCAAAAAAACGCCATTTTTCAGAGGTCCAACTGGCACTCTTTTACCACAATTTTTCAGGAGGGCCACCTACAGGCCCTCTGTCCAAACAATTTTTCTGGAGGTCCACCTACAGGCCCTTTTTCCAAACAATTTTTCCGGAGGTCCACCTACAGGCCCTCTGTCCAAATAATTTTTCTGGATGTCCACCTACAGGCCCTCTCTTCAAACAATTTTTCCGGAGGTCCACCTACAGGCCCTCTGTCCAAACAATTTTTCCGGAGGTCCACCTACAGGCCCTCTCTCCAAACAATTTTTCCGAAGGTCTACCTACAGGCCCTCTCTCCAAACAATTTTTCCGGAGGTCCACCTACAGGCCCTCTCTCCAATTCCAGTTTCCAGTTTTATTTGCGCAAACTGCGTAAATTTTTATTTTTGGGATAGGTGTGAAAAATAATATAAAAAGACCAAACACATGCTGCCCACAGGGTTCCTCAAATTCCTGGTCCACAATGTCAAG
Organism: Rhinella marina; assembly: GCA_900303285.1. Classification (NCBI taxonomy): domain Eukaryota; kingdom Metazoa; phylum Chordata; class Amphibia; order Anura; family Bufonidae; genus Rhinella; species Rhinella marina. The sequence goes on along the minus strand of ONZH01029892.1, from coordinate 12,592 downwards.
GAGCTTGAGGTTCTTTTGATGAGCAACAAGTCCTTCTGTGCTGAAATCGCCCACAACGTCTCCATCTAAGAACCTAAAGACCATTGTGGAGAGAGCGGCATAGCTCGCCATCAAAGTGACGAACCCCAACGCCAGACTGCGCAGAGAAGATAACGAATAAATATCTCTGTGGTTATTTTTGCTAAATAAAAGTTAAATAAACACCAAAAAAAATTGATCTGTTCCTGTGCCTGATCCACCCAAGTTGAATCTGTCCCATCATGAGAAAGTCCCCCCAAGGAGTCCCCACTGTAACTTGCTTCCCATACAACTACCTCACCCCCCGACACCTGTGTCTCGCCATTGTCCACCACCTCCTCAGACAACACTGGTAAATCCCCACTGTCAGCACACGGAAACAGCAAAAGGTCTTGCGAATTGGGGCAGAGAATTTTTGGGCTAGCACATCAGAGAAGGGGTGACTATGGGGTTCCAGGGAGTACGTGACCACATGCAATATCCATTTAAAAGTCATGCCACAATTGATCGAGCTCATAATTGACAATTGTACCGGTTGATGCTAAATTTTTAAGTTGGGGTCCTGCGTCGTCATTCTAACTACATCCGGCTGTTGTCACCACCACACACGCTAGCCCAGGGGCACTCCTCTGGCTCTTCCAGCCTAACCTCCTTCCCCCCAGCCTGCCCCCCCACCTACAGGCCCTCTCTCCAAACAATTTTTCCGGAGGTCCACCTACAGGCCCTCTCTCCAAACAATTTTTCCGCAGGTCTACCTACAGGCCCTCTCTCCAAACAATTTTTCCGGAGGTCCACCTACAGGCCCTCTCTCCAATTCCAGTTTCCAGTTTTATTTGCGCAAACTGCGTAAATTTTTATTTTTGGGATAGGTTTGAAAAATAATATTACCTGCGTATCTATATTGCCCAACATTGGATACGGTAGCAAGTAGAAGACCAAACACATGCTGCCCACAGGGTTCCGCAAATTCCTGGTCCACAATGTCAAGGAGCTCGAGGTTCTGTTGATGAGCAACAAGTCCTTCTGTGCTGAAATCGCCCACAACGTCTCCATCTAAGAACCTAAAGACCATTGTGGAGAGAGCGGCACAGCTCGCCATCAAAGTGACGAACCCCAACGCCAGACTGCGCAGAGAAGATAACGAATAAATATCTCTGTGGTTATTTGTGCTAAATAAAAGTTAAATAAACACAAAAAAAAAATGATCTGTTCCTGTGCCTGATCCACCCAAGTTGAATCTGTCCCATCATGAGAAAGTCCCCCCAAGGAGTCCCCACTGTAACTTGCTTCCCATACAACTACCTCACCCCCGACACCTGTGTCTCGCCATTGTCCACCACCTTCTCAGACAACACTGGTAAATCCCCACTGTCAGCACACGGAGACTGCAAAAGGTCTTGCGAATTGGGGCAGAGAATGTTCTGGGCTAGCACATCAGAGAAGGGGTGACTATGGGGTTCCAGGGAGTACGTGACCACATGCAATCTCCATTTAAAAAGTCATGCCACACTTGATCGAGCTCATAATTGACAATTGTACAGGTTGATGCTAAATTTTTAAGTTGGGGTCCTGCGTCGTCATTCTAACTACATCCGGCTGTTGTCACCACCACACACGCTAGCCCAGGGGGCACTCCTCTGGCTCTTCCAGCTCAACCTCCTTCCCCCCAGCCTGCCCCCCCACCTACAGGCCCTCTCTCCAAACAATTTACGTCTTTGTCCTATCTTTCTCTCTCTCCAAACTATTTTTCCGGATAGCTGCCATATACGGTATTAAACTGAGTAGTATACCTAGAAGACATACCACACTTGATCAATCTCATAATTTACGACTGTACCGGTTGATGCTAAATTTTTAAGTTGGGGTCCTGCGTCGTCATTCTAAATACATCCGGCTGTTATCACCACCACACACGCTAGCCCAGGGGGCACTCCTCTGGCTCTTCCAGCGAAACCTCCTTCCTCCCAGCCTGCCCCCCACCTACAGGCCCTCTCTACAAACAATTTACCCGGATAGGGGACGTCTTAGATATTGTACAGATTTTTTTTTTGTTCTTCTTTTATTTGCCTCCTGACCTGTGATAGGCAGAGCATGGACACGTCCCCTTAGCTGCAGTGGGAAAGACACTCCCCTGAGCAAGCTCTTTTTCCGTTTTCCGTGGAAATATAGGGTCCCAAGATAGAGGACGTATATGGTATTAAACTGAGAAGAATCGATACCATACCGGTTGATGCTACAGTTTTTCCAAATCCATTCCAGCTGTTGTCACCACCACACACGCTAGCCCGGGGGGCACTCCTCTGGCTCTTCCAGCGAAACCTCCTTCCCCTCACCTACAGGTCCTCTCTCCAAACAATTTACCCGGGTAGGGGACGTATTAGATATTGTACTGATTTTTTTTAGTTCTTCTTTTAATTGCCTTCCGCGATAGACGGGAATCGAACCCAGGTCAACTGCTTGTGAAGCAGCTATGCTCACCACTTTACCACCAACAGCCACAGCAACTGATAAGAATAGATACTAAACTTGATGTCAGCTGCAGTGCCAGCATGAGCAGTGGTGTCACCTGCAGGCGATGATGGACCTTCGTTGCACCTAGTTGGGTGCTTCCCTAACATGTGATGGGTATTTGCCTCGCCTTTCTTGGTCTTGGTGAGCACAATTGCCATGAGGGTAACCACCAGGCTGTTGCCTGAGAATTTGGGGTAATGGTGGGATTAGGCAGCCTCAGAGGCATCCATGCATGCTGCCCCTGCTGCTTCCTGTCCATTTCCGTGGTGTTTCCATCATTTTCTGAGGTTTCCAGGTTTTCACCCAGCCTTCCCTAGGCAGAGCCTTGGTCCCCTGCAAAAATGCTCGAGTCTCCCATTGACTTCAATGGGGTTCGTTATTCGAAACGAGCACCCGAGCATCGGGAAAAGTTCGACTCGAATAACGAGCACCCGAGCATTTTAGTGCTCGCTCATCTCTAGTCTGTTTTGTTTACTCTTTTGACCCCGCAAAATATAATAAAAAATATACAATATATTATGTATCTCAAAATGATTAAATTAAAAAATACAACTCACTTTAAAAACAAAACAAAACCCTGAAGCCTTCATATTTTAAAGATTGGAAGTCAGTCACAGTGGCAGCGAAGAAGGAAAATCACATGACCCTGTGGGCTTGTCCATAGTGCATTGCAAGTCAGCATTATGATGGGACTATAGCTGTTATTTGTGACTTTGTCATGATATAAAATCCCAATCAGGTAATCCATTTTCATTTATGAGCTTGTACATTCATGAGGCAGGGCGCCTATGTTAAAGAGAAAGCAAAGACAATCAATACAACTAGTTTAGGTTCAAACAGGGACATTGTTGGAGAAGATAATTGGTATTTAGAGATAGGATAGGGCAATTAAAGAGGTTGTGCAGGCAGCATACAGTGATGATCTATACTCAGGATAGGTCATCAATATCTGATTGGTTGAGGTCCAACAGATGGCACTCCCTCAGATCAGCTCTTTGAAGAGGAGGTGGCACTTCATGCGAGTGCTACTTCCTTTTCTTTATACTGCCTGTCATCAGGCAGTGATGTCTTGGCAACTCAGTGTAATTACAAGTACTTGCTTTATTCACTTGAATGGAGAAAGTACTTGTAATTACACAGCACCACCACTGCAAGGGAGACAATGTGCAGTATAATGAAGAGGAAGATACATTGACAAGGAAATGATCCCCAGAGGTTTGCACTTAAAAAAAGCCTATAACTGTGTATTCTGATACCATTGTTTCGCAATGGCATGAAATATTATTGGATTGTTCGATTAAATTAATTTAACTTATTGTTAAACAAGAGGAGGTGCTAAATAATCTAATGGAAGAAATGAAAGTCACACAAGAATTAATTGATCGATTGAATTGTATACACAATTATCGGCATTCAAAGAAACAGATGGCAAACTTAATGACAACTTAAATAAAGTAGAGGAAAACGTGGCCCAAAGACTTGCAAGACCTGCAAGATTATAAAACAAACACAGTCTACATATGGACAGAAACACGCTCCTCTACTCTCCGCTCCATCTTAACCCCTTCCCGACCAGCACCGCACATGTACGGCGAACGGGAAGTGACTTCCCGACCAGCGCAGTAGTGCTACAGCGCGCTGATCGGGTGGGTGCAGGAGTTGCGCCTGCCCGATTAGCGGCGAGGGTCCGGCTGTGCCCAGTAGCCGGACCCCTGCTGTATGCACCGGCATCTGTGAAAACACCGATGCCGGTGCATTAACCGGCGGGTGGTGGGAAGGGGTGTCCAGGGGTGGACTGGGAACTTAAAATGGCCCTGGAAAAAATACTAAAAGTGGCCCCGTTTTGTAGTCTGGTCCAAACTGATGGAAGGCAGGGCCATCAATTCCATATTGTAGCACATTATACCACCCCTACAGAGCCAAATACCACAGTCCATCACAGAATACTGCCGGCAGCACAAAATACATCCCCAAAAACTTCCACTGGCAGGCTGTGAGGAAGGCTCAGGCGGCCCAATGGGCATCGGCCCACCGGGAAATTTCCCTGTAAGGTCTATGGCCAATCCGTCCCTGGGGGTGTCCATCGGGTCCCCGAACTGCTGTGACGGGGACCCGATGGCTTAGATAGCAGCCGGATGCTTTCCTTCTGGCTGCTATCTACGGAAGCCTGTGAGATCCAGACCGCTGGATCTCACAGGCAGAAGGCTGTAAGTGTATTACATTGAGTAATACACTTACAGCCAATGCATTACAATACAGAAGTATTGTAATTAGAGTTGAGCGAACGTGCTCGTAACGAGCACTGTACTGCTCGGATCCCCTGCGCTCGCATGGGCGCAGCCATCCGGATCCGTCCTCCTCACCTGACGGATCCGGATGCCTGCGCCCATGCGAGCGCAGGGGATCCGAGCAGTACAGTGCTCGTTACGAGCATGTTCGCTCAACTCAAATTGTAATGCATTGTAAAGGGGATCAGACCCCCAAAAATTTAAAAAGTGTAAAAAAAAGAAAGTGAAAAAAAATGAAAAAAATAAAGTTTAAAAAAAGCGTCCTTTTCACAAAATAAAGAAAAAAAATTGTAAAAAATAGGGAAAAAAAGAAAAATAGACATATTAGGTATCGCTGCATCCGTATCGACTGGCTCTATAAAAATATCGCATGATCCACCCCGCCAGGTGAACGCAGTAAAAAAAAAATTGTGCCAAAACAGCCACTTTTTGGTCACCTTCCCTTACAAAAAGTGTAATAGCAAGCAATCAAAAAAGCGTATGTATCCCAAAATAGTAACAATCAAACCTACATATTGTCCCGCAAAAAATGAGACCCTACCTAAGACACTTGTCCGAAAAATAAAAAAAATATGTCTCTCAGAAAATGGCAACACAAAAAAATATTTTATTTTGTTCAAAAATGCATCTAATGTGTAAAACGTTCCAAAAATAAAAATGTTAGACATATTGGGTATCGCCACATCCATAACAACCTGCTCTATAAAAATATTACATGAGATGGTCCCCCAGGTGAATGCTGTAAAAAAATTTTTAAAAACTATGCCAAAACAGCTATTTTTTTCCCTCTTGCCTCGCAAAAAGTGTAATAGCAGGCGATCAAAAAAGCATATGTACCCCAAAATGGTGTCAATCAAAACTTCATCTTATCACGCAGAAATTGATACCCTGACTAAGACAATCGCCCAAAAAATAAAAAAATATGGCTCTCTGAAAATGGCAGCACAAAAACAAGATTTTGTTCTGTTCAAAAATGCAGCTAATGTGTAAAATTTAACAAAAATAAAAATGTTTGACATATTGGGTATTGCCACATCCGTAACAACCTGCTCTATAAAAATATCACATTATATTCCTCCTCAGGTGAATGCTGTAAAAAAATTCAAAAAAATGATGCCAAAACAGCTATTTTTTTTTTACCTTGACTCACAAAAACCGTAATACCAAGCGATCAAAAAGTCTTATGTACCCCAAAATGGTACAAATGAAAACATCACCTCATCCCACAAAAAAATGAGCCCCCACATAAGACAATAACTCAAAAAAATAAAAATCAATGGCTCCCGCAAACCAATCCATCAAAATCTGTGCTGCAAAATCCATATGGCGCTCCTTCTGTTCTGAGTCCTGCCATGTGCCCCCACAGCAGTTTACCACCACATATGGGGTGTTGCCATATTCAGGAGAAAATGGGGAACAAATTATGGGGTGCTTTTCTCCTGTTACCCGTTGTGAAAATGAAAAATTTGGGGCTAAAGCAACATTTTATTGGAAGAAATGAAACTTTTCATTTTCACAGCCAAATGTTTCCAAATTCCGTAAAACGCTTAGGGGGTCAAAGTGGCCAGTACCCCCCTTTATATATTTTTTGAAGGGTGTAGTTTCCAAAATGGGGTCACTTTTTGAGGGTTTCCACTGTAGGGGTACGTCAGGGTCTCTCAATTACAAAATGGTGCCTAAAAACCATTCTAGCAAAATCTGCCTCCAAAATTCGTATGGCGCTCCTTTCCTTCTGACCACTACCACAAACCCATAGAGATGTTTACCACCACATATGGGGTATTTCTGTAAACTGCAGAATCAGAGCAATGTATATTGAGGTTTAGTTTGCTGTTAACCCTTGCTGTGTTGCAAGAAAAAAATTATTAACATGAATAATCTACCAAAAAAGTGGAATTTTGAAATTTCACCTCCATTTTCCTTTAATTCTTGTGGAACACCTCAAGGGTTAACAAAGTTTGTAACATCAGTTTTTTATAATTTGAGGGGAGTAGTTTCTAAAATGGGGTCATTTATGGGTGGCTTCCATTACATAAGCCCCCAAAATCACTTTATATCTGAATTGGTGCTTAAAAAAAAAAAAATGGTTTTGGAAATTTTGTTAAAAATTTGAAAAATGGCTTCTAAACTTCTAAGCCTTCTAACGTCCTAAAAAAGTAAAATTACATTTATAAAATTATGCCAACATAAAGTAGACATATGGGGAATGTAAAATAATAACTATGTTTGGAGGTATTACTATGTATTTTGAAAGTAGAGAAATTGAAATTTGCAAATTTGCAAATTATTCCAAATCTTTGGTAAATTTGGATTTTTTAAATAAATAAAAATAAAATATTTTGCCACAAATTTACTACTGTTGTGAAGCACAATATGTGACGAGAAAACGTTCCAAAGTTATTACCACATAAAGTGACACATATCAGATTTGCAAAAAATGGCCTTGGCAGGAAGGTGAAAACAGGCCCGGGGTTGAAGGGGTTAAAGCGTTTGTCTCTTACAAACAGAAACAAACCTAGCAGAGTATCCTTCAGTTTAACTGAACAAGAATCATCAGTTTCAGCTGCAGAATATGTGGAAACACCTCATCAACTAACAATTCACACAGTGCTGTTTCTGGTCAAGTCCACAGAAAATCTTCAAATAACGGAGAGTGGAGCGTAAATACAGGAGGAGGTCGTTGCAACCCTTCACGCAGGAGGTAACAGGTGACTCTCAAGTGTTAATTTGTCATCCATTGTTTTGTTCCAGCCTTAGCTAGATGTACTGGCAATAGGTTTATCTTTTTCCCTGTCTTGTCATTTTGATTTGTATCGCACAATTATTGTTATTAATCGATTTGTTTGCAACCTTAAAGAGCCACTTCAACAAGATGGAGAATGATAGCGATTCACTAATGCAACATAGACATCCCTCCCGGGACACCATAATTGAGTCCTCCCCATGTTTTGCCCTTCAGAAACTGGCACATGTCTCGAACCTCCAAGAATCTCACCGTGTGTCTATTGGTGATTATGCACAAAATGTTTCCAATGCCTAGAAACCATAGGGATGTTTACCCGTTTCACTCACAATCTCCAGCTTTAGACCGGTTTCAAGACCTGATTGAAAGGGATTTGTGTGCTATATATGATCAAATAAAAGTATATGATGTAAACAAAAATAAAAAAAGATGTGTGATGTAGCAAAATCTGAACTACTTATGAATTTACAGTATATTGTGATAAAGTGTGCTGATAAGGGGAAGTGGTTGTTGTCCTACATCGCAAGTCTATAAGCAACAAAATCTAGATATGTTGGGTGATACTAATGCATATCAGCTGCTCTGCGACAATCCCACTTACTCTTTTCAGAAGAAGGTTCAGATTCTGTTATTTCAGCGGCGACGAGGTTCAGGAAACACATATCCAATATTCCTTATAGCCAAAATAGAAAATTTTCAGTGGCCACTTTCATTTTTGCCAAAATACATAGAGGCAATAGTTCCTCCTTGGTAGTTCAGGGAGTTGAGAGGGTCACAGCCCCAATCAGAGGAGGGACCATAGGAAGAAACCGCTTAGCCAGGAGTCTTTTTGGATGTTCCAGTTGGGCAGCTATACTCCTAATGGCCTCAATAAAAACATGATCTTATTCTGCAATACAATTAATGTGATATTACTAGAGATGAGCGAGCATGCTCGTTCGAGCATTACGGTACTGGTAAGTGCTCGCTGCTCGGACGAGTATCTCGCCATGCTCGAGGAAATGGCATCTCCCACATTTTGAATTTTTGGCGCCTATAAACTCAGCCAATCACAAGCCAGGAGACTTTGCGGTACACCCAGCATCACGTGGGGCCCTTACAAGTCGATAGCAGGGGTTGGCTGGCCTGATCAGGTGACCCTGGAATATACTAGTGACTAGCTTCATGTCTCAACTTACAGGGACACGTGGTAGAGGACTGTTGAAACCACAACAGTGCGAACAGCTGATGTTGTGGATTGTGGACAATGCTTCAAGTAATTTGTCCACCAGTCAGTCTTCCACGCAGTCCACCCACGTTACCCAAGGGAGCACTCCTCTGGCTCCTCCACCTCAACCTCCTTCCCCCCAGTCTACCCCCTCCCAGGAAAATTTGAAATGCGATCCGGCATACTCTGAGGAGCTGTTTTCTGGACCCTTCCCAGAGTCACAAACCACTTCTCAGGTTGCTGCTGACCTCTTTCCCGATGCCCAAGTTTTCCAACTGTCGCAGTCTGTGGGTGATAATGATGATGACAATGTTGACTTAGTGGAAGAAGAGTGTAAAGAAGTGTCGGATGATGAGGAGACACGGTTGTCAGACAGTGGTGAAGTTGTTGTCAGGGCAGGAAGTCCGAGGGGGGAGCAGACTGAGGAATCGGAGGATGACGAGGTGACTGACCCAAGCTGGGTTGATAAGCCGAGTGAAGACAGTGCTTCTGAGGCGGAGGCGTGTGCTGCACCAGAACAGGTTGTAAGAGGCAGTGGTGTGGCCAGAGGGAGAAGCAGGGCCAGAGCTGGTGCATCAGCAGCAACTATTTCACGTAGTGAAGCTCCCGTGGCAAGGCCTAGATGTTCGCAAGTCTGGAGGTTCTTTAAAGAAAGTGAGGATAACCGACGGACTGTGGTGTGCAACCTGTGCCACACCAGGATCAGCAGGGGTGCCACCACTACTAGCCTAACCACCACCAGCATGCGCACCCATATGAGTGCTAAACACCCCACTCAATGGAACCAAGGCCGTTCACCTCCTGCGGGTCACACCACTGCTCCTTCCCCTGTGTCACTCGCTGCCTCTGCTAGTCAACCCCCTGCCCAAGACCCCGGCACGAGCGCCTCCCGCCAGAAAACCACACCTTCGCCTCCACGATCCTCCACAGCGTCCACCAATGTGTCCCAGCGCAGCGTTCAGCTGTCTTTACAGCAGACGCTGGAGCACAAGAGGAAATACGGTTGCACCCACCCACATGCCCAAGCCCTCAACGTTCACATCTCCAAATTACTGAGCCTGGAGATGCTGCCCTATAGGCTGGTAGAGACCGAGGACTTTCGCAAACTCATGGCGGTGGCTGCCCCTCGGTATTCGGTCCCCAGCCTACACTATTTTTCCCGATTTTTTTGTCCCATCCCTACACCAGCACGTGTCACAGGACATCATTCGTGCCCTGACCAACGCAGTTTCTGAGAAGGTCCACCTAACCATGGACACGTGGACAAGTGCTGCCGGGCAGGGACACTATATCTCACTGACAGCACATTGGGTTAACTTGGTGGAGGCTGGGACCGAGTCTGACCCTGGGGCCGCTCATGTACTGCCCACACCACGGTCACAGTCTCTCAGACGTAATATGCCTCCTCCTCCGACCCCTCCTCCTCCTCCACCTCCTCCTCCGAATTACCATCCGTGGGCAGGGCGCCTGCAGTCGGTAGCTCTAGGCGCAGCAGCAGTGCCGTGGGTGCCGTGCCGGTGCTTAAACTGCTGAGCTTAGTTCAGCGGTTCCTCAAGACATACCCCAATCTGTCTGATTTGCTCACCAAGGTGCACCGCATCTGTGCGCATTTCCGCAAGTCGACCACAGATGCTGACACTCTCAGGGCAGCGCAGTGCCGCCTACAAATGCCAACTCACCGACAGTTGTGCGACGTGCCCACAAGATGGAATTCGACATTAAACATGTTATCCAGAGTTTACCAGCAGCGCACAGCGATTGTAGACTGCCAGATGTCAACTTCCACCAGAACTGGTAGTCAGGTCACTCAGATTCCTCAAGTCTACGGAAACGGTCTGTTTCTCACGCGTATCGGAGGAGGGGGATGAGGATGAGGAGGAAAAGGAGGATAATGTCGGCGAGACAAAAGAGGGTACCAATGCTCAGTCCTTCTTAACTCTTGAGCATGTATGGGCTGAAGAGGAGGACTTGGAGGAGGAGGAGGAAATGGAGAGTCAGGCCAGTGAGGAGAGGGAATTCTTGTGTGTTGGGACTCTGGCGCACATGGCAGACTTCATGTTAGGCTGCCTATCCCGTGACCCTCGCATTAGAAGCATTTTTTCAAACACCGATTACTGGGTGTTCACTCTCCTGGACCCACGGTACAAGCAGAACCTTTCCACTCTCATCCCTGTAGAGGAAAGGAGTATGAGAGTGAATCAATATCAACAGGCCCTGGTGCACAAGCCGAAACAATCCTTCCCATCTGACGCCGCTAGTGGCAGATTGCATGGTTCTGTGGGCCAAGTAGCGGAGGAGAGGAGGCGAGCAGGCAACTTGTCCAGCACTGGCAGGGGAATGCTCTCCAAGGCCTTTGCCAGTTTTATGTCACCCCAGCAAGACACTGTCACCTGTCCCCAGTCTAGGCAGAGTAGAGGTGAGCTTTACAGAAAGATGGTGAGGGAGTACCTAGCTGACCATACCAACGTCCAGGCCTCCATACAACTACTGGGTTTCAAAGCTGGACACGTGGCCTGAACTGGCGCTGTACGCCTTGGAGGTGCTGGCCTGCCCTGCCGCTAGCGTGTTGTCAGAGCGGGTATTCAGTGTAGCTGGTGGAGTCATCACCGATAAGCGTACACGCCTGTCAACTGACAGCGCTGACAGGCTGACGCTTATTAAAATGAACAAAGCCTGGATTTCACCGGAATTCAAATCTCCTGGGGGGGAAAGCAGCTAAAGATTAACATTACTTATGTATCCGATTTCTCTTCTCTACTCCTCCTACTCCTCCTTGACGTCTTTGCTAGAGATGAGCGAGTAGTGAAATATTCGAAAGTTCGAAATTCGATTCGAATAGACCGCGAAATTCGACTATTCGACCGAATATCGAATCCCATTAAAGTCTATGGGGAAAAAATGCTCGCCACTTGGAAATCTCAATTCGACCACTTGGAGCTCACCAAGTCCACCCTGGAACCTCAGAAAAGGATGCCAACACTGCTGGAATGCAACTGGGACAGCAGGGGAAGCATGTCTGGGTGCATATAACGCGCCCAAGTCGCACTATTACGCCACTATCACAGCCTCTCAACAATACACTCCAAACACAATATAACCTCTCTGTAAAGTGAGACCATACAAGGAAACCTTCTTTCCTCAACATTGCCATGGACCCCAAGCCAAACTAGACAAAAAAGAAGATAAAATTCTGCACCCCTTAAAATCACGTTGCCTATGACAACCACAGATGGCATAGGCAAGGGGGAAAGCAAATAGACCCCACCCCTAATTGTCATTGTGTGTGTGTGTGAGATGTGGTCAGACATGTCTTCTTTAAAATGTAAAAACAACTCAAACACATGCAGAAGCCTTAAAATGCCCAAATTGTTGGCGCTTGAGATGTCAGTCACCCGACCTGGCCCAGTGTCATGTCTAGCAGGTAAAGCAGTGGGGATGTTGAGGGATGCGTAGGACCGCAAAAGGCAGGAAGAGGCCGTGGGCTGGCCAGAGGGCTCATGGAAAATTTTGTGGAGGCCCAAGAGGTGAGACAGTCCTTAAAAATTGGTGTGGAGGCTAAAGAGGTGAGACCTCTAAACATTTGTGGAGCCCCAAAGGTGGAGACCTCTTAAAAATTATGTGGAGGCCCAAAGAGGTGAGCCCTCTAAAATTATGTGGAGGCCCAAGAGGTGAGACCGCTTAAAGCCATTTTGTGGAAGGCCCAATGAGGTGAGACCTCTTTAAACATTTTTGTTGTAGGCCAAGAGTGATGACCTCTTAAAAATTATGTGGAGGCCCAAGAGTGAGACGTATTAAAAATTATGTGGAGGCCGCAAGAGGTGAGAC
>ONZH01029891.1:0-13385 GCA_900303285.1 Rhinella marina | reverse complement strand
CATCTCCAAACTGCTGGCCCTGGAGATGTTGCCGTTTAGGCTTGTGGAGACGCAGGCCTTCCGCGACCTGATGGCGGCTGCCGCACCTCGCTATTCCGTCCCCAGCCGCCACTACTTTTCCCGGAGTGCCGTCCCCGCCCTGCACCAGCACGTGTCGCGTAACATCAGGCGGGCCCTGAGGTACGCAGTCAGCGCAAAGGTCCACTTGACCACCGACTCGTGGACAAGCGCTTGCGGCCAGGACGATACATCTCTTTGACGGCACACTGGGTGAATGTAGTGGAAGCGGGGACGGGGTCGCAAACAGAGACGGCCCTACCTACCCCCCCGCCCAAGATTGCGCCAGCAATGGGTTTCTGATAAACCCCCTCCTCCTCCTCTCTCCTTCTGCGCTTAACATCGCCCTCAGCCCGCTAGCTGGAAAGCGTTGGCAGGCACTGGCGCGGGGGAAGAACCGTCAAGCAGGCGGTGCTTAAGCTCATCAGGCTTGGGCGACAGGAAGCACCAGCGCCCCAGAAGGTGAAGGGAGGCCCATATTTGCAGCAGACGGAGATTGTTGGCTGTCGCCGCTGCCAGCTAGGACCAAGGCATGGCGTGTGCGATAAGACGGCCGTAACCTGGTGGCGGCTTCTGGAGTTGCCGAACTCGGATCAACCGTACCAATGCCCTGGCCCACGTTTTTAATCTGGTAGTCCAAAAATTTCTAAAGACTTACCCCAACCTGGGCAGAGCTAACTGGTGAAAGGGCGGCGCCTTGTGCGCTCACTTTCGGAAGTCAACTGTAGCTGCTGCTAGCTTAAAAAAACTCCAGCAACGCCTCCATTTGCCTGAACATCGGCTGTTGTGCGACCTGCCGACTCGCTGGAATTCCACCTATTCCATGTTGGCCAGGGTGTGTGAGCAGCAGAGAGCATTGATGGAAGTACCAGATTATGAATCCACGCGTGCCTCCAACTCAGCTCCCTCAGTTTGCCAACCACGAGTGGCCATGGATGGCAGACATATGCGATGTACTGCGTATCTTTGAGGAGTCCACCAAGAAGGTCAGCAGCGAGGACGCTATAGTGAGCGTAACCATCCCCGCTCCTATGCGTCCTTAAAGAATCGCTCATCGCAATAAGGGAGAACGCATTGCACGCAGAGGAGGACGGGGGTAGGAGGAGGACGCAACGGAGCTACAACAGTCAGACCACACTTTTGTCTGCTTCTCGGTGGCAGTTTGCAGGAGGAGGAGGAGGATGAGGAGGAGGAGGACGACGTGGAGGTGGCTGTGGAAGAGGAGGAGGATGCTGGCGGCGAGGGTAGCAGTCAGGCTGTGTGCGTGCCCATTGGTTCAAGCGCGGATGGGGCGGAGAGGAGGCGGAAGAGGAAGAGGAGGAAATGGCAAGTGATCCTTCTGGTGGGGGCAGTGACGGTCATGCCTATTCAGAGTCTGGCACACATGGCTGACTTCATGCTGGGCTGCTTTTCCCGGGACACACGTGTTGTCCGGATAGTGGAGAACAAACTGTACTGGGTCTTCGCACTCCTGGACCCCCGGTATAAAGATAACGTCTCTCTTTTATTCCGGTAGAGGAGAGGACGAATCGATTGCTGGAATACCAGAGGGAACTCGTGCAGAACATGATGGAGATTTTCCCACCCACCATCGCTGGCGGCAGAGAGGAGAGGGTCTCCCAGAGTCCCACAACATCAATCAGGCCCACAGCCACCAGGGGAACACTCTCCAAGGTGTGGGACACGTTCATGGCACCCCCTCGTGCAACTTCCATCACTGCGGGGCCCGCTATCAGCAGGAGGGACAAGTATCGGCGGATGTTGCGGGAGTACCTGGCAGACCGTACCCCTGTCCTCCCCGATCCCTCGGCGTCCTACACTTACTGGGTCTCCAAGTTGGACACGTGGCTGGAACTGTCCCTGTACGCCTTGGAGGTGCTTGCCTGCCTGCGCCAGCGTGCTATCAGAAAGGGTGTTCAGCGCAGCCGGGGCATTATAAACCGATAAGCGCAGCCGCCTGTCAACGACAGTGCGGACAGGCTGTAATCAAAAATGAATAGAAGTGGAGCCCGGACTTTGCTTCTCCAACCGTGGAAAGCAGCAAAAGTGAAGTGCCATCTGTATGCAGTGTCCTCCTCCTCCTCCTCCTTAACCGCCGTAGATTGCTCCGTAAATAAGATAACCAAAACAAACGTGGGTGACCGGACTTGCTTACCAACTCACAGTGGGCTGCACAAAATGTTTAGGGTCCTCACCTCTTCCCCTCCCTAATTTTAAGAGGTCTCCCTCTTGGGCCTCCACAAAATGTTTAAGAGTCTCACCTCTTGGGCCCAAAGGTCTCACCTCTTGGGCCTTTTTAAGAGGTCTCACCTCTTGGGCTCCACAAAATTTTAAGAGGTTCACCTCTGGGCCCAAAATTAAGAGGTCTCAACCTCTTGGGCCTCCACAAAATTTTAAGAGGTCTCACCTCTTGTTTTAAGAGGTCTCACCTCTTGGGCTCCACAAAATTTTAAGAGGTCTCACCTCTTGGGCCTCCACAAGGTCTCTTTTAAGAGGTCTCACCTCTTGGGCCTCCACAAAACTTTTAAGAGGTCTCACCTCTTGGGCCTCCACAAATTTTTATTGTTTAAGAGGTCTCACCTCTTGGGCCTCCAGAAATTTTAAGAGTCTCACCTCTTGGGCCTCCCAAAATGTTTAAGAGGTCAACCTCTTGGGCCTCACAAAATGTTAAGGTCTCACCTCTTGGGCCTCTTGGGCCTCCACAAAATGTTTAAGAGGCCTCTTGGGCCTCCCACAAAATGTTTAAGAGGTCTCACCTCTTGGGCCTCCAAAAATCTCACCTTAAGGTCTCACCTCTTGGGCCTCCACAAATTTTAAAGGTCTCACCTCTTGGGCCTCCACAAAAGGTTGGGCCTCCACAAAATTTTAAGAGGTCTCACCTCTTGGGCCTCCACAGAGGTCTATGTTCTTCTCATCTTTAAGAGGTCTCACCTCTTGGGCCTCCACAAAAGTTTAAGAGTCTCACCTCTTGGGCCTCCACAAAATGTTTAGAGGCTCACCTCTTGGGCTCCACAAAATGTTAAGAGGTCTTTAGAGGTCTCACCTCTTGGGGCCTCCACAAAATTTTATCAAGGTCTCACCCTCCACTTGGGCCTCCACAAATTCTTTTAAAAGGTCTCACCTCTTGCGCCCCACAAAATTTTAAAGGTCTCACCTTGGGCCTCCACAAATGTTTAGAGGTCTCACCTCTTAAGAGGCTCTTCTCACAAAATGTTCAGAGACCTCTTGGGCCTCCACAAAATTTTATAAGGTCTCACTCTTGGGCCCCACAAAATGTTTAAGAGGTCTCACCTCTGCGCCTCCACAAAATTTTTAGAGGTCTCACCTCTTGGCCTCCACAAAATTTTATCAAGGTTCACCTCTGGGCACCTCTCACACAAATGTTTAAGAGGTCTCACCTCTGGGGCTTCCACAAAAATATTTAAGAGGTCTCACTCTTGGGCCTCCACAAAATTTAAGAGGTCTCACTCTTGGGCCTCCACAAATTTTAAAGGTCTCACCTCTGGGCCTCCACAAAATTTTAGAGCTCACCTCTTGGGCCTCCACAAAAATTTTAAAGGTCTCACCTTCTTGGGCCTCCACAAATTTTATCAGGTCTCACCTCTTGGGCCGCCACATAATTTTAAGGATCTCACCTCTGGGCCTCCAAAATTTTATATCTCACCTCTTGGCCTCCACAAAATTTTATCAAGGTCTCACCCTTGGCCTCCACAAAATGTTTAAGAGGTCTCACCTCTTGGCTCTTCTCACAAAATGTTTAAGAGGTCTCACCTCTTGGGCCTCCACAAAATGTTAAAAGTCTCACCTCTTGGGCCTCCACAAAATGTTAAGAGGTCTCACCTCTTGGGCCTCCACAAAATGTTTAATGGGCCCACCTCTTGGGCCTCCACAAAAATTTAGAGGTCTCACCTCGGGCCTCCACAAAATTTTATCAAGGTCTCACCTCTTGGGCCTCCACAAAATGTTTGAAGGTCTCACTCTTGGGCCTCCACAAAAATATTTAAGAGGTCTCACCTCTTGGGCCTCACAATTTTATAAGACCTCTTGGCCTCACAAATTTTTCAAGTCTCACCTCTTGGGCCTCCACAAAATGTTTAAGAGGTCTCACCTCTGGGCCTCCACAAAAATTTTTTCAAGGTCTCACCTCTTGGGCCTCCACAAAATTTTATCAAGGTCTCACCTCTTGGGCCTCCACCAAAATGTTTAAGAGGTCTCACCTCTTGGCCTCCACAAAATTTTAAGAGGTCTACCTCTTGGCCTCCACAAAATTTTATCAAGAGGTCTACCTCTGGCCTCCACAAATATTTAAGAGGTCTCACCTCTTGGGCCTCCACAAAATGTTTAAGAGGTCTCACACTTTGGCCTCACAAAATGTTTAAGAGGTCTCACCTCCACGTTGGGCCTCCACAAAATATTTAAAGTCCACCTCTTGGGCCTCACAAAATTTCTCATCAATAAGAGTCTCACCTCTTGGGCTCCAACAAATGTTTAAGATGTCTCACCTCTGGGCCTCCACAAAATGTTTAGAGTCTCAGCGTGGGCCTCACCAGGTCTCACCTCTTGGGCCTCCACAAAATTTTTAGAGTCTCACCTCTTGGCCTCACAAAATGTTTAAGAGGTCTTCACCTCTTGGGCCTCCACAAAATTTTTCAAAGAGAGTCTCACCTCTTGGGCCTCCACAAGAATTTTATCCACAGAGGTCTCACCTCTTGGGCCTCCACCAAAATGTTTAAGAGGTCTCACCTCTTGGGCCTCCACAAATTTTTAAGAGGTCTCACCTCTTGGGCCTCCACAAAGTTTTCAAGGTCTCACCTCTTGGGCCCTCTCACAAAATTTTATCAAGTCTCACCTCTTGGGCCTCCACAAAATTTTATAAGGTCTCACCTTGGGCCTCCAAAAATCACTCTTATCCACAGAGGTCTCACTCTGGGCCTCCACAAATGTTTAAAGGTCTCACCTCTTGGCCTCCACAAAATTTTTAAAGGTCTCACCCTCTTGGGCTCCACAAATGTGGTCTCACTCTTGGCCTCAAACCTCCTGGGCCTCCACAAATTTTATCAAGGTCTCACCTCTTGGGCCTCCACAAAATTATATGTCAAGGTCTCACCTCTTGGGCCTCCACAAAATTTTTAACAGGCTCACCTCTTGGCCTCCACAAAATTTTTCAAGGTCTCACCTCTTGGGCACAACCACTTTTAAAAAGCTCTCACCATCTTGGCCTCCACAAAATTTTATCAAGGGCCTCACCTCCTTCGGGCCTCCACAAAATTTTTAACAGGTCTCACCTTTGGCCTCCACAAAATTTTCCTATGAGCCTGGCCAGCCCACGGCCTTTCCTGCCTTTTGCGGTCCTACGCATCCCTCAACATCCCCACTGCTTTACCTGCTAGACATGACACTGGCCAGGTCGGGTCACTGACATCTCAAGCGCAACAATATTGGGCATTTTAAGGCTTCTGCATGTGTTTGAGTTGTTTTTACATTTAAAGAAGACATGTCTGACCACATCTCACACACACACACACAATGACAATTAGGGGTGGGGTCTATTGCTTTCCCCTTTGCCTATGCCATCTGTGGTTGTCATAGGCAACGTGATTTTAAGGAGTGCAGAATTTTATCTTCTTTTTTGTCTAGTTTGGCTTGGGGTCCATGGCAATGTAGAGGAAAGAAGGTTTCCTTGTATGGTCTCACTTTACAGAGAGGTTACATTGTCTTTGGAGTGTATTGTTGAGAGGCTGTGATAGTGGCGTAATAGTGCGACTTCGGCGCGTTATATGCACCCAGACATGCTTCCCCTGCTGTCCCAGTTGCATTCCAGCAGTGTTGGCATCCTTTTCTGAGGTTTCAGGGTGTACTTGGTGACCTCCAAGTGGTCGAATTGAGATTTCCAAGTGGCGAGCATTTTTTTCCCATAGACTTTAATGGGATTCGATATTCGGTCGAATAGTCGAATTTCGCGGTCTATTCGAATCGAATTTCGAACTTTCGAATATTTCACTACTCGCTCATCTCTACTTATAACAAAAGTTGCAACCCCAGAAACAGTGTACAGCTGTGTTCTTATTATTAATATTAAATATTGTCCCACGAGCAATATTCTACAGTTTTCAAACCAGTGCCACCTGCTGTTTGTTCTTTTTCTTATTTCTTTGTCCTGCTCACTGAGATGGCCGCACATGCTCAGCTTCATCCTTCAACTGTCTCCTAAACTATGATAGAGACACGCATCCTTAGCTGCAGCAGAAAAGCAGAAAAGTTTGATATAAATCTAGCAGAGCAGTGAGTGTGGAGATCTCTGGATCCATGTAAGGTACAGGACTGGTTCTAGCTTTGTTAGAAAGAGATTGTAATTTAATAGATTATGTCTGATTTTCGTTTTGTACATTAGTCATGGGATAACCCCTTTAACCCAGCACTAGAGAATAATACTGTACACTTAGGCCTCTTTCACACCAGCGCCATCATGGATCCGGTGGTTGAAGAGTGCCGTCGGATCCGTGCTGCCGCATGAACACATGTGGGGCCGGAGCAGCGCATACACATACACACAAATACACACACATACACACATATACACATACACAGACACATAAACATACACATACACATAAACATACACAGATACTTACCTGTTCCAGCAACTCCCGACCTGACCAGCGACGAGGAGAAGGACGGCGCACACAAGGGTAAGTTTACCCACAGCGCCACCTACTGGAGGGAGGGGAAATTGCAGGGAGACGGATCCGTCATGAACTCCATTGAAGGTCAATGGAGGACGGATCCGTTTACCATTGTGTCACACCAAACGGATCCGTCCCCATTGACTTACTTGGGTCATGACGGATCTGTCTTGTGCAATGCCCAGACCAGAGAGCAAACCGCGGCATGTTGCGGTTTGCTCTCGTCTGGAGACGGAACGAAATGCTTCTAGGAGCATTCCGTTGTGTTCAGTTTTGCCGACAAAAAGTTTTTCCGACAAAACGGAAGCGTTTTATTCCGGTATTGAGCCCCTATGACGGAGCTCAATACTGGAATATGAAAACGCAAGTGTGAAAGTAGCCTAAGGAGACATACTTACACTGCTCATAGCTCAATGCAAATTGTACATGCCTTGGTACAGCTTTAGGGCTCATGCACACAGCCATACAGTAAGTGGCTTGTAGCCCACAAATCGGAGATCTGCAAAACATTTCCTATCCTTGTCTGAAAAATGGATAAGAATAGACATGTTATATTTTTAGCGGGCCGTGGAATGGACATGTGGATTCAGACGACACATGACTGTGCTGTTCATATCTTTTGCGCCCCTATAGACATGAATGGGTCCACATCCGATCCACAAAAAATAGCGAGTAGACTGATCCTGTTTTTACCTTTTATCATTTGATTTTAGTTCAT
This sequence comes from Rhinella marina, assembly GCA_900303285.1. NCBI lineage: Eukaryota > Metazoa > Chordata > Amphibia > Anura > Bufonidae > Rhinella > Rhinella marina. The sequence continues at coordinate 5,927 of ONZH01029891.1, read as the reverse complement.
ACTATTTTCTAAGTTGAGCACACTCGATTTGGTAATTATGGAAATAATGCAGGAGACAGCAGTAATGAAGCGCTTTAGAAATGTTTATTAATCTAAAATGTGGATTAAAAAAATGTAAAAAATGAGGTAATAATACTTATATATGTGTAAATAGCGTGGTGTGGATGTCTGATTAAATGAACAGCAAAAAAAAAAAAAAAAAAAAGAAAAGAAAAAAAAAGTAAGGATGAAATGGTAGAAAAACAGGAAATATGAAAAATAATTATAAAGTCCAGGACGTATAATAGAAAATGAAAAAAAGTTCCGTGCGATGTAGTCCCTTTTCAATAAATTAGTTTCAAAGATACAGTTCAGATAGGGTATAATAGAGGATATGCCCCAAATAAATGTTCAATGGGTGCACTGTATTTGTAGATAGTTCAAAGATGCATTGTAGTATCACACAGTGTAACGAAATATCTTCCTGTGAAATGTAAATCACTGTTGGTGGTGATACACAGTAGCCAGCTGTCGATAGCGCTGAGAATGTGAGCGCTCAGAGATGGTTATAGCTACCTCTCTTGCTATAGGCTTCTGGGCATAGGTATAATTAGTAATACTTATTGTATATCAATGAGGTCTGTACATTACCCATCCAGGATTAAGGATCGTTCTTCCGAGCTTGTAGGAAGGTCTCAGCTCTGTCTGATATATTTTAAGATGTAGTGCACGCTTGTTCCCGGCTGCCGTGCGCGTCTGTAAGGTTACAGCGTGCACGTGGTAGATGCGCGCCAAAATTCAAATGCCAAATGTCGGTACAGCGGTATGCCGTGGAATACAGTGCGCTCTTGTTCCCGGCTGCCGTGTGCGGTGTTGGGATGCAGATGGCTGCCGATGAATAAATAGAGATTGGGGATCTCTTAACAATTGAGTGGTCTCGATCCCTTGTAGGTAGGAAGTAAAGATAAAAAATAAAGAAGTAAAAAAAGGAATAAAATATACTTGAGAAAAGTCACTTTCCCTTAAAATCTTCTTCAAATTACTATTTGGTAATCCAATGCATTGGGGTTGATTCAGCAGATTTAAACCAGACGCGTTTCGGGGGTTTCTGTCCCCTTTTTCAACCATTGAATCAGACATCCACACCACGCTATTTACACATATATAAGTATTATTACCCATTTTTTAAATTTTTTTTTAATCCACATTTTAGATTAATAAACATTTCTAAAGCGCTTCATTACTGCTGTCTCCTGCATTATTTCCATAATTACCAAATCGAGTGTGCTCCACTTATTACATTTTTTTCACTATTTAACTATTACGATTTTTGGGTTGGATCGCAAGTGTGAGGCACCTCCTATCCATTTTTCCGGATTGGTGAGCCACTAAACTAATTCATTTGATCTTATTTTCTAAGTTGGTTTTCTACATTGCAGTGACGATGACCACATGGCACTCAAGAGTTTTTGAATATGAGTCCCGTGTTTGCAACAATTACGCAACACGTATCCTGGTATTACTGAGTTTTTGGTTGTGGCTAAAACTTTGGGGTTGAATGTTGATAATTTAATCTATTTATGGATTACTTTTTATATGATTATTCTTTTATGGACAGCCACACATGCTATCTATATTTATTTTGTACGAATAATGTTCAGTGTTTTATATATATATATATATATATATATATATATTATATATATATATAGTCAGTATAATGTCCCTACATCAGATATACATATTATTGAACACGTCATATTATGTATATTTCTATTCTTCATTTTCACATATGAATACTTTTAAAGCTATAATAATTTTTTCATAATATTTCTTTACCTTGAAATGTACTATAAAAGTCTCCTGAAAAGTGGAAGTGAATAACATATGTTTAAATATATTTCATCACATTTACTGAAATTACCATCAACCCTAACTGATAATGGCATTATGAAAACAGCATGCTAACTGTTCCTTAATTTGGAATTGCAAATGATTGATTATACCTCTTCTATTGCCAATATATCTTAAACAAGATGCCATGAATACCAACATATATTGAATAATTTTGAGGTCATGTGTAAAAGGTCTATCTTTCAGCTGATAATGTGGGAATATTGAACTATAACTTTACTAGCGCCTCATTTTTCTTGACTGAAATGACCTTCTACCAGGTACACTACAAAATTGTCAAGCATTGTTTTGATGGTGATATAATGTATGCTTTCACTAAGCTGCAATTCCTACTTTAGATATGCTGATGTTAGTAAAATAGAGTATAATGTCATGCATTTTCATTCATTAATCCAATTCAGCATAGAGAGGCAAAGTACTATTATAGGGAATATTTATTACGTAGGGAAATTTTAAAGTCAGTTTTGCTTGAGTCTGTGGGGGTGTATCAAGTGCACTGCATCAGAAAAGTGCTTTTGCCAGTTTTGTCGGTGGAATAGGCATTTGTGCCAAATGTATGACTTCTTTGTGCCATTTTTATGGTGGAATGCAACATGCTTGGCAGTTAGCAATTAGTAAGGGGACACTAGGGGGGTCATTTACTATTCTGTAATATGCCTAAATTAGGTGTATTTCAGGCACAGATGATGGAGCAACAGTTGTGCCAGTATCTGTGACTTCGCTCTGCTCACGCCAGGTCTAAAATTGTTGGCACGGCACGGGCAGGGAAGGAGGCAGGCCCCTCTCATTCATCATTTTCAATGCCTGGTTTAGGTGTAGAAAATGGTCTAAATGTAAGATAGCAAGGAAGCAGAATGTGCCCCTAGGTGTTTTGAGGTCAGAGCTAAAGAGCACAGTAGAATATTAGTAAATTACCAATAATTATAATACAATATGTGCTGTATTTTACACAAAACTATCAAAAATATGATTTTGGTTACAAAAAATTTGCAACTATATTTTGCTGTAATTATCACACATTGTTTCATTTTAAGGCATACAACTTTGCAGCAAGCCATACTATTTTGTCCAGCTTTAACACTGAAACAGCTAGATACAGTGGATTTAGTGATGATGAATGAAGCAGTTCATCCCTACTTTGAATGAACCCAATTTGTTCATCTACATAACTAATTTTCGTTGTGATCCCTATCTCTGTATGTCCATTAAAATGTATTGCCTCTGTAAATCGAGAGTTCATTAGTCTCGCACATGCGCCATTACTGTGAGTAGCGGTGCATGAATTAATGTATTACACAACAAATCTGAACACAGATTTTTTTTTGGTGCATTTTCATCATGAATAGCAACATTATGCCCGAATTCTGGCAATATTTTCTTACAATGCACAGGCACAGTCAAATTATGAAATTTGCCCCATTATGTTGTTCTTCTATTTATTAGATACATGCATATTTATGCATTTTACATATCTATAATTTTAACATTTTTTTTAAGTAATTGTAAATATTTAGGGTATTTTAAGCCCAGGTTGTTAGCTTCCATTGGCTTAGATGTTTCCATAACTGTCATACAAACAGCCTTGTTGCAATCTCACTGACTGCTAAATCTACATGTCTATATGTATGTATGTATGGCTGTATATTCAATTTCATTAATAGCTCTGAGTCTCTGTGTCATCTAGGATTGAATCCAACCCTTTTCAAGCAACACATTACTTGGGTAAATGAATGGTAGCCTGTGGTAACAAACAGCCTGTTTATTAATATACACTTTTTTTTTTAAATAAAAAAAGTCCAAAAATGTCCCTTTTTTGTGGGCAAATGCCTGTCTGTATTTACAGTGCCTTGCGAAAGTATTCGCCCCCCTGGAACTTTTCAACCTTTTGCCACATTTCAGGCTTCAAACAAAAAGATATAAAATTTTAAACTTTTGGTGAAGAATCACCAACAAGTGGGTCACAATTGTGAAGTGAAACGAAATGTATTGGATCATTTAAACTTTTTTTGTAATAATAAAACTGAAAAGTTGGGCGTGCAAAATTATTCGGCCCATTTACTTTCAGTTCAGAAAACTCACTCCAGAAGTTCATTGAGGATCTCTGAATGAAACAATGTTGTCCTAAATGACTCATGAAGATAAATAGAATCCACCTGTGTGTAATCAAGTCTCCGTATAAATGCACCTGCTCTGTGATAGTCTCAGGGTTCTGTTTAAAGCACAGAGAGCATCATGAAGACCAAGGAACACACCAGGCAGGTCCGTGATACTGTTGTGGAGAAGTTTAAAGCCGGATTTGAATACCAAAAGATTTCCCAAGCTTTAAACATCCGAAGGAGCACTGTGCAAGCGATCATATTGAAATGGAAGGAGTATCAGACCACTGCAAATCAACCAAGACCCGACCGTCCCTCTAAACTTTCATCTCAAACAAGGAGAAGACTGATCAGAGATGCAGTCAAGAGGCCCATGATCACTCTGGATGAACTGCTGAGATCTACAGCTGAGGTGGGAGAGTCTGTCCATAGGACAACAATCAGTCAAACACTTCACAAATCTGGCCATTATGGAAGAGTGGCAAGAAGAAAGCCATTTCTCAAAGATATCCATGAAAAGTCTCGTTTACAGTTCGCCACAAGCCACCTGGGAGACACACCAAACATGTAGAAGAAGGTGCTTTGGTCAGATAAAACCAAAATCGAACTGTTTGGAAACAATGCAAAACAAACATAAAGCAAAATCTACAATGGAATGGTTCAAAAATAAACGTATCCAGGTCTTAGAATGGCCAAGTCAAAGTCCAGACCTGAATCCAATTGAGAATATGTGGAAAGAGCTGAAAACTGCTGTTCACAAACGCTCTCCATCCAACCTCAAAGAGCTCGAGCTGTTTTGCAAGGAAGAATGGGCAAGAATTTCAGTCTCTAGATGTGCAAAACTGATAGAGACATACCCCGAGCGACTTGCAGCTGTAATCGCAGCAAAAGGTGGCGCAACAATGTATTAATGCAAGGAGGACTAATAAATTTGCACGCCCCACTTTTCACTTTTATTATTACAAAAAAAGTTTAAATGATCCAATAAATGTCGTTCCACTTCACAATTGTGACCCACTTGTTGTTGATTCTTCACCAAAAATTTAAAATGTTATATCTTTTTGTTTGAAGCCTGAAACGTGGCAAAAGGTTGAAAAGTTCCAGGGGGCCGAATACTTTCGCAAGGCACTGTATACACACAAGGTGATATTGGAAGGCACAAGAGCGTGTTTAAAATAGGCATTCCAAAAATTGTCATTTTGGGGGTCAGATATCTGTCAATGTTTAATACACATATTTGCAGTATTGGAGGTATCAGAAGAAACAATGGTTTCTTTTAACACATAGTCCAAAATTTGCAAGTTATTTTCAATGATCATTCAATGATTGTCCTGAAAAGTGAATAAGCAATGATTTTTTTTTAGATAAAAGCAACCACAAAAAGTATCCCTTTTTTGGGAGAAGTTTCAGGGTTGCTATACTGTGTGGGGTAGCGTTTCCAGAAACATTAACACAGTATGGAACATGATGAACAAGGCAACAGATGTTTGGCTATGTGGATGTAGTAGTAGCACCAGGCAGGAGATATGCTGCTCAGTAGGGGTAGTAGTAGCATTCACATAGGTAGAAGCAGTTGTGGCTGTAACATCAGTACAATATGGAATGTGATGTAAGGGTGGGCAGTGGGGAAACAGACAGTCCCCATTATCAGTAATGGCATATCTATTCAATGGCATCAACTGGAAGTGTGTGAAAATCCTCATGGATCCATGTCATTTTTACAAATGTAATACTTTTCACAGTTGTGGAGGATAATTTTCTCCACTTCAGTGTTATAACGCCGCCTGCGAAGCCAAATATGTATCAGTACATGGATTGAAAACTAGACTAGTTCCTGCCTCTGCTCCAATTGGCTGACCCAGAAGTCCATGAGATTAAAGGGGTATTCTCATCTTGCTATTTCAGCCTCACCAGCAGCCAGCTCTGCAGTTCACTTCC
>ONZH01029889.1:0-19535 GCA_900303285.1 Rhinella marina | reverse complement strand
TCCTCTACTACTCCTCCTCCTTCTCTTCATTGCCAAACGCTGACCCAAAAGGGAATTTTTTAGAGGGCCAACTGGCACTCTTTTAAGACAATGTTTCTGGAGGGCCACCTACAGGCCCTTTCTCCAAACAATTCTTCCAGAGCGTCAACTACAGACACTCTAAAACTATTTTTCAGTATCGTCAACCACAGACACAAAAAAAATTTGTTTTCGGAGGGTCGACTTCAGACATTTTTTTGGGAGGCTCACCTACAGCCATTTGACTGCAATCTCAGTCGGACAAAGGCATTGGTGGTGTCACGGCCATGCTGTGTCAGGCTAAATTTTAATTGCTCCCGCAGTGTAACTCGCTCACTCTGTAGTCACAGCCATACAGGGCCACGATAAATTTTTATGTGCTTCGCCTGCTCCCGCAGTGTAACTCGGTCACTCTGTAGTCACAGCCATACAGGGCCACGATAAATGTTTATGTGCTTCGCCTGCTCCCGCAGTGTATCTCTGTCACTCTGTAATCACAGCCATACAGGGCCACGATAAATTTTTATGTGCTTCGCCTGTTCCTGCACTGTAACTCGGTCACTCTGTAGTCACAGCCATACAGGGCCACTGTAAGTTTTTATGTGCTTCGCCTGCTCCTGCACTGTAACTCGGTCACTCTGTAGTCACAGCCATACAGGGTCACGCTAAATTTTTATGTGTTTCGCCTGCTCCTGCACTGTAACTCGGTCACTCTGTAGTCACAGCCATACCGGGCCACGATAAATTTTTATGTGCTTCGCCTGCTACTGCAGTGTAACTCGGTCACTCTGTTGTCACAGCCATACAGGGCCACGATAAATTTTTATGTGCTTCGCCTGCTCCTGCACTGTAACTCGGTCACTCTGTTGTCATAGCCATACAGGGTCACGCTAAATTTTTACGTGCTTCGCCTGCTCCTGCAGTGTAACTCGGTCACTCTGTAGTCACAGCCATACAGGGCCTCGATAAATTTTTATGTGCTTCGCCTGCTCCTGCACTGTAACTTGGTCACTCTGTAGTCACAGCCATACAAGGCCACGATAAATTTTTATGTGCTTCGCCTGCTCCTGCACTGTAACTCGGTCACTCTGTAGTCACAGCCATACAGGGCCACGATAAATTTTTATGTGCTTTGCCTGCTCCTGCACTGTAACTCGGTCACTCTGTAGTCACAGCCATACAGGGACATGATAAATTTTTATGTGCTTTGCCTGCTCCTGCACTGTAACTCGGTTACTCTGTAGTCACAGCCATACAGGGCCACAATATATTTTTATGTGCTTTGCCTGCTCCTGCACTGTAACTCGGTCACTCTGTAGTCAGAGCCATACAGGGCCACGATAAATTTTTATGTGCTTCGCCTGCTCCTGCACTGTAACTTGGTCACTCTGTAGTCCCAGCCATACAGGGTCACGATAAATTTTTATGTGCTTCGCCTGCTCCTGCAGTGTAACTTGGTCACTCTGTAGTCACAGCCATACAGGGCCACGATAAATTTTTATGGTCTGGGTGAGCACAATTGCCTTAAGGGTCACCACCAGGCTGTTACCCGAGGATTTGGGGTAATGGTGGGATTAGGCAGCCTCAGAGGCATCCATGCATGCTGCCCCTGCTGTTTCCTGTCCATTTCCGTGGTGTTTCCATCATTTTCTGAGGTTTCCAGGTTTTCACCCAGCCTTCCCTAGGCAGAGCCTTGGTCCCATGCAAAAAATGCTCGAGTGTCCCTTTGACTTCCATGGGGTTCGTTATTCGAAACGAGCACCCGAGCATCGGGAAAAATTCGACTCGAATAACGAGCACCCGAGCATTTTAGTGCTCGCTCATCTCTAGTTGTCTCATTTCAGCAAATATCATTTATTATGTAGAGGAAGTTAAAACAAGCCACTTACTAATGTATTGTTATTATCCATATTGATTCCTTTGCTGGGTGTATTCATTTTTATTATATTTCTTATTATACACTACTTGTTTTCGTGATTACGAGCTTTTTTTTTTTGTGCACTCTCACAGTACATGCCGCCCGGATGGGCGGCGCTTTTTCCTATAGCATACAAGATCACCATTGATGGATAGCAGGGTAGTTGTAACTATGGAAACAAACATTGTATAATGTGATGGAAAAATTAATCAAGCCAGCAAAGAAAGCAATATAGATAATAAAAATAAATTAGTAAGTGCCTTGTATTAATGTTCTCTACATGATAAATGCCACTTGCTGAAGTGAGACAACCCATTTAATGGCAAGATTTACAACAGATGTTTGATCCATGAATCGTGTGCGGATGTGGCTATATATTATCAATTGCATTACCGCCACAGTGTACCTTTATTAGTGTTTCTTTGATTATATTGTTCGGCACATCCGCACAATTTGTTACCTTATGTAGGATGGTTTTGTGGTACATGTAGGCCGCTGCAGGCATCCTCCATTGTATGCAATTTTACTGGGGATTGCTGTTAGCAGCGGATCATATGTGCGGTTTGATATGCTCAACAGAATATGGGGTTTGGGCAATTTTCTGCCATTTTAGTCTGTGATTGTATTTGAACATTTACACCCGAAGGTGTGGCAACTTCAGGTTTGAATGTACCATTACTTACATCTTATGGTAATATTCTGGTGCACCTGTGCAGCCTGAGCCTCATGAGTCATTGGTAGGTGGGGCTCATAGTCTCCTCCCTCCTCCCATTGGATGTGTGATCTCACGCTGGAGGTAACTAGGAGTAGGTTGCTGTGTGTCGGCCTATATGCTCCTTCCGCAATTGCCCATACGGATAGGTAGGTTAGTGCTAGGTCCTGTGCCACTCTGAGATACCTTGACGCAGTGCTCGGGCTCCGGTATGTTCTTGATATAAGAATATATTGGTGACAGTCTCATTTTAACATCAGCGTGAGGGTTTAGCCATATATTATCAATTGCATTACCGCCGCAGTTCACCTTTATTAGTGTTTGTTTGATTATATTGTTCGCTACATCCGCACAATTTGTTACCTTGTGTAGGATGGTTTTGTGGTACGTGTGGTCCGCTGCAGGCATCCTCCATTGTATGCATTTTTGCTGGGGATTGATGTTAGCAGCAGATCACATGTGCAGGAATTGCTCCCCCGGTTTGATATGCGCAACAGCATATGGGGTTTGAGCAATTTTCTGCCATTTTAGACGTTTTTTGTTTGTGATTGTATTGTATGTGTGCTTAATTTATTAAGACTTTCTAAAAGACAGTTACTCCCTTTGTGTCAGTTACTGAGCTTGGTTCTGGTACCATATTTATATATAAAGCCTGGATCAGGTACCATATCTCTGTATTAAGCTTGGTTGTGGTACAGTATCCATGTGTTAAGCTTGGTTCTAGTACAGAATCCATGTATTAAGCTTGGTTCTGTTACAGCATGTATGCACTACACATTGTTTAATTACCATAATTATCCACTGATCTTGGTTCTGGTACCATATCTATTTATTAAGCTTGGTTCTGGTAAAGTATCTATGTATTAAGCTGGGTTCTGGTACTGTACCCATGTAGTTGAGCTTGGTCCTGGTACTGTATTTAAAGAGCCACGTTTCTCCTGGATATTTTCAATGGTTGTACTGAAGATGCACGTATAGATATAGGTAAGTATATGTAAATAGAAATATAGTGTGGTGTACCATTTTAAAATACTGGGCTGCATGGGGGTCCCAACACTTCCCATATAGCCTGGGCCCATGGTACCCATAATCTGCCCCTGCTTAGAAAACAAGACAGAACTTAAAAGGCGAGTTTGTGGTTACATGCATTGTTAGCATTAAGGTTTTTTGAGAGATATTTTCAAAATCTTGTGGAATTATTCTTATTATCCTAAAGTTTAGTAATGTAGTTTAATGTATATAATGGGTTAAGTTTTGGTTTTGTGGTTTCTTAAAGTGGAGAAAAAAAAATGAAAGACTGGGATTCATCAATCTGTCACCCCAGTATCACATGGAGATTGCATGACGTTTGCAGCTTAGTTTGGCGAATGTTCCATTAGTCATGCCAGCTTCATGCTGCTAGAGTGGTCTGTTGCAGTGAATGTTCCTTAATAATAATCTGCATAATGATAATTCCCATACACTTAAGAGATTTTTTTTTTTTTTTTAATAACTTAAGTATCTTTACTGTTATTGATCTGTGCATCTGTATGTCATAATGCAATATACTGTGCCTTGCGAAAGTATTCGGCCCCCTGGAACTTTTCAACCTTTTGCCACATTTCAGGCTTCAAACAAAAAGATATAACATTTTAAGTTTTTGGTGAAGAATCAACAACAAATGGGTCACAATTGTGAAGTGGAACGAAATTTATTGGATCATTTAACTTTTTTTGTAATAATAAAACTGAAAAGTTGGGCGTGCAAAATTATTCGGCCCATTTACTTTCAGTTCAGAAAACTCACTCCAGAAGTTCATTGAGGATCTCTGAATGATCCAATGTTGTCCTAAATGACTGATGAAGATAAATAGAATCCACCTGTGTGTAATCAAGTCTCTGTATAAATGCACCTGCTCTGTGATAGTCTCAGGGTTCTGTTTAAAGCACAGAGAACATCATGAAGACCAAGGAACACACCAGGCAGGTCCGTTAAACTGTTGTGGAGAAGTTTAAACCCGGATTTGATACCAAAAGATTTCCCAAGCTTTAAACATCCCAAGGAGCACTGTGCAAGCTATCATATTGAAATGGAAGGAGTATCAGACCACTGCAAATCTACCAAGATCCGGCCGTCCCCCTAAACTTTCATCTCAAACAAGGAGAACACTGATCAGAGATGCAGCCAAGAGGCTCATGATCACTGTGGATGAACTGCAGAGATCTACAGCTGAGGTGGGAGAGTCTGTCCATAGGACAACAATCAGTCGAACACTTCACAAATCTGGCCTTTATGGAAGAGTGGCAAAAAGAAAGCCATTTCTCAAAGATATCCATAAAAAGTCTTGTTTACAGTTTGCCACAAGCCACCTGGGAGACACACCAAACATGTGGAAGAAGGTGCTCTAGTCAGGTGAAACCAAAATCAAACTTTTTGGAAACAATGCAAAATAATATGTTTGGCGTAAAAGCAACACAGCTCATCACCCTGAACACACCATCCCCACTGTCAAACATGGTGGTGGCAGCATCATGGTTTGGGCCTGCTTTTCATCAGCAGGGACAGGGAAGATGGTTAAAATTGAAGGGAAGATGGATGGAGCCAATTACAGGACCATTCTGGATGAAAACCAGGTCTTAGAATGGCCAAGTCAAAGTCCAGACCTGAATCCAATTGAGAATATGTGGAAAGAGCTGAAAACTGCTGTTCACAAATGCTCTCCATCCAACCTCAAAGAGCTCGAGCTGTTTTGCAAGGAAGAATGGGCAAGAATTTCAGTCTTTAGATGTGCAAAACTGATAGAGACATACCCCAAGCGAGATGCAGCTGTAATCGCAGCAATAGGTGGCGCAACAAAGTATTAATGCAAGGGGGCCAAATAATTTTGCACGCCCAACTTTTCAGTTTTATTATTACAAAAAAAGTTTAAATGATCCAATAAATTTCGTTCCACTTCACAATTGTGACCCATTTGTTGTTGATTCTTCACCAAAATACTTAAAATGTTATATCTTTTTGTTTGAAGCCTGAGATGTGGCAAAAGGTTGAAAAGTTCCAGGGGGCCAAATACTTTCGCAAGGCACTGTATACAATGCCCCTGATTTATCATACCTTCACTCCAGAATTCCGACTCGCTTGCACAAAATTTTGTGACTTTTTGCATTTTTACATCACTCTCCAGTTTTGTACTGTGGGTGGAAAAGTGGGTTTGGTTGGCTATGTTAATGAGTTTCACTCCAGATTTATCACTGAGACTTTTTTTTTAAAGTCACACTCTCACTTCATGTCACAGCCCTATAAAAATCCTAATCTGGCCAGGTGAACTGAGCATAGGGACAGATGTGCCAAGTGCTAGGGACAGTGTTTAGCAAAGCTTAAATTGTAGAATCTTGGATAGTGAGACTGCAGTGACAATGTAGGGAGAGTGCAGGGACAGTGCAGGCCGTGTAATCTGAAGCTGAAAGGATTCATAGGAGACAGCTCAGTTTGCATCAATGTCTGCACAGAGCTATATAAATGAACAATGTCCACCTTGTTTAATAGATAAGAAATTCCATTACTCCTTGCGTCTCAAATTGGGATAAATAACCTGTGTAATTTATCTGTTATTAGGGTGCTCCCTTGTTAAATAGATAAGCAATTTTATTACGCCTCGATTCTCAAATTGGAGTGAATAAGTAGTGTAATTTAATTGTTATTGGGGTGTCCACCTTGTTTAATAGATATGCAGATATTACTCCTTTATTCTCAACTGGGGTGAATAAGCTGTCTAATACTACTGTTATTGGGGTGTCCACCTTGTTAAATAGATAAGTAGATCTATTATACCTTGATTCTGAAATTGGCATGAATAAGTAGTGTAATTTAAGTGTTATCTTATTTTATAGATAAAAAATTCCATTAGGCCATGATTCTCAAATTGGGTGAATAAGCTATGCTATTTAACTGTTATTGGGATGCCCACCAATTCAATTAGGCTTTGATTCTCAAATTGGGTTGAGCTGTCTATTTTTTACTGTTATTGGGGTGGCCACCTTGTTTCGTAGATAACCAATCCCATTAGGTGTTGATTCTCAAATTGGGGTGAATAAGTTGTCTTATACTACTGTTACTGTGGTGTCCACATTGACATTGAATAACTTATTTTACATATACAGTTACTGTACAGTCTGTCCAACAGACAGGTGCCAGTGTCCTCCAAGGGCACAGGCAGTGGAAAAATGCTGCTTGGGCCTCCAGAAGTAGCAGCAGAAGAAGGGGAGGTGGTAGCAGCAGCCGCAGCAACAGGTCATAGCTGCCTCTGTCATCCAGCGGTGGTGTTTTGACCAGCAGTCCAGCTGTCTTTGAATGGGTGACTTGGTCTTCAACATCATCTCAACTGACATCAGGCATCCACAGCAAGGAATCAGTGGGTTCCTCTGACACCACACTTAGTTGGCATCATCCAGGAACAAGCTCTATGCCCTCATCTGTCCTGAACCTGCCTCTTTCTTTTTCTGCTCCTTCTGCTTGGGAAGTATTGTATGCAGTCAGCTCTGCCCTGCTTTTCAGTGAGGATGGATTATTGAGGACAATCAGCAGCCACTTCCAGCGCAGATTTGGAGGAGAGGTCCACTGCCTCCTCCTGCAGGCATGGAAGTAGAGATAATGAGAGTGATGTGGAAGCAGGTGTTGAGAGTGGTCAGGAACACAGCCATGAGACTGGTGAGAGTGACATAAGTGAGGATCAGACAGTAGTGGAAAAGTATGTAGCCGATCGCACGTGGGAGCCGGGTGAATAGGGGGCTTCATCATCATCATCATCATCATCATCATCATCATCGGGGGTCAGGGTAGCAGCCTGCCAGTGAGACATCAGCAAGCATGCCGAGTTGATCCTCACTCCCAGGCCAAAATGGGGGCCTTTTTTACACCTGCTGAGAGGCATGAATATATATGTACATCCTATGTAGTCAGTTGGTCGCTTCCTACGTGTGCCATCGCCCATCCTCACAAAGATCTGACCGGGGAGACCCTCTGTGCTCATGCTCCAATGCCATGACTGCTGAAAGGGGGACAGGTGCAGCATCAGTTCCATCAGCAGTAACTTTAGTCTCCAGTCTCTGATGAGCACATTTGCAATGTATATTTGAAGCATGAGTAAGCAGAGGGGTCTGACAAATGACAAAATTTTGAAATGTCTTCAGACTTTATTTGAAAATGAGTCAGAAGAAGAAAATCAGAAACAAATAGACTCAGAGTCTGATGAAGAATATTTTCCTTGTGACATTTCTGAAGAATCAGAGTCAAGCAGTAACAGTGATATAAATGGCGATACCGAAGAATCTGGAGAGGATGATGGACATCCTACTATGTCAACAAGATGCTGCTGTACTTGATCTCAACACTGTTCTTTTTAAGTAAAAATAAATGTTATTTAATTTATTGGCAAAACCAGTTATTTTTCCTCCAGAGTCAGTACTTTTGAATGGGGGTCAAAATCCCCTCGTGGTAGTTATAGGTATTATGAAACATGATGTAGTTCTAGTGTTAATACGGTTTAAAAAAAGACATATGTCCATCAAGTTCAACCAAGGGATAGGTGGGGACGTGAATCCCAGCACATCTAAGCACTGAAATAAGTTAAATTATATCACTACACTGAAGAATGAAAAAGATTTGTGGTGCCTCTGTCATTGAATTAGCATTTGTAGAGCCAGAGTAATGCAGAACCATGTGTAACAACTATACCCTTTTTGTCCGTTCTGGTTATTGTATTTGTCATGGAAAACACACATATTATCACTGGGTAATGTGTTTTCCATACAGAAGGTATCAAGACTGATTACTATGCCACTATTCATTTACTTCGGAAAATGAAGCCTAAATTACTTCCATGATCTTGCTTTTCTACACAATAACATGCAATAAAGGCACAAACAATTTGAAATATAAGATGCTTTTCATGTTTTGCTTAAACAGCAGCAAGAATAAAATTGGTAATACTGGGGAAATAAAAGACTAACTAGAAAAGCATTGCATACATGCATAAGATTCAAAATGTTTCTCTATTTTTCACACAGTGAAAAATACATTTCAGGAAAATTGATAAGCAAGAATAGTCTGAATTAAAGGGGTTGTCCGAGTTATTTTTTTGTTCTTTATATGTTTCTAACTTGTCAGGTATAACAACATTCCTTTCCCATATACTTTGTGTTTCTAAAGCTGCTGGTTTCTCAGAGTTGACTGAGGCTCACATGACCTGTGATGTCACCTTATCTCCCTGGTCTGTGATGTTTCATGTACAAGCCTCAGAGTTCAGATAACAGTCTGTACACGAGAGGTCACTGGCCACGCCCCCTTTCTTTGCCTGGCTCCTGCTATCTGCTCTCTCCCTGGATTCCTTCAGATAAAACATTAACCCCTTCAGCCAGAACACACTGAGGGCTCAAGGCTTTACAACAAATAGTAGCTGCAGCAGTGAGAGGAGACAAATGCTGGGCAAGGAGCTTGTCACGAGGGGAAGACAAGGGTGGTGAACCCTGCCCTGAACCCCTCCTTCTTTCCCTGCCTACTTGCCTCAGTCGGCCCTAGGCAGCCGCGGACAACCACGAAGGCGGTCCCTACACTGGATAAGTGCGCAGGAGGGAAAGGGAACACAGGGACGGACACAACACAGACAGGACAAACACAATGGAAGAGTAGTCAGCAAGCCGGGTCAAACACAGGAGGTCACGTAAATACCAGGGGTGAAGCAAAAGAGAGGTCAAAGTCCAGAATCCAAAGTCCAAATCCAAGTAACTATCCAAGCACAAAGGTCGCACGAGCACTGATCAAAGGGGTAACTAATCACAGGCGATTTGAGAGGGCAACTGGACTGCTTTAAATAGCCCTCCAATGGGTCATGTGACGGGACCAGCGTCACATGACCTTATTTGCATAATGAGCTCTGGCCAAACGTGACCAGCGCTCAAATATGCTACAAATTTGGCCATGTGGCGTGGCCAGCGCCACATGACCCAATATATAAAGGCAACCTATATAATATATACTCTGAGCGCTGACTTGCCGGGCCAGCGCTCAGTACCGCCCACCGCTCGTGTCTAGGGGGGCGGGGACGCCGGGCACACAGCATCCGGAAGCGCGCCCGACGCTCCCTGCCTCTCGTCACTATGGAGACGAGGACGCATGTCGCCTCCTCGCTCCGTGGTAGCGGAAGTCCGGCGGCGCTGCAAGCGGGGAGCGCGCCGCCGGCTTCCCGTGACAGTACCCCCCCCTTCACGAGGGGCCACCGGACCCTTACCAGCGGGAGCAGGTTTATCAGGATGCTGCAGGTGGAATTTCCGGATGAGCGAATCTGCATGAATCCTGGTCAACGGCACCCAAGACCTGTCCTCCGGCCCGAATCCCTTCCAGTGTACAAGGTACTGAAAGGAATTCCGGACCTTCCTCACATCAATGATTCTAGCAATCTCGTGCTCCACTTGTCCCTCCACCTCGACCGGAGGCGAGGACTGTTCCTCTGGACCAACGGGAGCAACATAACGCTTCAGCAAAGACATATGAAAAACATTATGAACGCGAAGGGAGTCAGGTAAACATAATTCAAAAGATACCGGATTGATCACCTTGGTGATCCTGTATGGACCAATGAAGCGAGGCACAAACTTATAAGATGGTACTTTCATGCGTAGATTTTTTGTCGACAACCATACCATGTCCCCCACCTTGAAATCCACACCCTTAGAGCGTTTCTTATCAGCCTTAGTTTTTTGGATACCTTGGGCCTTTTCCAGGTTCAACTGAACCTGTGCCCAAACTGTGCACAGTTCTTGAGAAAAAACATTGACCTCTGGGACAACCGAAGAGGATGAGGAAAAGGAACCAAAGCGCGGATGGAAGCCCATATTACAGAAGAAAGGTGAAACCCCAGAGGAGGAATTCACTTGGTTATTAATAGCAAATTCGGCCAGAGACAGGTATCTGGCCCACACACGCTGGTTATCTGTCACATAACATCTGAGATACTGCTCAACAGATTGATTAAGACGCTCAGTCTGACCATTGGTCGCCGGATGAAAGGCCGACGAAAAGGACAAAGATATTTCAATCTTCTTACAGAAAGCTCTCCAGAATTTAGACACAAACTGCACCCCCCTGTCCGATACAATATTCTCTGGAATACCATGCAGTTTAACTATGTGGTCCAAAAATACAGACGCCAAGACCTTAGCAGACGGTAATTTACACAACGGAATAAAATGACACATCTTGCTAAATCTGTCAACCACAACCAAAATCACAGTTTTGCCCTCAGAGCAAGGTAAATCCGTGATGAAGTCCATGGACAAATGCGACCATGGTCTGCTAGGAATGGGTAATGGATGCAGCTCACCCATAGGCCGTGTCTTGGGATTCTTGGACCTGGCACAAGTATTGCACGCAGTTACGAAAGCCTGAACATCCCTGGAAATCGATGGCCACCAATACTGCTTAGAGACTAACTCCTTGGTGGCATTGATACCAGGATGACCACATAATACAGCGTTATGGCACTCACCCAGCAGTCGCAAACTCAAATGAGCCGGCACAAACAATTTGTCATTGGGGGTACCAGTGGGAGCGAGATGCTGTCCTGCTGAGATTTCAGATGCCAGATCAGACGAGGTAGCGGCCACGATGATGTCAGTCGGCAGGATGGGCTCAGAAGGGACGTCAGGAGGCTGATAGGCCTGAAAGCTTCGGGATAAGGCGTCAGCCTTAATGTTCTTGCTTCCTGGTCTAAAAGTAACACAAAAATCAAAACGGGTAAAGAACAAAGCCCACCTCGCCTGTCTGGGATTCAAACGTTTAGCAGACTCCAAAAACATAAGATTTTTATGATCAGTGAGGACCACAATGCGATGTAATGCCCCCTCCAGGAAGTGACGCTATTCCTCAAATGCCCACTTAATGGCCAACAACTCCCTATTACCGATATCATAGTTTCTCTCCGCAGACGAGAACTTGCGGGAGAAAAAGGCACATGGCTTAAGGTTAGTTAGGGTGGAAGACCCCTGGGACAGTACTGCCCCAACCCCATCCTCAGATGCATCCACCTCAACTACAAAGGGCTCACTCTGGTCAGGCTGGATTAACACAGGGGCCTTAGTAAAACACTGTTTTAGCTTCTCAAAGGCTTCAATAGCTGCAGGGGGCCAATTAACTAGATCCGCTCCCTTACGTGTCAGATCAGTAACTGGTTTGACCACCAATGAAAATTTTTTAATAAATTTGCGATAAAAGTTCGCAAATCCTAAAAATCGTTGGAGCGCCTTAAGGGAGGAGGGTCGCACCCAATCAAGGATGGCCTGCACCTTAGCTGGATCCATTTTGCAAGAAAAAGGAGTCAAAATGTATCCTAAAAAGGCCACTTCCTGAACACCAAAGATAAACTTCTCCCCCTTGACAAATAGCTTATTTTCACGTAACACTTCTAACACTTGCCTGGTATGAGAAACGTGAGATTCCCAATCCGCCGAAAAAATAAGGATGTCATCTATGTAGACAATCATGAACCTCCCAATAAAAGGTCTGAAAATGTCATTGACAAAATTCTAGAACACAGCGGGTGCATTGCTTAGCCCAAAGGGCATTACTAAATACTCATAGTGACCCTCAGGGGTATTGAAGGCAGTCTTCCATTCATCCCCCTCCCTGATTCTAAGCAGGTTATAAGCTCCCTTCAAATCCAGCTTAGAGAACCAGCAGGCGCCTTGAATCTGGTTCAATAAGTCCGGAATAAGGGGCAGCGGGTACCTGTTCTTGACCGTGATCTTGTTAAGTTCCCTGTAATCAATACAGGGCCTCAATCCTCCATCCTTCTTACCAACAAAGAAAAATCCGGCCCCCATGGGGGAAACTGAAGGCCGGATATGACCCTTGGCCAGACTCTCCTTAAGATAATCCCTCATGGACTGCCGCTCAGGAGTGGAAAGATTGTAAATACGGCCCTTAGGATACTTGGAACCTTCCGTAATCTCAATAGCACAATCATATTGCCGGTGAGGAGGGAGGAACTCAGACTCGGACATGGAGAATACGTCCTGAAAATCTCTGATATATCCGGGCAGGATGAGAGACTCAGTGGTCCCTCCAACCTGCAATATTGATTTGCAACATCTGGAACAATCACCTCCCCATTTCTCTAACTCACCTGCAGGCCAGGTGATCACAGGGTTGTGGTCCTGTAACCATGGCAGACCTAAAACGAGGTCAGCAGGTAGATCCCTTAGGATAAGGAAAGAGCAAGTTTCAGTATGGGAAATTCCCACAGTTAAGGAAACCTCGGGAGTACAAAACTCCACTCTCCCATTATTTAATGGGGTGGAATCTAAAGCAATGATTTGAATTGCTTCCCTTAAAGGAACTAGCAGAATACCCACAGATTGTACAAAATCAAAATTAATAAAATTAACGGCAGAACCTGAATCAACAAATGCTTGACCAACCCCCTTAATTTGATCATAGGTAACAGAGATAGGTAGCAAAACTTTCCTCCTTACCACCGCTGGAGTTACCTTACTTCCCGCCGGAGATCTCCTAGAGGGCGGAAGTTTGGGACACTGCTGGAGCCAGTGGTTCATTCCACCGCAGTAAAAACAGGCTCCCTTCAGGCGTCTCTGGTCCCTCAAGGTTCCACCTAGCTGCATGGGCTCCTCCGGAACTCTGGTAGGGGATGGACTTGGAAGAGGAATTTCAGGCAACACGGCAACCTGAGGAATACTTTTTTTTTTTAAAGTGTTTATTTAACATTTTCCAATAAAACGTTACAAAACATGAATGAAAAATTCATACATTCCAAAATATAGTACAGCAGTGACCCAAATAGAATACAATCTTGAAGCGGAAAGAAAGTCCAGGATAGATTGTCCCGTTTTCCAAGTCTTAGTCACTACTGCATGCACTTACAGAAATTCAAACCCATTCACACAAACATACATATCCACCGTGACACCGATAGAGCCCCCTTCGCCCATCTGTTTAAATTACCACAGTCCTGGCATCAATCCATAGACTCCAGATCTTCTCAAACTTCCCTGGACATCCCCTGGCCTCATATGTCATCTTATACATTGGCAAAGCCACGTCTATCAGGTTCATCCAATACTTAACTGAAGGCACCTTAGGCGGCTTCCAGTTCAACAGAATGGTTTTCCTGGCATAGAACATTAATAACCGGTATAGAATTCTAGAATATTTGGTCTGTAATAAATCTGCTACCAGACCCAACAGACTATTTTAAGGGAGCAAACTGCTGGCAATCCCAACTTTAAGTTCAGGAACTCATGTACTGCTGACCAGAATTCGGCAATTTTGGGGCATATCATGTGAAATAAGGTACCAATCTCTTGATTACATCTAGTGCACAGTGCACTACTTAGACGTTTCATCTGTTCTAGCCTAACTGGGGTCAAATACACGCGGTGCAGCCATTTAACCTGAATCAACTGGTCCCTAGCGCTTATCACAGTATTCCTCCAGTTATATGCCAATTCCTTCTCGTGTCTATCTTCCAGGCTGGGAATATCTCTTTCCCATCTAGCCATAGCCTTAGTTAGCGGGGAAGGCAAGTCAGCCATTAATGCTGAATATAAGTTAGATACTGGTTTACATAAAACTTGCCGTCTAATTATTTTTTCAATGTTACCATAGTCCATCTTAATTTTGCCCTTCCCAAACTGGTCTGAACACGCATGACGTAATTGAAAGTATCTAAAAAGACTAGTTTGAGGCAAGCCAAAATCAGCTTTCAACTCCATAAAGGTCTTGAACCCACCCTCCCCATACAACTGCGACAGATACTTTAAACCGTGTTGTGGCCAAAATTCAAAGTCAGGCAGAGAATATAAATGACCTAGCTTCTGATTTCTCCAAAGAGGCAAGACTGGAGACCAACTCTCCCCTCCACCCCTATCACCCCACACCCAGACCAGGTCTTTACATATATTTATAACAGTCTTCATACTTGCAGTCAAAGGTCTACCAGGGTGACCACCTCTGTAAAAAAGATTTGTGAGGGCTTCATAGGATCCCATAATTGCAGCTTCTAAGACTATTGCTGGGTTATTCGCATCAGCCCTTACCCACCAGCTAGCATAAGTCAACTGAGTCGCACAGTAATATCTGTATAAGTCAGGTAATGCCAGACCACCTCTAGCATGTGACGCTTTTAGAGTGTCCCTGGCCAATCTAGGTTGCGCATTAGCCCACAAAAACGGAGTTATCATCTTATCCAATGCCACGAAATGGGATTTCGGAATAGCCATTGGGGTCGCTCTATACATATATAGAAGTTTAGGCAAAAGTACCATCTTAAAGGCATTAATACGACCCACCAGCGACAACGGAAGAGTTTCCCATGCCTTAAGCTTTCGTGCAATATGCTCCATAGTTGGGGTAATATTTAAAACACCAAAATTCTGTATATCCTTTTGTATAACAATCCCCAAATATTTAAATTTATCAACAATCAGAAGATTGGATTTTGGCGTAACTAAATTAAGATCACTCTCGTCTACTAAATATAAAACTGACTTAGACCAGTTCACCTTTAGGCCAGAAAAAACCCCATACTCGTTCACTAATTCTAATAACGCTTCCAGTGAGCTCCCCGCATCGCCAAGATATACCAACATGTCGTCCGCATATAGGGACAACTTCTCCGTAATACCTGCGATATTCCATCCCTCAATACGGGCTGAGGAGCTCAATAGAAGCGAGAGAGGCTCCATCGCCAGAGCAAATAGCAAAGGGGACAGAGGGCACCCCTGACGAGTACCTCTATGAAGTGGGAAGGGCTCCGACAAACACCCATTGACTCGAACCCTTGCTACTGGTTTCAAGTAAAGAAGCCGCAGCCAGTTTACAAAATTGCCAGGGAAACCAAACCTGTCCAGCACCTCCCATAAAAAGGCCCACTCCACTGAGTCAAACGCCTTTTCATTGTCTAACGACGCTATAGCTCTGTGACCCGCATTATCATGCTCAAGTTGTAAATTAGTGTATAGCCTTCTGAGATTTATGTCTGTAGATTTCCCCGGCATAAAACCAGACTGATCCGGTCCTATAATTGACAGAATAACCCCCGCAAGCCTAACAGCCAGAACTTTAGCCAAAATCTTAGCGTCCAAATTTATGAGAGAAATTGGACGATACGAACTACACTCGTCCGGAGGTTTCCCCGCCTTATGTATCACTACAATAGTTGCTTCATAAAAAGAAGGCGGCAATACCGAGTGTTCCATAGAATGCTTAAAAAGCATTCCAAGCCGAACACTGAGGTCTTTTGTGTATCTCTTGTACCATTCAGAGGGGAAACCATCAGGACCTGGAGTCTTACGGGCTGCCATGGAATTTATTACTAACTGAATCTCGGAAGTAGAGATTGGCGAATCTAGCAGCTCTCTATCCTCTCTGGCCAGCCTAGGGAAGGCAACTTGGTCCAAATATGCCTTTACCTCTGGGCCCACCACAGTACCCTTAGATCTATATAATTGACTGTAATAAGCCACAAATTGTTCGCAGATATCTGCAGGCTTAGATACTACCCTCCCAGCATCCACCTTTATGTGAGCTACCACTGTCTGAGGCAGTTCCGACCTCGTCAAGTACGCAAGAGTCCTACCACTCTTATCTCCTTCAGAAAAAACAGTATGCTGAGTCGCTAAAAGACGCTTGCAAGTATATTCAGTAAGATGTAGTTTATAATCCCTTTGGAAAGACAGCCACTTTTCTTTTTTGTCTTCTTCAGGATTCTTAATATAGTCAGCTTCTGCTCTTAATACCCCCTCTTCCAACTTGTTACGTGTAATTCTAAGCTGAGCTCTATGAGAAGCAATAGCAGAAATACATGCTCCCCTCAGTACCGCTTTATACGCCTCCCATTCTGTTATTGGGTCTACCGAACCCTCATTAGCTTTCCAATATTCCTCCGCCTCCTGTCCACATTTAACCTCTACCGGGAGGACCTGAAGCCACATAGGGTTGAGTCTCCATACTGTCTGAGGAATATCTACAGGTTGGGAGAGAATCAACTGGAGCGGAGCATGGTCCGAGATCCCCCTGGGCAGATAACCTATATCCCTCACCATACTCAGGGAGTCAGGACTGCCAAATGCCAGGTCGATACGGGACAACGCATCATAAGAAGGAGAATAACATGAGTACCCTCTCGTAGTGGGATTTCTCCATCTCCACATCTCCTCCAAATTATATGCCTCAGCCCAATTACTCAAAACTGGATTATGTCTAGATGGAGGTCGGAACCGGTCCAGCTGATTGTCCAAAACTGCATTGAAATCTCCTAACATTATAAATGGAGAAGGGGATAATTGAGTCACCCTGCTCATAATTTCATCAAGGACACTCCTACAGAACGGAGGAGGAACATAAACCCCCACCACCACTAGAGGTCTACCATGTATAGAGCAGTCTAAGATAACAAATCTGCCATGAGGGTCTAGCTGCACCGCGTGTAATTGAAGTGGAAGTCTCTTACTAATCAAGATGGACACCCCTCTTGCGTTGTTAGCATAAGTCGCATGGTATGTCTGTCCAACCCAGGGTCTTCGGAGGGCCAACACCCTTCGGTCCTTCAAGTGGGTTTCCTGCAAAATAACTATATCAGGGTTATAATGCTTAAGAAAATTAAAGACCAAAGCTCTTTTGACCTTACAATTGAGACCTCGGACGTTCCAGGAGATTATCCTAAGTGTCGCCATCATACCATAACCTTAGACATTTTAAATCAGAAGACTCCACAGCGTCACGGCGGCATGCACACACCCAATCACACCAACTGCAAACATCCCCTCCCCCACCCTGCCCACACATTTCCCAACTATGTCTGAGCCTAGGATCCCAAAGGAAACTTAAGTGTAACGAAAGCCTAACTCCCCGTAGACAGGGCTGAAAAACCTTATCTCATTCTAGGATTAACTCTCCAGCTCCAGTAATCCTCCCACCCCAACTCCCTACCTTTAGCTCTCCTTGCCCACTTATAAGAAAAAAAGAAAAAAAAAAAAAAATGGAACTAGTCTCAACTAAAAGAAAGGAAACAAACAAAACTCTCCTTGCTTTGTAGGATTTAAATCCCTTTCAACATTACTTCCACCCTGCCAACATACTCCTACAATCTGCACAAAAAAACAATTGTTAACAGGAGTCAAATAATACGTGGGAAATTCTTATGCCGAAAAGAAAGAAGTATATCAAGATCACTCCCTCTAATATTTTGACATGTCTTGAAATGTCCTCACTCCCTCGGACGGCGGGTATCTAGCCAGTCAGACACTTCCTCTGGCGTTTGAAAGAACCGGGTGTTCCCATCCACTTGAACCCTCAATCTGGTGGGATAGAGCATGGCATATTGCAGGCCGAGTTCTCTTAATCTAGCTCGAACTTGTGCGAACTGACGTCTTTTCTTCTGCACCTCCGTGGTGAAGTCTGGATAAAAGGATATCTTGGTATTCTCAAAGAGGATAGATCCTTTCTTCCTGGCTGCCGCAAGAATGCTGTCCCGATCCCTGTAGTTTAAGATCTTCATAATAAAAGGTCTCGGGGGGGTCCCCGGTGGCAGGGGTCTGGTAGGAATTCTGTGCGCCCGCTCTATAACAAAGCATTGAGATAGTTGCAAAGGTGACAGCAGCGACTTTATCAAGTTTTCAGCAAAAGTCTCAGGCTCCGCCCCCTCAGCTCTTTCAGGAAGGCCCAGAATGCGGATATTATTACGCCGGTTACGGTTTTCAGCATCTTCCGCCCTAGCCTGAAGTGTTTTCACTTGCTGGAGAACCTGAGGAATACTTGAACGTTCCCTCAGTCTCTCTCTCACCCGTCGGTCTAGCCTAATGGCTAAGGTCATGGTCGCCTCTAAAGAATCAGGAGTCGGATAACACACAAGAAGGTCCTTCAGTTGGTCAGACAGCCCTACCCGGAATTGACTTCTTAAGGCTGGGTCATTCCATCCTGAAGAGACACACCACTTCCTAAACTCCGCGCAATAGTCCTCTACTGGACGGTTACCCTGCCGAATGTCCCTGAGCTGAGACTCGGCAACCGCAGTCAAGTCGGGCTCCTCATATAATAAGCCTAAGGCTAGAAAAAACGCATCTACAGTCTGCAGACTTGGGGAGTCAGGGGGTAACGAAAAGGCCCACTCCTGCGGATCACCCTGCAGCAAGGAAATAATTATTCCCACCCGCTGCTGCTCGGAACCCGAGGAGTGGGGGCGTAAGCGGAAATATAATTTAACACTTTCCTTAAAGGAAGGCCTTCCGGTTCCCCGAAAATCGGTCCGGCAGCTTAACCTGGGGCTCCACAATGGGGTTGGATGCGGAGGGAGCCACTACTGGAGCGGATTGAATCTGCTCCTGATGTTGGAGCCTCTCGGCCAGGTCCTGGATTGCTTGAGCCATCCCTTGAACCTGGTCCTTGAGAGCCCGCAACTGCTCCATGAAATTTAGGCCTGTGATACTGTCACGAGGGGAAGACAAGGGTGGTGAACCCTGCACTGAACCCCTCCTTCTTTCCCTGCCTACTTGCCTCAGTCGGCCCTAGGCGGCCGCGGACAACCACGAAGGCGGTCCCTACACTGGATAAGTGCGCAGGAGGGAAAGGGAACACAGGGACGGACACAACACAGACAGGACAAACACAATGGAAGAGTAGTCAGCAAGCCGGGTCAAACACAGGAGGTCACGTAAATACCAGGGGTGAAGCAAAAGAGAGGTCAAAGTCCAGAATCCAAAGTCCAAATCCAAGTAACTATCCAAGCACAAAGGTCGCACGAGCACTGATCAAAGGGGTAACTAATCACAGGCGATTTGAGAGGGCAACTGGACTGCTTTAAATAGCCCTCCAATGGGTCATGTGACGGGGCCAGCGTCACAT